>PVKB01001726.1:0-368804 GCA_004027205.1 Ctenodactylus gundi | reverse complement strand
CTAAAGAAGAAACATTTTTGATGTTTTTATTTTTACTTTTCTATTCTTGTACTGACATAGCAAAATAAATAGAACATTTTCTTAGAAGACCTGTGTTTTTTCTGGGAGCCACAAAAGTTGGCAAAGCATCCTCAGGGAATTGAAGGGAAATCACACTTGTTTATACCACTCTTCTAAGCCAATTAATTTATCAGAAGTTATTTTTTTTGAGACAGGGTCTCGCTCTGTAGTCCAGGCTGGTTCTGAATTCACTTCAGAGCCCAGGCTGGCCTTGGACTCACGGCAATCCTCCTGCCTCAGCCTCCCAAGTGCTGGGATGACAGGCGTGTGCCACCACGCCCAGCTTGTGTGGTGCTGGGGAATCGAACTCTGATACTTAGCGCTTGGGTTAGTGCTTGCTCAAGCGCTTTAGCTGTTGAGCCCTTCCCCTGGCCCCAATCAGAAGTTTTACTTATCCTGATTAATAAAGAATTTCACAGGAGTGGTTTTGCTATCATATTTTGTTCAGGAATATTAGCTGCTCTTCAATTTAGGTTGTAGAAATTATTTTTTAAAAAGTCTAAATGTTTATATTTAACATTTGATTTACATTTAAATTAAATATAAATTAGATGTTTTAACTTAGTTATTGTAATGTTTCAGGCAGTCGTTCATTTAGTTCACATTCATTTAGTTAGAAGCTATCAAACTCTACTTAGGAAAACATGTTTTTTTAATCGTAAGATTATTCATCTTGTGTTATAATTCAACTGTATTTATTCAGAGCTACAGAAAGAGAATCTAGTAAATATTTATTTACCTTTATAGCACACATGGGACTTCTTAGAAACCATAAAAGATCTGAAAATTTGGGATTAGTGGCTGAAATCTAAAGACAATGAATATTAAAGATAATCAGAGTGGTCTCTACAACAGCAGATCATTCTCTGAAAAATATGAAATTAGGACAGAGACACAATCCGAAGCTCACAGGTCCTCACACTCTTCCAAACACAGGAAACATTAATTTTAAAGCAAACCTTCATGAGCCAAGCCATAGCTAAAGTTACAGGCTAAGGGACTATCACAAGTCCCAGGTTATACCACAGCTCCAGTGGATTAAGGCAGCCACCTTACCAAGTGCGGCTAGTTAGCTTCTCAATTACATATTCACTCCTTATACAAACCGCTCAAACTGGTGTACAGCTGAGACAAAGTCTTCAACTAATTTTGAAAGGCAAGGAGGAAGGGAGAGAGAAGAGGAGTCACTTCGTTGAGGAGCCGTGAGACTCCAAAGCCGTCGTTGGCTCTTCACGCCATTTGTTTACCCTCGTGTCGAGGAGGCGCTTTTCTTCCATTACTCACATAAACAGTATGCTATAGTTCTGTTAAAGGGACACATAGTTAGAAATTAGAAATCAATTCTGTCTGTCTTCAGAGGGCTTTGTACTATATACCACATCACGCGTATAGGCTGTAAGTGCCTCAAAAGCCACGCCAGTAAAGTACTGCAATAATAGAAAACAGTACCAGATCACACAGTCCCGCCTGGCACTCCTACCTCAGCCCTGGAAACCCTCGCCAATTCCCTAAACCGCCGTGTTCTTTTATGGCCCTGGTTTCTACTGACCCCCACCTCCTCCGCCAGACGTGCATTTTACTCGTTCTTGCTTGCTCAAAGCCTATTTGTTTTCAGACTTTAAACTCCTTGAAAACAGAGATTATACATTTGCTTTGGTATTTGGTGCGTTTACCAGTTCCCATTCCAATTTCTGTTTTTTTTTTTTTTTTTCTTATGGTGGCTACAACTGTGCAATAGGAGAGAGCTTTTGCAAAGCACCAAGTATGGGAACTTGAAAAAAAAAAAAACTTGGCACCATGTTGTAACAATTTTCTTCTTTTCACAAGATGGGATGAAATAAAAGGACATTAACTAACTTTTCCTTAAGCAAATTTCTAGATTTCTGGGCGCCTTCCAGGAGATAGGATGGAAAGCTTTAACAAAAGAAGAGGCTACTATATATATATACACACTTCTATTTTAACTCCCTTTGTTGAGAAATTATGACTAAATAGAGCGAAACCAGAACCAGATAAAATAACATTATGGCTGCGGATTACGAAAAAAACAGATTTCTGTTGAGAAGATAGGATAAAGGGGCCATGAGGGTCCCCAGACACAGTTGCTCCATTTACCTCACAATGGCTGGCAGATCTGAGAGGCAAAACCATCCTCTTTCTCCTATTGCCAAGGCAAGAAACCAACTGGGGCCCTACTGTTCTGTAGTTACAACACACCACTTGTTGATCAGCTTGGGAGTTTGTAACCTGCTCCATTTCTGACCTGGCTGGCTCACTCCTTAAGCAGCCTGGTGGCCCCTTGCTCCTGGAGATCACTATATTGATGCCAAATTTAGTGCAGGCACCCAATCTGCATAAAGCACTGCAGCCCAGAACTCTTGGACTGAAGTAAGCCTGCCACCTCAGCCTCCCAAGTACTTGGACCAGCACAACACCTGGCTAGCACATCACGTGTAAAGAGGGTTAGACACAATTAAGGGATCCATCATCATAAATACAGTGACTTGGTGCATTCCAACAAAAAGATTCAACTAGTCGTCCCCAAAGAGGAGAGGTAGTGCTAGCTTTGAGTAAGCCATAAATCACCATGTATTTAGCACTAATTGTCCTTTCACAAACATTTCTTAAATTAATAGATGAATTAATAGAGGTGCTATCATCTTAATCAGTATTGGAAATGTCTCAGATAAAGGAACTTCTGAAATACTAAGCACAAGAGACATCCAGAAATAAACCGTATGTAAGTACATTACTAGCATAAAAGTATCAGGCAACTTAAACATGCTTTCAAACAACTTTTAAAATCTTTTCCAACAACCAAATTCTTACTTCACGATAATCCACACCACTACTCAAGATGACCGTCTCAGTTCACTTTTGCTTTTGTGTTTTTAAAGGCAGAGATGAGTCAGACTTAACTAACATAATTTGTTTTTAAGCTCTATCATTTGTTTTTCTAGGAAATGGGAGAGACATAAAAGAGAGATATGAAGAAGTGATATTTTGCCAAAAGCTCAGGGTATTTGTAACAGGGACAGAATTCTTAGGCCACTTGGCCTTTCCAAGCTCATATCTATCTAGGAGAGGGAAAGGTAGGACAGAAACTCTAGTGTTTTTGTGTATAGGAAGAAGCAACTTAATTAATTTTGTGTGTTTTGAGAAACATCAAAACCACTAAGACACCTAAAATTCAGCAGAAAACAGCTGAGATGATTGTTTTGCTCCATAAACTATGATATTTAATGGTATTGAACTACATAATAGGAGATTGAAGATTCTTTCTTCAGAAAAATAAAAGCAACAAAAGCAATTGGTGTTCATTTTTACCTCATATGTGTCGGTGTTATTTCAAAGCTTTATTTAGATTTCTTCATTTATTCTTTACCTTGACTTTGAAGAGCGAGTATTTTTGTGATCAGCCTGTTTTTTTAGGTGAGAAAACATGTAGAGGGCTTACATAAGGTAGGTGCAATTACTCAAAGTAATGACACAGCTGGGATATAATGGGTCTGATTTTTGCATACGTGGTAATAGTAACTTCTTGCTCATGGGGTAAATATCTGTTTTAAAAATAAATATGGTTGCTAAGCATATTAAACATCGCTAGTATTTTCTCTACTATCTTACCTAGAATGTAAACTTGGACAACCATCTAAGGAACAGAGGGCCCTTTCTTGGGCATGTGCAGTGTGTTCAGAAGATGAGACTAATCAATTCTCGCTTTTGAAACAAAAACATTAACCTTGTAAGATGAGAAAAAGTCCAGCAAGTTAAATTTGATCGAGTCATCTGAGATCAGGACAGTAAGGGTGACGCTGCACCATCTGACATGGTGTTATAGGTCAAAACTGGTCAAATATTGACTACCCTATTGCTAAGCGCTTTTACTTTCTCCCTGGCATACTTCAACTCAGAGAGGTTACAGTAAATTGTGCCAGTTAAAAACTCTATGAACAAATCAAGATTTGTTTAGGATCCAGAAGAGAGGGGAAAGAATACGCAACCAACCAACCAAACAACCAACCAGACAGACAAACAAACAAACAGAAGAAAAGCCTCCCATGTTGAAGGAACTTAGAGGAAATCACACAAGAAATAGCAGAATCATATTCACCCTTGTATTAAACATGGCGGTCAATCAAGCGCTAGGTGATCATGGAGTTGCAGATGGACAAAGCTGTGGACATTTGGACAAGTACCTGGACTTGGCTTGAGCAAGAAGCATGGTGAAGCTACTGTGGGCAGAAGGAGCAGCACGATAAGAATCCAGCGGCTGGCGAGCACTGAGGCGCAGCTAGGATGCAGCGGAGAAAGGATCAGCGGGTCTCTGGGGTTTTGCGATCCCACAAAGAGGTAGACCAGGAGGCAGGAAAGATAGGCCAAATCCCAGCACTAGACAGGCTGAGGCAGGAGGACTGCCATGAGCTCCAGGTATGCTTGGGCTACATAGTGAGTACAGTGCCAGCATGGACTACAGAGTGAGATCCTGTTGGAGGAGTTAAAGAATGAGAGAGAGGGGGCGGGGAGGAGGCTTGATTGTGCTGGGAATATTGAGCCTGTAAGTTGTACACTCTAGAAAGATTGCGCGTGGTGACAGGCACAGTGCAGCAGGACCTGGAGCAGAGCAGACGATGTGAGGGCTAGAAGGTTCATCCCAGTAGCTGGGCCCGAGCAGGGTGGTGATGGTGTGAACAAAATTTAGAATTCATCGCACCAAATTAGAGAGAGAGTTTTGAGGTAAAGGGAGTGAGGGAGGATATCTGACTTGGCTTATTTGTGAAGTAGAAAAAAAAAATGATTCTAAAATACCAAACCTAAATGATTAAGCACAGTGAAGTTTTATTATTTTAAGAATAATTGAGTCAGGCCTATAATACTAGCACCTTTGGAGGTTGAGTCAGAAGGATCTCACATTTGAGCCCAGCTTGGGCAATTTAGAGACATTCTATCTTTAAATAAATAAAAATATTAAAAGATCTGGAGATGTAGCTCAGGGTTAAGGGCCTAGATTCCATCTCTATTGTAGAAAAAAGAAGATAGGTTGTATACAACATTGAAGATATGAGGCATCCTAATAACTACTAAAGAAATAATATTAGTGACTGCCGAGTGTTCAAGCACTGAGTATTAAACAATGTCCTGTATGTGCGTGCGTGCGTGTGTGTGTGTGTGTGTGTGTGTATAAACACACTTATGCACATTCATTCTTTAAAAACATTGAAAGATAAGTATCAACTTATTGTATATTGATATTACTAACTTGTATATGTAAGGCTCAGATGAAGGTTAAACATGTTTCCAAAGTCACACAGCTTTAAGTGTTTACAGTTGCTGAAATCGAAGCATTTATTCTTTCATCCTTCATATCCAAGTGAAATTTGAAATAGCATCTGGGGCATCATGTGGCTGTATCCTAAAGAGGGCACAGAGGACTGGGGCTAGAACGAGATATCATGGCTGAGTACTTGCTTATAGAAGTCATCAGGATCGGTTCCACTTTGGAAGTTGGTGATTGCTTTAGGGTTGAAAGAAATTGGCGGAAGACATGAAACAAAAACCCAGATCCTAGAGGTCACCTAGAATGATGGGTAGGAGCTGGAGTGGGGGTAGGTCAAGACCAAGGCAGGACCAGAGGGACAGAACAGAATGAAGAACTGGGCATGTCACCCAGGATGCTGCCAGCAAAGGGGCAGGCCAGCTGACATCTGAAGGTTTCAGAGGGGACTTCTGAGGTGGAGAAGAAACGCTCGGAAACTGAGCGTCAGGGAGGATGACAGGCTGTGGAGGATAAGCCACGGGAAGCACAGGTGATCACACCCGTGATATTTTGCCAGATCAGGGGTCGCAGCAGCTCCCCACCTGTGCTGCATCAAGTACTTCCAGGCCATTGGCTTCCAATCTCATGGTCGTTACAGTTTTGTGGCTGTGTTGGTAAGCTCGAGCTATTATAGCAAAATACCGTACAGTAGGAAGTGTAGACAACAGTTTCTTATTTCTCATGGTTTCAGAGACAGGATGTTATAAGACCAAGGTGCTATCTGACTGTTCTTTGGTGTGGTCTGTCTTTCTGGGTAACTGATAGCTGTCCCTTGCTGTGTACAGTGATGGTGAGAGAGCGTGTGAGCTCTCCAGGGTCTCCTTACCGGGACATTCATCTTACTGGGAGGATTGTACACTCACGACGTCATCTCAGCATCATCACTTGTGAAAGCCCCCGTCTGCAAACCTCATCACCCGCGACTCAGAGGCTCCATTATGCATTCAGAGGTAAAGAGGATGGGAATACTTGTTCTCAAACTATTGTCAAGGAAGTAGCTTTTATCTGTACCCAATCACGAAGTGATGTTTGCACTGCTGTCCCACTGACCTTCCCCGGTGCTTCATTTGATGAAAAAGAAGACCTATGATCAAAATCTCTGCAATCTCCTTAAATGTGAAAATTACTAATGCTATTTTTGCTAATTACATTGCCAACCTAAAATATAAATTACAACAGTAACAGGGGATCTCGGCATACCAACTGCTGACATAATGTGCCCAAAGGGGTCCTGGAATGGGGAAGTCAGAGGTGCTTCTCTCTCTCTCTCTCTCTCTCTCTCTCTCTCTCTCTCTCTCTCTCTCTCTCTTTCTCTCTCTCTCTCTCTCAACAGTCCTTGACTCCGGCCTTGACACTCTGCCTCTTACCTGTGGTTTTACAATGGAATGGAACAGCTGTGTTCCACCTCTGCCTTCACAAAATGGGGAGAAAGGCAAGTAGGTGTTGCGGCTCTAGGGGTGCGACTCCTCTTCCTTGGCATACTGAGCAACATCCCCAGAGGGTCCCGTATTGTCACAAACAGCACATTTTACAGAAGCCTTGTTTGCCACAAGCAAATGAGTTTGGGGGATCAGATACTTGCTTGGGGGTACACTCTGCTCCCCTGGTTAGGCAGATTGTGGTCTCCTAGCAACACTGCAGGGGAATCCATCAGGGGTAGGCAATTAGATGGCCACGTGGGCGGAATACCTGTGGAGTGTTCAGTTTTATGAAACGCTTTCACTAAAAATTATATGTATTATGCAAAATGCTACAGTAACATAAGGTTAGGGGTGGAAAGTGTTCAACTCCCACACAAGCAATTCTAGGTCCTAATACTACCCAGTATCCAAGGGTCTACGGTATACGGGGGGAGCAGGAGAAAAGAACAGGAAAAAGAAAAGAAAAAAGACAAGACAAGAAGAGATATACAGAAAGCCAGGTAGATTAACCGTTCATGATAGAATTTCCTTCTTAAAGTGAAACTGGGGAGTATTCCAATCCAGGCTCTTTTGTGAAAAATTTCTTCCTTTTTTGAGGGGGAATGGAGAGAAATGACACATTTTCTCCTGTAAACAAGCAAACAAATAATAAGTTAGAAACACGAACTTCAAGGAGCCAGCCACTGAAGCCTGCACCTTGCAGATACTGGCTGCTGCCACAAATCAAATCCCAGTCGGTGACATCTCTCTCCTTGTCGCTGGCTGCTCAGCTGTCTGCTGTTTCCCGAGCTGCAACCCAGTACTTCAGAGGGGAAAGTCCAGGGATCTGAGTGCGGAAAGCCTGCCTGTGTGGCTCTTGAACGCACCTACATCTTGTAAAAGTGCTCTCAGTAGCATCTGTCCTGTTCCTTTACTTGATTGTAGATTGGAAGAGAGTCTGCCTTTGGTTAGACACTATTTTTTCTTTCTGCCTAGTTTGATATCAAAGTTGAATCAAAAACCCCTTAAAACAACAACAGCCAAAAATTATTTCTCAGTTGATTTTTTACATGTACTTTGTGTGTGTGTGTGTGTGTGTGTGTGTGTGTGTGTGTGTGTGCACGTGTGTACTGGGGCTTGGCTCCAGGGTCCTCCCAGCTTCACTCCCTATCCCATGCTCTCTACAGCTCCCTTCATGAAGCATTTACAGAGCATCCGCTGGGCACCTGTGATAGAATTATGCCCCAGAGCTTAGAGAACTGCGCATATGCAGGGCTCACCTGTCTCTGGCACTGTACAGGGGGCAAAGAAGACACAGAGCTTCTATCTTTACGGAACTCACCGCCTGCTGGGAAAGGCAGACAAACTGCCAAGAAACGCGAAAGGTGTGTGTCATCCAGGCGCACGTACTTGTAATCTTAAGTAAATGTTAGATGTTGAAACATCTTCTATCCTAGATTTTAATTACACTCTATATTTTCCACACTTGTTTTCAACTTCATTGGGAAATGATTTCAAAAGCCATTGATCAACAGAGGATGGTTATGTTATCTTTCTGCTCCTGGAAAACCGTGAGTGCCCGTGGACAGGGGGCGATCTTCTGTTCCCTCCTTTCAGGGTGTGCCTGCAGGTCCTGCAGGATGGGTGCTGTGCAATGGAAGGTGGTAAAACAAGCAAGCCAGCGAACAAACGAAACCAAACGTTGTCAGGTTACCCTAGGTCTGTCAATTCTATGTCAAGTTCAGTTAGGACCAGATCTCGGCTTTTATCTTTTAAAATGTATCTGTCATACCAACCAAAGAACAGAAAATTTAAGCAGATTGCTTCAAACCAGGCTCCCAAGCATCTTTGTCTTAGAAGTGGAGAGGTATAGAGAGACCTCGGGGCAGGCAGCCATGTGAGGCACTTGGTTCAACTTAACACCTCTGAACCAACTGATAACTGTCCCTCACGATTCGTCACAATTCAGCCAGATGTGGTGGTACATGGCTGTAATTCCAGCACTGTGGGAGACAGATGCCGGGGAACTGCAAGTTCACATCTACCTTGGTCACTTGAGCAAGATTTTGTCTCAAAATAAATAAATAAGAGCCTAGGCACGTGGATGTAGGAGGGAGGTTGCTAAGGAGGGAGATGGTCTCGGTTGGAATTTGCTGCAGCCTGTAAAGCTCTACCACACAAACGACAGCACAGAATTACAAATGAGAGCGCGAATTAATTTATAGCAGAGTCACAAATTATGGCACAACACAGCACACATTATCACAGCAACAGCAACAGTCCCAGATGTGTCAGGCTTTCTGTATTTCCCAGCTGATGGGTACAAGATGAAAACCAGGCTGCGGGGCAAAAGAGGACCTATTTGGCCCGAATCACTCCTCCATCAGCATGGGTACCCTGGTCGCTAGCTGCCCCTACTCACACCAGAGCAGGAGGAGGACAGCTGTCCCTGACAGGAGCTGCGGGAGGTCGCAATTTCCTAGGGGCAAGAACTTGTCAGAAGGTGAAACCTCATGGTTCTCTTTCTTTTTTTAAGCCGAAAGTTCTTGGCACACTCCTTTTTGATGTGGAGGAGGTGAGACAGATGCAATTATCTCATTTGATTTTAACAAACATGAATCCCACAACTGTAGCCTTTCCCAAGCCCTCCTCACAGTGGTTGGTCAGTGTTACGACCCACAGAGAAAACCTGAAACAACCAAGGGAAATTTTAAGAGTCTCTTCACCCCACCCTTCCTTTCAGGGTGCATAACATTCGCCTCATCTTCAATGTGGAGGAAGCTGTTGCTCCCTCGTTTTCATGTCTAAATTTAAGGATAGTTCAGTATCAGATGAGCCCCGTGAGTGAATATGGGCAATAACTTTTCTCATATCTCTGGCAAGAAATGATGAATGAAGCTGGCACATAAGAAGCAGGAGCTGTCACCACAGCGAGGGTGGCTGAGTGGCCCGGCGGGAAGACGTGTTAGCCAGTTGTTGCCGGAGCACAACGCCAGACGCGCACAACTTACAGGAGGAGAGCTTTAACTTGGCTCATGTATTCAGGGGATTCAGTCCAAGGTAGGCTGGCTCCGAGGCAGGAACACCATGGCGGCAGGCGTGGCAGAGTGAAGCTTCTTTGGTCGCCACCGCTGGGAGGCAGAGCAGGGGAACACAGCACGTGAGGTGAGGAGAGGCGAGGCACCGCCTCGGGTTCTCAAGGTCATACTCCACGAGCCACCAGGCACAGCCAGAATGGACTCGGCTCAGCCCCTGGGCAGCCACCAAGCCGATCGAACTGATGCAATGGAGCTGAACTGTCACAGAACAGCTTCCTGGGACTTCCCGAGTTAAAATTGGAATTATCTTGGGCAAATTGGAATGGTGGATCACCCTAACTCCTGCTCACAAATCCAAATTTGACTGGCACTTATTTTTATAAATTATAATAATTTTCAACATTCCTCTCTAACAGGGTTTGAGATATTTTGAATTTGTCATACTTGTGCAGCTTTACCCCAAACCTCCCAGTTCATGTGTGAACTGCTGCAACTTTGCCTTAGCTACGGACATGTTTGGTAAACTTCCAGAGATCCCCAGGACTGCCAAAAAGTGGGCAAAGACTGAGAGGAATAAAGGGCTCGAACCTTGCAGGTCGAGTTCTAAGTAAATAATAGTGGATCAAATAGCTGCATTAGTTCCCAACCTCTTATAAATCTGGATGGTCAGAGACGAAACAGGCCGCGGAAAGGGGGACCCACCAATCCACTCAATCATCAACTTCCACTCTGTTTAATGCATTGGCCCTACTCACCATATGGTTTCTTAAAACATGATACACAGGGGATTTGTGGGTGGGTAAATGACCAGGAAAAAAAAAAGCTCAGGAAGAGAAGAACCAAGGAATACTATTAGTTCCAGTAGAAACATATTCAGGAAAATTGAACAGCAATGAATTTTCAGTCTGCCTTCCTCACTGTAAATAAAGCTCTTCATGTATATACAAGTTGCCTGGAAGCAGAAATATGGTTTCAACACTTATAAGGTGACAAAGTTTGGTCAAAACACTACTGGAATTTCATGACAAAAATAAATTCCTTAAAAATGAACTTCTGTCGTGGGCACAAAAGATCAGAGACAGGAACAACCATAAAAACAATATATTAGTAATACTAGCTATGTACAATGCCACTTGAATAATTGTGACTATATAAAGTGACTGTGGAATGGCTTCACGTCCAGTAAAAGTGGACTGAAAATGCTTTGAAGAAACTAGAGGGATGTTGAATACAAAGAAGCCACCGGAAGTTAGTTTCTACCATTGGCGGAATGGAAACTGGTATTACTATTACGTGCACAGTCGGGGTCAGTCGTCATTTGCGTGCTCCGTGCGTGCCTGAGACCCAGTTATAATGACCGTGTGTTCTGAGTGCCTGGGATTCTCTCTCCCGAGCTGACGACTCTGTGAATCCGCCGCAGTTGCAACTAGGACATCAACCAAGAAAGCCTCAGTCCGCCCGGTCTTTCTTGCTACACGGTATCGTGGCAACCTGCTATTTCTGATAAGCTACCATCTCATTTTGTATCAATCGCGTTTGCCCAGGACTTGATACCTACATCTATATTTCCAGGCGCTGAGGGGATGTGATAAATTTAACAAGGAAAAATTTCCGCAACGAAATCTGCTGTGACATAGAATCCTTTTCTTGTTGATGAGCTCAGCCACCTCACACAAATCGGGTGACGGCTCCAATACCTACCAGCGTGTAAACCTACCAGCCACGCCGTGGGCTTGATCTTCCCTGACAGGTGGAGGGCAGGACGCCAGCAACCCATTTTTAGAGATCACCAAAACTGTAGATGAAGAGGATAAGAAGCTTATCAGCAGATGCAGTGCGTTCTCAGGGGCGAGGAGAGGGCCGTCACACTTGCAAATGAGGGCTTTCCCGTGGGTTTCCTGGGGTCGCTGTTCCAGGATCCTTCTGCTAAGGCCCTATCTTCTCTTCCGAACCCTTCTGGAAACATTTCTCCTGCAGAAAAGTAGAAATCAACTTTGACACTAGTCTCAATCTGGATTCTGTCCTAAGACCAAAGTAGAGTTATTCTTCTGCAAGAGGCTTACAAGAAAGAAACTGATAATTGCGATTAGGTCCCTAACCCAAACCTCGTGGGACAGTTTGTTTTGATAGGCTGATTTGCTTTTATATCTTATGCTATTACACACGGCAAAAATGATGTTTCTGTGATCATCAATGGAGAATTCATGTAGATGTATTAAAATGAAGTGTTTTGGTAATCTTTTTCTTTTATTAATAATTTTGTTTATTCTTTAGTGAAATTTGCAAAGAAGATATATGTTGAATGAAAAGGATATAAAAGAATAGATTAATGAATGGTCTCACTACCCCCATCTTAGAGAAGGGGAGGTCGAGGTCCATGGAGATTCAGAGGATAATAAAGGCTGGATAAGTCACAAATTTCATACATAGTAGAGTCAACGTTTAATCCAAGTTATATGGCAATACACAACACGTGAACTCAAGGAACATTCCATCGATTTAGAAACACAAAGTGCTGATAGTACTAGCTATATACAATGCCGCTTAAATACTTATGACTACACAAAGTGAGTGTGGGAAGACTTCACACCCAGTAAAATGGGTTGGAAATCCTTAGAAGAAATGAGAAGGGTGTTGAATGTCTCCAGGTGCCTGAAGGTTGACGTGCTTGGTGTTTGACTTGGAGAAAGGCAGACAGAATAAGAGTTAGAAACGTATCAAACAACTAACGAAATTTTTTCTTTTCTTTTTAGTATACTGAGAGCATAACAACAGCAGGGTACAGGGAGAAGTAGAGGAGAGGGATTTGAAGGTGGGGAAACAGTGCAGACAACTATTGCAAAATATAGCCATGAGATAATACAGACAAGAATTAGAGATTTGGAAACAGGAAGGAGAGAAAAGGAGACATTTAGGAGATGCAGTAGCCAGCTCCAGAAATCGAGGCTGGGTGATTAATCTACAGAGTAAAATCTGTGACCCATTAAAGGGCCGCTTTGCCTCAAAACTTGTATGTAAAATGGTATTTTAATTTTAATTCCTTTTAGTTTATTTTTAAAGAAATTCATTCTCGATTTCTCTTATCTTACCTATGCTCATGTTTAAAAGGTGACTTGACTCCTATTAAAACAGCTCACAGGACTGGAAGCATGGCACAGACATTAGAGCACTTGCCTTGTAAGTGGCAAGGCCCTGATTTCGATCCCCAGCACCACATAATGCCGGGTATGATGGTGCACGCCTGTAGTTCCAGCACCCAAGGGACTGAAACGGAATGATGGCCCTCAGTCGGAGGCCAACCTGGGCTCCATAGTGAGTTCAGGACCAGCCTGAGCTACAGAGCGAGATCCTGCCTCAAAAGAAAAACAAACAAACAAACAAACAAACAAACAAAACCCAAAAATCACCTCCACCTTCACAATTTATTGAGGAAGTTTAATAAAAAGTAATTCCTTAAACCTCAATTTTCAGGTAGCAGCTATTTTTTGATGATCACTTTTACTTTCCAAAAAAGCTATCTTCTCCATTGAATTTTAAAAGCAATGTTTTATATAATATACCATTACAAATTATCTATATTTAAATGCCTCTCACCCTAGTTTGCTGCTATAGCAAAATACCTGGAAGAAAGTGAGCAAATTTTCTTCCTTTCCCACCTTCCTTCCTTCTTTCTTTTCTCTCTCTCTCTCTCTCTCTCTCTCTCTCTCTCTCTTTCTTTCTATCCTTCTCTGTAAGAGTCGACAAGTTCAGGAAATGTGGTCCTTGCCGTTCTGTCTCTGTCTTGGTTCATCTAACACCATGGCCTCTCATTCCAACTACTTTTCTGCACGTGGCACATCTTTGCTCTTCTCTGCTTTACTGGCCGCACATAGGCCATTTGTGCATCTCGGTGTTGTGTGTTCTGCCACAACAAAAGGCTACGCTAACTCACTTCTTCTGGGTGCATACCGAAGGAATGATAGGCGGAGGCACATAATACTTCTATTTTTAGTTGTTTTTTTTTTTTTTTGAGGAACCATCACATTGTCAACATGATGATTGCACTAATACACATTGCCACCAATGGTGTAGAAAGTTTCTTTTTTTCACCATAGCTTTACCAACATTCATTTTAACTTTAATTTTTGATAATAGCCATCCAAGTCGGGGCGGGATAACATTCAAAGTAATTCTGATTCACCTCTTCCTCATGGTGAGATGTTGAACGTTTCATCTACGTGTCAAGTATCATTTGTTAATTCTTGCTAATACTTCTGTGCTATTAGAGTCCTATTCAGAAAGTCTTTCCTGTGCCTCTAATTCAAACTCTGTTTTTTTTTTTCAGTATTTTCAAATTTTTAGGCCTTATTTCTAGGTCTTTGATCCATTTTAAGCTGACTTTTGTGGCGGGATGTGGGGAGTTGAAGGATCTAGTTTTACTCTTCCATTGTGGATATACAGCACCATTTCTTGGAGACTACCTTTTCTCCAACTTATATTTTTGATCTTTTTGTCAACAATCAGAAGGTTGCACGTATATGGATTTTATTTTGAAGTCTGCAAACACTCAAACCACAGCAGTCTTCCTTTTTGGTTCATTTTTGAGAACAGTGACCATGTTTTAATTACCTTTGTATAACCAGAACACAGAATGGTGTTTGGTGCTTTTAACCAAATAGAACATAAATATATAAATATGTCTCATTTTTATACATTCACTTAATAAATCCGTACAATAAAGATCCTACTGGAATTTGAGAAAGATTAGGTTCAATTTACATATCATCTTGTGGCAAGTCGTTGTGTTCACCATCCTGGGTGCTCCCATTTGGAAAGCTCACACCCCTCCAGCCCCTCCACTCCCCTCAGCAACGTCATGCCACTTTAGTGTAGAATTTTGACACATCTTTGCCAAATTCAAATTAAATATTCCAGAATTGGATGCTATTTGAACTAATGATCAATGAAAAAGTACATTTTGTCATTAACCCCTAGGCATGATATTGCTCACAAATTTTCTCTGCATCTATGGAGAGTATATATGAGTATATATAATTTTTTATCCTTTATTTTTAAGGTGGTAAATTGCATTGATTAAAGATGCTTTACACTGCTGTCTAAGATAGGCTCCATGTGGTTATAATAATCATCCTTTTATTTAAATCCTGGCTTTTATTTGATGTCCCAATATATTATAAAGCGAAAGTTAGTCCAGACCTCAGTAGATTTATCATGGCCAAACAAAAAACTGCTGCATTAATATCATTGAAATTTATATAGGTCTTGAACAATCTTGATAAACCATTGCAATGCTTAAGAAAAATGTCTTATCTCACTGTGAAAATTGAAGTGAAATTACAGAGGATATCATAACGTCCTGATGAAGGTACTTCATATGAGAACTTTCTAGAGTTTCCATAACATAGTCTCATAAACCAGGTGGCTTCAAGCAGTTGAGATTTCCTTTCTCACAAATTTGGAGAAGAGACATTGAAATTAAGCTGTTAGAAAGTTAGTTCTTTGTGGAGTTCTGCGGAGGAATCTGCTCCATGACACACTCATGGCTTCTGGTGGCTGACAGCAGTCCTTCAGGTTCTTGGACTTGCAGGCATACTGCTCTGGTCTCTGCCTCAATTGTCTCACTGCTTTCCTGTTGTGTATGTTCATGACCCAAATTCCCTGCTCTTTTAGGGACACAACATTAGATTAGGGCCAACCCTAAGGTTAAGTGAGGCAAACTGGTATGATGGGTGTGGCTGGACACACATACAGAAGACTTTGAATACTGGCACAACGAAGGGAGATTCAAAAGTAGAATTATTAAATACCTTCAGTCATTTTTTGCTTCATCTATACCCCGGACCTATCAGGAAAATCAGAAGTCTATGACAGCTTTAAGCTGTTAAATAAAAAGAAGGTACTTTTAAATAGTTGCTATAATTACGCATGTGTAGCCAAAATGGTGATTATTTTGTTGTTCAGTTGACGTTTATAATCAGGGCAGACATTCAACATATACTAGTGAGAGGAAGCCAGTAAAGGGAAAGAGATTGAAAATGTGAGAACAAATAGAAATGCTTCTTATAAACAGAAAGTTGGTGGGCCTATTAACTTTTAGAAATTACTAGCAGGACATGGTTGAGGATATAATTTTACATGGAATCTAAATTTAAATAGTTTAAGCAATAATAAAACTGTGAAAAGGGACAGAAGCTTTTTACTGGAAGAAGGAAGTTTTCTTAAAAGAATAATTATGGAAAGTTTCAGAAGTCTAAAGGAAGCTAATGAGAAGGCACTTAATTGATACTTAAGAGGCATTCTTGGAGCCCTTTTAGTGTCCTGGAATGTTTCTGCTAAATGATTTGAGAGTCACTTTGAATAATTCATGGCAGCCTGAAAGTTTTCTTCTGCCACTCACAAATACCTCTGCAAGTGGAAAAAGGGGCCTATTTATTAGAATGCTGCGTGTAAAAATTAAGGAGATAGGTAACAAATGACACAGATTCCACTCATCCCATTGGCATTCCACTCTAGGACACAAGTCAAGGAGTTCCAAACCAGAACACTTTTCCTTAGAGTGGCGGTGGGGTGGGGTGTTGGTACAGGCTATACACAGAGATGTGGTTGTGCCAAATTTGTATTTCTCAGATTGTTCTTCAAGTAGTCACTAATGGAGGATGAGAGGAATCCTTCTAATCGTCTGCCCAGGGGAGACCTATATTCCATTAAGGTGCACCCCTTTTACAGAACATTGATCCTGTGGCTTCTGTGCCACAGAAATCACCCAGATTTAGACTAATACGCCCAGGGGCTGTTGTTTTGGAAGTCAGAAAGTGGCGCAACTACCTCTTATTTACAGGAAGGCCTATTCAAAGGGCTGAAAAGCTAAATAAAAAATTTAATTAATTCAATGTCTTAGTCCATTTGGGGATGATATCACAAAATTCCATAAACTAAATCAAATATAACAGAAATTTGTTTCTTACAGTTTTGGAGGCGAGAAGGGAAGATCAAAGTTCTACCAGAGTCAGAGT
Source organism: Ctenodactylus gundi (assembly GCA_004027205.1). Lineage (NCBI taxonomy): Eukaryota > Metazoa > Chordata > Mammalia > Rodentia > Ctenodactylidae > Ctenodactylus > Ctenodactylus gundi. The sequence continues at coordinate 351,976 of PVKB01001726.1, read as the reverse complement.
CTGGTGAAAGTCTCTATTCTGCATCCCAGATGGCACCTTATCATGGTAGGGAAACGGCGGACTTCTGAGACTCACTTATCAGGGCTCTGATAGAGTTCATGAGAGATGTGCCTTCATGCACAGTTGTCTCTTGTGCACTTGACCTAATACTATCACGATGGTGATTAGGCCTCTGTCTATGAGTATTGGGGTAACACAAAGCATTCCGACCCTGGTACTTACTGTCTTGGTTACTTACTCATTGCTGTCACGGATAGCCGAGATCCACAACTTGAGGGAAGAGGGATTTAATCTTAGCTCACAGTTTCAGAATGCCGCAGTTCATTCACAGGGCAGAGGGTTGGCAATGGCGGAAGCACATGACGGAGGCCGAGCCAGAGAAAGAGCTGCTCCCAGGGTAGCGGACAGGAAGCCAAGTGAGCAAGGAGGGAAGAGCCGGCATATCCTTCCAGGTCACGGCCCAGGGATCCACCCCCTCTGAATCAAGCATCGGTATTCTGTCCTTTCCAGGTGATGAGCGTAATAACGTGGCACACACCCATAATCTTCTCCATGTCCCTAATCTGCCCCTCGTGATCAAACCACACATCTTAATATCATGTGGTTCTATAGCTATTCCACAACACCCAAATATGTGAGGCTTTTGGAGGGATATTCCAGATCTAAGCCAAAATAACATTAATGGAACAGGGTGCCTGTTAAGTTAGAGGTAAAATAATAGTGCAGCAGTGAAATAGTTCAAAAACATCTGTCTTCCTCTGTGTCTCAGAGTAACCTTATGGTAACTTTGGAGCAAACCTTCGTCCAGAGAGCAGTCACTGCAATGACCCTCCATCATTCTTTGCAATTGTAAAGTGAGGGGTTTGGTGGTTAAGCTGGTTGTGAAGATATAACAGATTCAGAAGAATTAATAAATCCCTTCTACTCTTTAGCCCCAAATTAGGCTTTTGGTGAATTGATTTACTTTACAAGGAAAGATATCACAACCTAGTCCCCAAAAGTAGGCAGATCAATTACAGTAATTCAGAATACCTACCAGGGGATTGCATTAAAATTAAATTAAAAACTTGTGAGGTAGAACTGTAATCATTTATTGAAAGGGTGATCAAATACATAAAGTGTGTTATGTCTAATAAAAGGTTTCTGGGGTCCATTCACCCCGGCACAAGGATGAGTTTGAAATATCATGGCTGAGCATGACAACAGAAAACAAAAATAAGTTGAACCACCCTGTAAGGGATGTCACTGTCACCTGACCCCATCAAGGGCTTTTTGTTTATAGAATATGTCTTGTAAACGTGAGGTTTCACTTCTAGAGTGGTGCTAAGAAGCACAGTGTTGAGAGATACACTTGATGAGATTCCAATTAAATTTCCAATGGACTATGAAAAGAAGTTGATTTTTTTTTTTTTGAGTGTAGGATGCAAGCAACTGTGAATGGGAAGAGAAAGCCTCAAGAGGAAGACACTGAACTTTGTGTGTCACACACGATGTGTGATCTCGGGCACTGACTAGACAAACCCAAACCTCTGCCCGTGCTCACACTCCAAGTCAGGGAGCTGAGTTATAACAGTTACAGTAAAAAACACTACAGTTCGTTGATGAGTTCTGATTGACCAGAATAATGCTCCTTCCCACTCATTAACTATTTTAGTTCTAAAATTCATTCATTCTCCAAACTAAGAAACACAAATCAATAATTACTTCATTTTCTATTGCAATCTGTAAGTTTAAATAAATGGTTGTAGATCAAACTTTAAGAAGTATGTCAATTAGATACCCGATTGTTCAGATACACACTTTTGTGCCACAGTAAACTCACGCATCGAAGAAGGTATGTGGAGAACAGCAATCCGTGCGATATTTATGCTGCTTAAAGTATGTGTATACTGACAGTCACACTAGCTGGAACAGTTGTGGGACCTTAATACTGCCGCCACGTGAAGACATAACAAGAATTAGAAAATCAGGCAAGGAGGGCCGGTTGAATTTTGGAGGTCATCAAGAAGACTTGCTGACCTGCTGTTGACAAAAAGAAGATAATTTTTCAGAAAATAGGAAATTTTAGAATGAGTTTGCTCGATATAAAGAGGAGATGAGGGCAACCCCCTTGGGACCCTGTGTCTCGAATAACGGAGTTTTTATCTCTCTCTTCTTTATTTCTAAATACAGATCTGCTCTTCTGTTTAAAAAAATGAAAAAATGAGTTCCAATGATTTTACGTCTTCTGTGTCCTCCTTGATTCTGCCTTATAATGACAACCCTGAGCAAGGCCAGTTCAGGCGTAGACTGGCACAAAGCACAAGAGACAGCAGTGAGCTACCTTGGAGCTTGGGTGTGCTTCCAATTCTTGTGGGACACTGCGTTTTTAGCTTTGCTACTTTTAATAATGCTGATGTGTATTTTTAACTTTTGTTGCTTCTATCAATCCTTGCGGAGCCTTTCTGGTTCCAGAAATTCTCCTATGGAAAAAAAAAAAGACAAGTATCTGACAGGCACCTAGTGGATTGCACCCTGTGAGTGGTCGATAAGCACTTGTGTCCTAACCGTCTGCCCGAGAGCATCTTCAGGAATGCAGGCCACAACTCAGCTGCCTTAAAATAACGGATGGTGTATCCAGTAGGCATTTCCCCCGAGGTCTCGTTAAGGACATAACTGATTCCAGGAGATACTGTGTTCCGTGACCTATGCAAAACAAGGCAGGCTTTAGCCATTTGCCAACATTTGCTCACGTGGAGGAGAGAATGAACTTGGGTCACATTGATGCGGGAGCCCCAGGGACCTGTATGAAGACGTTAGAAAGGGTCAAGTGGATTCATTTGCATAAAAATGGATGCACCTGGAACCATCAAGTTAAATGAAGTAAATCATAAACAGAAGATTAAGTATTGTGGGGTTTCTCTCCTATGAGAAACCCAACATGTAAATAAAGAGCAACATGGAAGAGAGATGTGGAGAAACAAGAAGGCAGACTTTGTGGAGGTGAGAAGGGACCTGCGGGAAAAGGAAAGACAGGAAGAAGATGCATTGTGGCATTATGGACAGGCACAGATTCCACAGGGTGAGCGTGGTTGTCATGTATCACAGATACACACTACAGAGGAAGTCATAAACTTGGAGGAAAGGCAACCTGGCGAGAGAAGCAGTGGGCGGCTTCAGTCTGGACTTCCAGAAGAACGAAAGTCAAGCACTGAGGTGTTGAGGTAACAATGAACTTGGAGTGAGGAACAAGTGAAAAAGCTAGAGGTATTTTAAGTACAAGCGTATTTCTCCAGTTAGGAACCTGAGGAGAAAGCAGGGAAGTTAGAATGGGAACCAGTGCATAAAAAGGAGCAGCCATTTTGACAGAGCTGTATCCTTGCTCAAGGGCTAAATGTCAAGAACGTAGCATGATATTAAAATTTGGAGTAAATGCGCCTTTCTACATGATGAAAGAAATAAGGAAAGAACAATAGACTTAACTATGCAAATCTTTAAAAAATTGGATTCAATAAATGTCAACTAAAAATGAAAAATCTATTTCCAAATTCTCAGAGTTAAATTATTAATATACATAAAATTCCTCTAGAAGCAATAACAAAACCACTAAGCACTGGCACAGAAATGAGCAAACGATACAAAGAGATAATTTTCAAAGCAGGAAATGCATGCAGTGAGTAACCTTTCTCTTTATAAAAAAAACCTCCAGAATATTTTTAATCAGAAGGATATAAAAGAAAATTTTCCTATTTGACAAAAAAAGAGCAAAGAGTATTAGTCACACGTCCTTAGGGGGAAAACATGAGCAGTTTTCTCTATATCCAGAATAATAATGTTGTTTCCTTATAATGAGAGTAGTAATAAGGCATAGTTCCTCAGCCGTGGCTTCTAGCCTATTATAGAAATCCCACACTGACAGGGCCCTTGACCATAGCTCCTTTCCAAGGTAAGATTCAGCCGACGTCCTCTGCAATTTGCCATGGATTTTCCATGCTCATGTTCGGGGCACCCGGAGTAGACCATGTTGTAGACTTGCCCACCAGTCAAACTCCTGCTAAAGAGCCACTCCTCCCATCCAGACTCCGGCGCGTCTTCCAGAAGCACCCGCTACCCACTCCTTCCAACCTTTGCAACAAGCGCTTTCTTTTCTGCCTCTTGACTATTTCTTTTTATGCCATGTTTTTGTAAAACATCCATATATCTATCTTTTCTTAATTACATTGCAGGTTATTTGAAAACGGGGATTGTGTTTGAATCATCTTTGTGTCTCAAATTTTGACCACAGACTTTTATAGTAGAACTTATTTGCTCAGACGAATTAACATTTTAGGGCCCTGTTAACTGGCTCATGCAAGATCAGTGTGTGAGAAGCAAAAGATAATCTAAAACCAAAATCACTGGACACACATGTACACAAATGCATGCATGTACACACACACACACACACATGCACACACGAAACTTTTTTTTCTGTATGTGCCTAGTATGGAGCTTTTGTTAAGCTGGGCATTTCATGCAAGTAACTTGAAGTATTTGAAAATATAAGACTTCTGTTATTTTATTACTTAATATTCACATAAGAAAACTCTCAAAGCTCAAAGAACTTCATGGCTTAATTTCTTTCACTCTGGAGTTAATATGAGGGAAGCACATTATAAATATTCTTAACTACTGCCTAATGGCCAGCTGCGATGAAAGCCCAGTGCTTAATGTCCTAGGTTGCTTTCCTAGGCTCCACGACTTGTTCGAATATCAGAGAAGAGTAATCAATTATTTTTATCAACATTTTCCTTTGCGTATCCTCAAAACTTCTTTTGCCATAAACAAAAATATTAATTACAGGTCATTTCATGTAGGACATGAAGGAATTTTTATTCTTGATCTCTGTGTTCTTAGATTTTTCAGAATGGTTATCTGCTTATAACCTAAGCGATATGTCTTTAAAATGTGGTACAACAAATCATACACACCAAGGATTCTTGGTGAGCATCTGTATAAAAATTCATATTCCATTGGTGAACTATCTTCCAGAAAATATGCTGACTTTTAATATTTGAAATGTTTTAGAGAAAAACTTTCTAAAATAGTCAAATTCATAGAAGTAGACAGTGGAATGGTAGTTATCAGGGACTAGAAGGAGGAGAAGATAAGAAACTGCTCATCAATGCTCATGAAGTTTCAGCCAAAGAGAACGACAAAGCCCCAGATGTCTATGGCACAGTGTTGTTCCTGCAGTCAGCGATGGCAAGTCACATGTAGACAACTTTAGTCACACAGGAGAACCTGTCTTAGTATGCTGAAAGTACAAGGAGTACATTAGAAAGTTCTGTGGTCTTCAGAAAAAGGAGTTACTCTAAAGAGGAAGAGAAAGATTTCACCAGCGTATGTATGAAATGAGTTCTGAAAAATAAAGTGTTCTGAGCAGAATGAAGTCCTAAGTATGCTGACGCTAGAAAAATTAAGTAAAAGTCACCAAAAGAGAGAAACCTAGGTGCAGCGAAGCTCACGAGGTTGTGCCACCAGGTGTGTTGGTGGCTAGACATCAAGAGAGATGGCACAAAATCACGTGCTTCTAACCACAAATATCCTTTTATGGTACCTTAAAGGGTTTTGAACTCCATATAGATAACAGAGAATCAATAGAGGTTTATAAGGCACAGTGTGGCAGGACAGATGTACTTCCTAAAAGTAGATCGCATGCGTTTCAAATATTTTTTTAAATGCAGTAGTGGAAGGAGAGTGCAACGAGGAGAATAGCAGAGAAGAGGCTATTCCAATAAATGAGAAAATGGGAAAAAAATCTAGTGGAAGGAGAGAGATTGCACTGAAGAGGAAACTGAAAATTGAGTTATAGGGTCTGGTGGACAGGGCACGCAGCTCAGTGGGAGAATGTTCGCCCAGCGTGCGGCAAAGTTCCTGGATTAGAACCCCAGCATAAGAAGGGGAGCAAGAAAGAAAAACCCAGGAGGGGAGGGTGGTGCTTTCCGGAGGAAAACAGGAGAGATTACTCTGATGTCATTCCATTCCAAAAGAAAAACTAACTTTATTTACTTGCAAGAGATATCAGTTGCTAGTCATGCTCAGTGACAAAAAAAAAAAAAAAAAAAAACCCACAAAATCCCCCCATTTCATAGCTCTATTTGTCACCAGGCATGACGAGCAACCGATATCTCTTGCAGGTCAATAGAGTCAGTCCATCTGTGGAGGCTAAATTATGACTTTACAAAAGCCTGACAAGGCCCTCCAGGATAAGAGACAGGAGCAACCCCCTGGACGGCCTCCTTGCTGAAATGATGCAGGCGTTCTGAACAATTTCTCCAGGGATTTCTCATCCTAATGAAGAATGAGCGCGGGAGTTCACCTCATCACTTGGGGCATCCTGCCAGAGAGTGCAAGGTGGCATCTCTGTTTTGCTCAGGCGAAGGCCTGGCAGCTGGCCGGGGACGGTTGTTCGTCTTTGTGTTGACTTCAACCGCAATAGCGAGTTGTGACTTGGCTGGAAAGTTTGTCAGGATGGGTTGTTTTCTGAGGTAGCAGATGGTCTGAGAATCATCTGCCGTGACGCAAGAAGCTGACTAGAATTTCAATCCTCTGCCCCAAATTGGCGAGGGGAAGGCCCAAGAGGGAGATTAGCCCTCCAGGTCTAACTGAGAGTGGTGCAGCTCAACTTGGTCAGCACGCAAACCAGCCTCAAGAGCAGAGGACGAACAGGGGGCGAGTGGGAAGTCCCTAGTTAACTCCAATCCACATCAAGTGCATTTTTCTAACTCTACATTACATTACCGCATATTGGAGGAGCTTTGATTTATTCGTTTTGAGGCTTGATTTTATAATGTTGCTCCTGAAAAGGGAGATAATCAAATGGCAGAAGGGGGATATTAACTAGAGACTTGAATTACAGTGGTTCAGAATGAGGTATCAGATAATTGAATCTAGTCACTGTATTTGGCGTAGGGTACACACAAGTAATTTAGACATTTTGAATAAGCTCTTCCAAGTGAAAATCCTCACGATAATTTTGTAAATATTCCATGCTGCTTAATGCAATCTGAGAGCAGGGGGTCATTTCCAACGATTTCAGATTTCTACTTGGCCATTATTATTATGTTTTTTTGAATGTTTCCCCTGGTATCCTTCTTGTGTAAATGAACATGTCCCAAGGACACTCGCGCAAAAGACATGGGCTCATATAAAATATTAAATAACTCACGTCCTTGGAAGCTGGAGCCTTTGCTAATGTTTTTACAGAGAATAAACTCATGTTCTAAAGCAGGGAAAACAAATCTTCACCTATAAAAAGAGCTCAAGTGCTTTCTTTTAGGCTAGAAGTATACTCAGAAAAAGAAAAGGAGAAGAATCGTCTGGACTTTGACTGGATCTGGGAATGTCCTTTCGATGACACTGAATTAAACTGAATAGAAATGGAAGAGGCCAGGGGTTGGGCCCAGGACACTGGGGCAGAAGGCATAAAGTAGAGTAGGAGTTAGTAGGAAATGAAATCAGGGCTGGGGCTACTTGTGCCCCACTTGTGAACCTTGTGGAAGTCTGACGTGGACTTCTCTTGCAACCTCCAGGGCCACTCATTTCGTGACTGTAAAATGTCTTGCCATTGGCCTCCCAGGACTCTGGTGAACATGAAGGAGATAATGTGTATAAGCTGAGTGAAGCTTCTGACATAGCAACGGCACCCACATTTGGAAGCTTCCTACTGTTGTATCAGGAATGAATCACATATTGCCAGGTTTGCGGGGAGGAGAATTTCATAACATCTCCAGAGGGCCTCTCTGCACTCACTGGAAGGCAGTAGGCTAATGAAATAGCGAGCTAATTTGGAAGACAAAGTTCTTGGTTTTAAATTCCATCTCTGCCACTTGCCTGTAGAATGGTATAGCTCTTCAGCAAAGTTCACACAGCCTGTTTCCTCATCTCTACAAAAAAAGACAATGATAATTATCTTTCTGGAAGACGAAAAAGGTAAAATGAAGAAACTTGAATTTAAAAAGTTAATATAGTCTCCAGCACATGACAAGGAGTCTAACTAGGTTCTCTGGTGGCCTATGATTAGTCCCAGCTAAATACAGTCATGAGGACTTCTCCACAGCCACAGGCAAGTGTAAGGACCTTTCTATCTGGCATGGTGGCTTTCTATTAAAATGGGACAAAAGTATGTAGAGTCTTTTATTTAAACACTGCTTAAGCATGGTTATCTTCAAGAGCAATTCTTGTGCTTTTAGAAAATAAGTCTTAAAAAGCTCAAGTGGTATTTCAAAGGCCGTCATTAAGAGCTAGCTGTGGTTTCACTTCTGATATACAAAAGCTTTGAAAAGGGACCAGGATTTGCAGGAGAATCAATTCAAATAAGGAATTTCTACTGGATGCTTTGTGTTTGCACAGTTTCTCTTTCACGGGCACAGCCCGGTGGGCCCATTATGGGACAGCAGCCTGGACCACCACAGAGACGGCAGCGCTGCTAACTTCGTCAGTATGAGAGCAGAATTTGGAACTTCCAGAGTAGCTAGAAAGTCAAGGTGGGAAGAAAGACTTTCAGTAATATGTAAATTTGTCCCCGGTCCTTGGCTGAACTTTGGATCCATGTGCGTGAGGCAGATCATGAAGGAGCTTGCTGAGGGCTCTAGCTAGAAGGCCCAGCGAAATGACCCAGAGTTTCAGCCACTGCTAACTGGTCTTTTTTTTTTTTTTAACTTTTGACGCAGGTATCACTACATCAGGCTGGGCTCAAATTTATGATCTTTCAGCCCCAGCCTCCCACAATACTGGGATTACAAGTCTGTACTACTTAGGCCATGTTGAAAATCATCATTCTTTAGCAGCCAATAAATGAATACAAAAATATTTATAATGAATTCAATATTTAGCGCATAATAAAAATGACTAGGCAAGAATAAAAGCATAATAGTCCATAGTTAAGAAAAATATAGCTGGTGATTGGTCTTTAATAGGTCAGAACAAGTAAACGAGAACTTTTGAAAAAGATAAATATGTTCAGGGACTGACTTAAGGAAAAGGGGCTACTAGGAAAAAGCTGGCAGTAAAATCAGATAAACTAAAAATATATCAGGTGAACATTTGAACACTTAAAATTGTATTATCTGAAATGAAAAGGTTTTTTTTTCATTTTGCATGTGTATCACAAGAATTAGTCAATCTGATTAAAATCAGATACTTAAGATCAAATAATCAAAAATTAACAAGTCTCCATTTTTGATGGAAACAAACAGGCTCATGAGAACATGCACAGGGAAGGGACGGCACAGAACAGAAAAAGGTCTAAGACCGAGTGTCAAAACTAACCCAGATTTGATGATGAACTACAACTTGTAGATCAAAGAAAATCAATGAAATTCAAGCATGTTAAAAACCAAAGGAAATAACAATAAGAAACCACAGGAAATCAAATATAAAAATATTTTAAAATATAAAATATCAAAGCATCTAAAATGATGTTTTGCTTAATGGAGAAATATGACAAAAATTGTGGCCAACTTATCAGAAAGAATACAGGTTATGGGACACTGTAGAACATTTTCACAGTGGAAGAAGAAATGGAAAAGTAACAACTCATACAGAATTCTGTATTCAGTAAAATAGCCTCTGAAACTCATGCCAAGATAAAGCAATTTCTCAGAGTCACAACACAGAGAACCTTTTCATAAATTAACCTCAGTAGTAGCACAATGACACCATATTGAAGGATGAGCCCATAGGAGGAAAAGAAAAAAAAATAAGGGAAATGTGAATGTATATAATTTTTCCACAATTTCTTTAAAGCACATGTATCTCTTTTTAAAAAATGAAAATTTTGAACTTCAGAACATCCTAATATATAAATATATGTATATGGCCTATAGGGTCTATTTCGTCGTTCCTAACATACATAAATATTTACTTTCATTTTATACACATGTAATATTTGTATTATGTGTATGTATTATATGATATATATTCATACAATATAATAAATGGCCAAAATGGTTGCAGCAAGTGAAACTATTCAGTGGAGCAATTCTTATATTTTATGTGGAAATAATTCTTAATACAATGAGTAGGTTAGAATTCATATAGTACTTCTCTAAAACAATCATTTTAAATGCTGATGTGTATCTTAAAAGACATTAAAGAAACTTAAACAGGATACATGGAATATCTTAGAAGACATTAAAGAAACTTAAACAGGATACATAGAATACACAGAGAGCCATGTTTTGATTAATTAAAAGAAGAATGAAAGATAAACTAAATATCCAAGTTGTAAGCAGTATTTTTATAACTGGATGGGAAGCATAATCGCATTGGTTTTTGTCTAAAAGAGATAAAGCTTAAATGCAAAGACAAAAGCCAACAGAGACGGGATGAGGGTGACAACACACGCCATCTGAGTAGTACACAGAGAAGCACAGCCATAGGGACACTCCAGACACAGCGACAAAGACTGTGGTCAGAGATAAGATGGAGCTTTTGTAGTTAGAAAATAATCAAAGGTCACAGATAGGTGTGAGTCCCAAAATGGAGCTTTCTGACTTACATCAAAAATGAGGCATTCACAAAAAATGCCAACAATTATTAGTCACAGTTAGAAGCTTTAATATTCTTTTCTAAGTAATTGATAGGCTCAAACAATAATAGATCAATCTGATAAAAAAAATCAGTATGAATAGCTAAAAAAAATTAGAAGGCTGCCAACCTCTTTGACTTAGTCGATGTTTATAGAAAAGCGTGTACAACAAATGTATGATCTGATTCTGTCAAAATGCACAGGGCATGGTCACAAAGATAAAGATTATGCTGTGCCATATGCCAAACCAAGCTCTCTAGATCTCAACAATTGAAGGAACACACACTGTGGACATTAGAGAAAATAAATTGAAAATCAATAATTATACTTTCAACTATTTGGAGGAAAAACACATTTTTGCTTAATTAGTTGCCCAGAAGAAATTGTGAGAGGATTTAGAAAATTTCAACACACGTGATGGTTAATTTTAGGTGCTAGTTTACCTGACCTAAGGAAGGTTCTTATTTCTGGTAAAATAGATGTCTTTAAGAGGGGTTTTTTTTTTTTCCAGAATAGATTGGTATCTGAGCCAGTTCATTTGGATAAAAAGAATCCACCCTCGCTCACAAGGGCAGGTACCAACCAGTTCTCCAAAGGTCTAAGGACAGCACAGAAAGGAGAAGCACGATTTCCTGCATTTGAGCCAGGACACCAGCCCACCCTCTAGATCTCTCAGCTTTGTGTCTGCTCACACTACTTCAGTCCAACGTTTTACTAAAGGACAGAGAAATTAAAGAAAATAAAACACGTAAACACTGGAAAGGAAGACCACACTTCCTCACCTGTAGGTAATGTTGTGATCCCCATTCAAAAATCCTAAGTAAGCTACCAACATAAGGACTGGAACTGATAAGTGAATTCAGCTCAAATACAAAATTGACACACATCCGACACTATTTTTGTAGTCTAAATAAGGAGAAGACAAGTTATAAACCCACAGTAATATCAAAAAACTAAAAGAAGAAACAAATGTTTAGAATGTTGCAAGAATTCTGTGCTAAAATATGCAAAACAATGCTAGCAGACATGAAAGGAAGGGCATGTGTGTATATTCCTCGTGGGAGGGTCTCGCTGTTCTCACCAGCTCTCCCAAGTAAAACTATAGGAGTAGTTTTCAAGCTTTTCTTTTTTGTTAATTTCAAAAACTTACCAGGCCTTTGAAATTTTGAGGTGCTCAATGGCTTTATTTCCTTTGAATTATATCTATTAGCTTTTACATTATTATAAATTAAGACTGGAAAACATTAAATATCAATTTAGTAATCTGTTTAAAACATTATCATAACGTCTTTTATAAAAATCAACTATATTCTCTGAGAAAAAACAGCAGGGAAGCATTGTTTTACATTTTGTGCAAATTTAGTTGGTTTAATAAAAATCAGCATGTGCTCCTATGCCTGAGACAATAACTTTAATATTAGACTGATGTGATATACTAGTTGCTTGAAGTGTGAGAGAAAAGTCTGGTCCCACGTAGATTCAGAGTTACAAAAAAACCAAGAATGTTTAGGTAGCCTTATTAGGTAATGGCAGATAGTCTTCTCTGATATTATTGCAAAATTGCTAAAGCACATTCCATAGAAATTAATCATAATATAGCAATAAAAGTGACGACAAGGGAAATGCATCGTCCTTTGGAAGCACACAGGGAGAATTGTAAGCTGGGACTTGAATATCAGAGGAGATTTTCTGTAAGAGTGATGGCTAAGAAAACATGTTCCAGAAAAAAACATATTCAAGCGAAAAGACAGTTAATTTATGAGGTGAAAATGAATTTAGGAAGCTCTCAGCTGGGTGGTTACATTGAGTGACAAGGAAAATGGAAGGTAGTTAGGGAGAGCGGTGAAAGGTGACACGGAGCTGCTGCTAGTGACTTTGCACCTTTCCGTAAAGACAGTGAGAGTTCTTGGAAGGATTCGGGCAGAAAAATGAATGTCCTCAGAAGACCAAAGTTTCAAGAGCAATGGACAAGTCCATTGTGTAAGCTTCTATAGAGACAGCTAATAACATAAAATCTTAAATGCATCTATTATCCCTGGCCATAAAAATGTTATTGATGACTTAACCACAGGAAATGGCAAATAACGCTGCAGTAAACTGAATTAAAAACCCTAAGTTGAAATGGTAAGGGTTGGCCTCGCTTCCAAGAAGCCTGTCTGGGAGCAAAAGGCTGAGTAGGGCCGTGTGCAGAGGCTACAGCGAGAGGCTGAGAGGAAGCAAGTGTTCTTGACAACTTAGTGTTCCGAGAAAACTCAAAGACCTGGATCTGTACAGGATGGAAGATGAACTTGTATGTGGGGGAATTATGAGCTGGCTCTAGTTTAAAAAAATCCTAAAACTCCACTACCACGTGTGCATTAATCGTTTCAATTTTTTCTTTGGTATTGTTTTAACAGCTCTCAAGTAGGTTGTCAAATTTTCCTTAGTTTGTTTTAGGTAACTCTGTTTTGATTCCCAGGGCACAAAAAATAAGCCATGATTCAAATCTTCAATGAATAACCTCAAAAATCAAAATCAATGGTGCTGCAATCACTGAACTTTTTAAATGTCAACAGCTGAGAACATTACACGACTACTTATTTATTTGGAGAATGAACAGCACAACAAAATTCAGAACTAAACCTAATAGGAACCCCATGTTCGTCCCATGCCCCATGCCCCATGCTTAACAAATGTTTGTACCCTATTTGTTTAGTTAGGTTGCTAAGGAGGCTTGGGCATTTTTATCTGTTGACTTGTATTATACATAAACTCTATCAGCTACATGACTCAGAATTGTGAGTTGTAACAGTTTAAAGGGATGAAAAGACTTGGAAGCAGTTTCTCAAATAGAATCAAAAGGTCTTTAATTCCATTAAACTAAGACTCCTGGGAAATCTGGTCCCAGACCTGGTTCTCTATAGTTTGAGGCTATTGTGAAGATGTCTGTCACTTATAAATCTTCCCGTCTGAGCAGTTGGGCGAGTAACACCACGCATGGCTGCTGACAGCCTCGTGGCTTTACCATTTGGCCCCTCTGGGGCATGAGGATGGCTAGATGTTACGGCATTTATTTCTCTCCTGCACTCCGTGGGCATGAACTGATGAATCTTTTCAGATAGCTTGGGGCTGTCACCACCTAAGGCGTTGCCATGGAAACAAAACAGGAGCATCAAAACTCCAGGGGTAGGAGAAATAGTCCAAGACGGAGAGTTACTGGTGCAAACAGACCAAATTTTATATAATGGTATATGTTTTGATTCAGATGAGATATTTCAGGTGGAAAACAACTTATACTCATGTTGTTAAAATTGAGGTTGGCCGTGACGTGTGTGTGATTTTTTTTTTTTTTTTTGCAAATGCTATTGGCAATGCAAGTGCAATGTCAATCTAGACAAAATCCGAGCAAAATAGGCTTAATCTTGTGCCACATAGTTTACACTGGGATCATTTATTGTTAGCAACAACTGATTGTGTGAGCTTGCGAAATATACACTGCCCTAAGTGAAACCTTGCACGTACAAGAGTGATTAGGACCTACACGGCGGCTATGCATTTTCAAGATTTGATGAAACATATCATCACGTACATGAGCCAGTGGCCGTAGCGCCTTATGTTGGGTAGCTGTTTGCTTTGGACGTCACTCACATCTGTATTATATGTTTCTGAGCATTTATTTTTAAAAGTTCGATTTTCTAATGAACTCAATACTCACTGCCATTCTTCACATATTGGTGGCCAGAAAGGAAATGAAAATTATATATCATTACTATAATAACTATGATGTTCTACACATTTACATAATTTTGTATCCAAAGTACCCAAATGACAATGATAAAAATACTTGTTTATTTGTTCAGCACTGGAAAGATCTTGTTTCTGAGCTTCCTTGTTCCAGGAGAAAACTGCTAGATTCTGATCACTATTTCTTTTGTGTGGTGTAATTTTTGTTTTCCGAAGTGCAAAGGACCTTCCTGTAGATGTGTATTTTCTTGGTTCAAGTCCTAGGAACTTGAATTCAGTGGCTAATTCCTTTTTCCTCACTTGCATACACTCACTCCATTTTCATGAGAACAAATCAAATTTTAATAATGACAATCGGGCGACATGACAGTCCCCATGTGACTAGGCCCAAAGGCACAACCTTGAAGTAACTGTGGGATACACCTGGCTACTGGTCAACACTCTCCAGGAGCTTTTGCTGAAAGCATTAGAGTAAAGCAGAAATTTTACTTTCAGTTGAGAAAATGAAATTGATAGTTTTTTTAAATCTTAGCAAAATCCACTAAAACCACAACTTCGCAACTAGATATCCCTCTCTTATCCCCCATACCAAGTACTATGATGTCTTCCTTACCTTCTTCCTTCTTTGCTGCTTCCTTTCTTCTGGTTTCTACATCTGCCCATTTTCTAAAAGTGCACTGTTGAAAGTTAACCCCTGGTCTAAGAACAAAGTTCTAATCTATTTTCCTTTTCTCCAAGAAAGCAAGCCAGTAATGCAGAGGAGGCAGGGGAAAGAGAAACACGCAAGCTGCATCCTCAGTAAAACGAGGAAACAAAAAAATGTGAAAATTATAAATCGCATGTAGACGCAAATGGAAGTGATGTCAGTAACATGTCCATGCAAAGCGATAGCTGTGTAGTGGGGGAAGACACGAACAACAGGAGAGACCCAGAAATAATGTCAGGAACGAGCAGTAAATGTGAACTAAAAGAGAAAGGCCCTTCCAGCAGGGACTGCGGTGACAGGGCTGAGTTGTAACGGAAAGCGATCGCAGTAGCTGCTTGTGGTAGGCTACTGATATTCTTTTGAGGGTCTGGAAGTGACAGATCTGAGAAAGCACGATCTTTCAAAAGCCAAAATAAAGGAACTATGCTCTTACTATCTGTGTTTTGTGAATGACCAGTGGCTTCAGGTTAGGTCTGACAGGTGGAGGAGACGTGGCTACGTAGGGTGCCAGGCCAGCTTGTTAGCCCCAGACTCCTGCCAAGCTACTCTTGCTTCCCACTGCCAGTCATAAAAAATTCTCCTGCTACTGTATTTGCAAAATTTAATTTCTCCCAGTCTGAGTAAGAGAAACAGCCTACAACCGCTTGCTAGAAGTTCCCAAGCAAAAAGTGTTTGATGGAATCCTAGCCCTCAGTACCTCATCCTGTGACATTATTTAGACGCAGAGAGCTGCAGATGTAACTAGTCACACTGACGTCAGGCCTGGAGGATGATGTACTTGTGATCTAATGTTACTGGTATCCTCATGAGAAGACACACACACATGTACAAGGACTATGCCACGGGGCAGTAGAGGCAGGGGTTGAAATACTAGCTTGGCAGCTGAAGGAAAGCCACACTTGCTCGAAAAGCACCGACAGCCAGGAACAGGCAGGGAAGAGCTGCGTGGCACAGGTTGTACAGGGAGCACAGCTCTTCCAGTTTGACTTCTAATTCCCAGTCTCCAGACCTGAGAAACAATAAAGGTCTGTAGCTTTATCTCATCCATCTTGTGGTACTTTCCAATGGCAGCACTGGCAAACTAATATAACACTTTCAATGACATCATAAAAATAGGGACAATAGCAAAATAATTCATTTTCAAAGAAAATTCATTAGAAAAACATTGCCACGAAAAGCTAAAAATTCTAATGCAGTATTTTTTATGAATAACAGGAGCAACTATAGTTTTGAAGGAGACTTGAGGAGTCTGAGAGACGAGAGAGGCTGACGTGCAGACACACGGCCATGACGTGGAGACTTAGAGCTCCTGTAGGGAAGGAGGAGGGGCAGGGAATGAGAACTGTCAGAAATCACGACTGAACTAAGTCATGGGGAATGGTGGCAGCATGGGAAACAGAATGGAAGATATGGAGAAAAATATAAAAACAAGCAGAAATTTAAAAAGACGTAATAATTATTGGAGATAATGTGATACCCGAAAGATAGACAAGAGATATCTGATATTCACATAAAAACATACCTTAGAAAACTGAACATGAAAAGAACAAACACTTAAAAATATATTTTAAGAAAACTTAAAAAGGCTTAAGAAGTAAAGAGGAAGCCATGGAAGCTAAGGGAAAAGTGTACACTAACACAGAAGGGTCTAAACTGAGACATAATGTTAAAAATATTTCCTTTTAAGAACAAAGCATTTTGGGGCAGCCGGAAGAACTATCAAGATAATTGTAGGTAAAAGAAAACCAAGCTGATGTCAGATTTCCTGCAGCAATTTTCTACCAGATGACTGGGAAGAATCGTTTCAAAGAAAAGATGGAAAACACTCAAGGGAAGTGAGATTTTTATACCTAGTAAAATTGTCCCAAATATATAGAAGTTACAGATGCTAAACATTAGTTTTTCAAATCCATTTGCAAGAATCAAGGAAAATCAACCTCTCTTAGAAATACTGCTTAGAGGTAAAAACCCAAGTATTGAAATATAATAGAAAATGACAGAACAAAGACAGGTAGCAAGATTATAATATACTTAAGGCATTTCTAAGATATTGTCAAATAGGTTAAAATTTACAAAATAAAATTCCAGACTAACATAATCTAAAACTGTACAAAGAGCATCAAAAATGAGAATAGAGGTGGAAGAAAATGTCATAAATAGTGTAAGCTCACCAAAGCATCCATGGAATAGCCGAGGCCTAAATTATGTCAGTGAGACAGGCAAATCCCATGAACCAGAAGCATTTGACCCGACAAATCTGTAGTTAAATTCTGACGGAGTCCTGGAGATGATGGAATGCCCTGAGGCTCAGAGTGCTGCCTGGGAATGAGTCCTGCTCACAACTGAGCAGAGCCCCACAGGGAAGGGCCCACCGTTTGTTTCACCTAAGTTAAACCTTGTTGGTCCCAAAATAACTGTTTCCTAGCACCTAGTTTTTTCTCAATGTGCATGTTCTTGCTCTTCCTGCGTCTTGCTGGGCTTTTCTCTCTGTATCTGTCTCTCTCTCACTCTTTCTACTTTTTTTCTACTTAAACAACTGAAGAGCAACACTATGTACATAGCTTAGCTCAGAATATTCCGAGTAACTTGCACTTTGATTGTCTACGTAGCTGTCTAGAAGGATAATACAACCGTCTAAGTGTTCACAATAGCAGACACTGGCAGATCAAAAGGAAATATGCTGGAGTAGCTCAAGTAAAGGACGGGGTCACAGATGGACAAAACAGGTGCCTAGAGAGTCTAGGTATGTAGGTGTTCACAACTAACGAGCCGGTCTTCTCAGCGAGCCACCCTGCAGCCGAATGCACTGACTTTTCAAAGTGTTTTCAGTTTCCTCAAAAATAAAATTCCAAGAAATTGCAGCGTTCACGTTCTACAACAGCAGGTTGAATTCACTTGGTCAAATGTAGTATGAACAAAAGGAAGAGAATTAACTAGGAAAGAGAAAACAAAGGCTGAGCTCAATAGAACCAAATGGAGCGAGCGGCCATTAAACCCACCACGATCCTTGTGGCCACTCGGGTGTATTTGGGGGAAACACAGGAACGGCTTTTTAGTTCCAGGATGAGAAGTTACAGTGGGTGTCAGTGAAGAAGGCACAGAATGAGGAGCCGCTCGCGGGTGTGGGTGCTCTGCCTGCTCACCTGGCCTTCTGTTCATTATGATTTTCTCCCAGTCTCTCCATCCCATGAGCTTTTTTTCTCTGCTCACACCCACTCTTGCTTGCTCAGAGCTCTCTCCCACGGGTAAGCCATGATAACCGACCAGAGACCAACAAAACAAAAGCAAGCAAACAAGCACACACACAATCAAAAATAAAAAAATCCTTTTCCAGGCACCTTCCCCTTTCTGGAACTGGGAGATATCCCTATTTAAAAATCCGCCTGCATCAGCTGATACCCACCCTGATTGTGCACTCTCAAAATCATCTGGGTTTTCCTGTTAGGGCGCCAAGCACGTTGGGTAGAAGGCTTTGTTGGAGCGCTGAGATTTCCATCCCCACAGTAAGTTCCCAGCTCCTGAAAATGCGTCCAATCTTCCTAAGAACCACAAAATCCAAAGAGCCACCATTAGTGGCATAGACTCCGCAAACCCAGAGACAGCTGGTGCTCCGACCACATTGGCAACAGATCTCATAGGTTGCACAATTCTGCAGAAAGTTTTGGTTTCGGATTTGATAGTGTAGAGTTTCCATATGTTTCCACTCTGAGGTATTTTAACTAGTACTGGGAAGAGTGGAGCAAGTAACCAAACCTTTTGCGGGTGACTTTTTTTTATTTTTAGAATGGTGCCACCTGAAACTTTTCCTTGAAAAAAGCCAAAACAAAAGCAGAAAGGTAGCGACATAAGCCATCTGCCACTGAAAGCCTTTGGCTAGTGTTTTCTATACCTACTGCCAAGGGACGTTCACAAAATATTACAATCCCAAGATCAGATTAATTTTAAACAGCATCAGTGGAAATCCAATAACAGACACTTGCCATTTTTGTATGCTTAAATATTTTTATATTTTAATAAGTTACTTCTGAGACTTGAAAACGAAAGAACAGAATCGCATTTTAATCCTTGTTAAGCAGGAAAGAGATAACTATTTTTTGGAATGGAAATTTTCCACTTTCAGTAGGAGAAGATTGACAGAAGGCAGAGCACACTGTCAGTTCCACCAAGTTCAATTAATTGTTGAAAGCAAACAAAAATAGCTCCTCCTGTTCCCATTGTTCTGCAGCTGTTGGCCTCCTAGTCCTTGCCGTCTCCTTCCTCATGACTCACCATCGTGGTTGCCTGCTTTCCTTTCTTGACTTCCTCCCGGAAGTTGCGATGTGTCATAGGAAGAGAGGGCAAATCCTCCTGGCGTTTCTTTCTGGGCCTTTCAGAACGGGCGTCCTACAGTGCTGGGCTCTTCCTGACCCATTGGATGGGAACGTGCCTGCTTCAGTCCTTTGATGAGAAAGCCTCAGTGACATTTTACTTTAAAACAGTCAAGTGAAAATGCAAGTCTTAAGTGAAACGTGTGTGCACAAGTCTTTTTTTCTCATTTTATTGATATGTAGAGAGTCAACACATAATGTTTACATTGATCTTGAGTATTTTGTGCATATATAGATCATGGCAAAATTACAAACCTTCCCCTCTCCCTTTTCGATCCTCCCACCCCCTCCTCTGCTCTAATTTCCATTATTCCCCTCAATTAGTTTTATGAAACAACTGTGATCTTGGTTTCTCATATCAGAGAGAGCATTCTATAATTAACCTTCTCCGTCTGATTCACTTCACTGAGCGTGATGGTCTCAAGTTGCATCCATTTACCTACAGAAGCCTGTAACCTATCTGTCCTTATGGATAAGTAGAATTCAAATATGTATAAATACCACAATTTGTGTATCCATTGGTCTGTTGACGTGCATTTTGGTGTTTCCACATTTTAGCTATTGTGAGTTGCGCTGCTGTGAACACAGGTATACGTGTATCTCTGTAATACATTGTTTTTAACCCTTTGGGAAAATTCCCAGAAGTATCACTGGATCAAAGGGGATATTTATTTCCAATTTTTTGAGAAACTTTCATACTGCTTTCCGTAGTGGTTGTACCAGTTTACCAGTTTACCAGCTCCCACCAGTGGTGCAGGAGGGTTCCTTTCTCCCCACAGCCTCGCCAACACTTGTTGCTGTCTGTGTTCTTGATATATGGAGTTAGATGGCATCTTAGTGGTGTTTTGCTGTGCTTTTCTCTAATGGCTAAGGATGTTGAACACCTTTTCATGTGTTTATTGGCCACATTTCTTCTTCTGGGAACTGCCTATTCATTTCCTTTGCTTGTATTTCAATCGCATCTTTGTTTTGAGGGGCTTACTTTGCTTCTGTTCCTTGTGTGTTCTACTTATGAGCCTCCTGTCTGAGGTATTGGTGGTGAATACTTTTTCCCATTCTGTCAGTTCTCTTTTTACACTGTTGATAAATTTCCTTTCCCATGCAAAAAACTTTTTAAATTAACATAATCTCTCTGCGGGCTATTTCTTTTGCTTTTGGTGTCATGTTAAGAAAGCCTGTGCTTACATCTATAATTTTAGATATTTACCTACTTTGTCTACCAGAAGGTTAAATGTTTCAGTTTCAATGTTTAAGTCCTCGGTCCACTTTGACTTTTAATTCTGGTGTCACCTCTCCGCCGCTTGCCATGACTGCACCACATCAGGGAAATGCATCTTATGCAAAAACATTACTCTGCTTTCTTGCCTTCTTGAGAGAAATAAATGAAATCATGTGAAAAGATAAGAATATTCAGGTTTGCAAATTATCTGTCCAAAGTAGCCCTCCACACGCATTATGCTTTTATACCAACTAGTGACAGAGGATCCTATCATCCTGGCACGAATATAAAACCCACTGCTCATCTGTGATTGCCACTGCCATTACATGCTAATTTTCCTGCTTCAAACAGTGGCATTTTAATCATTCTGCTCGTAGCAAGTAATGTCCTTTAAATTACCATTAAAAATTCATTCTTTTGGTTTATCCTGCTGAATAAAGCTAATTAACTATCAGCTGAGAGCCCTTTAAATTATAACCTGAATATGTAACATTTTTTAATTTATAATGGCTCATCTAGGCAAATTGAAAATCCAAACAGGAGTGAATGAATTAGTGTTAATTAAGGAGTACAACATGGAACAGAAGCCAGGTCAATCTTCAGCGTGTGCTGGGAAGGCCATTCTTGGAAGTCCCTTTGCAGCGTATAGTTTTGGAGATAGGGCTTTGCCATGGTGACCTGTAGCAAATAAAAATGCCAGGGTGACCTGTTGCCAATAGAGAAGAGAATCCAAAGATATTGCTAAAAGCAGCACAGAAGAAAGACATTATATATCTGTAAACTGCATACATTACCTAAATAATAACATATATTTTTTGTGGTAGGAAATCAACTAAATCAAATCCTGAAGAATTTCACAATTTTTCCTCTAATTTTCTATTCTTATTTCTAATCAGCACACATTTTCTGAATGCCTCTACACAGCAGGTTCTACATAGATATCAAAGGAAATGTAGGATCACCATGGAAAGTGCCTAAGCACAGAACAGCGCTGTCCTGTGGTGCTCTCTAGACGAACAACAGTGTCCTGTAGCTGTGGATCAATACATCTGTCCTGTGCAGACACTCAGTGCTAAAAATGTGGCTAATATGATTTCAGGGACTGAACTCCTAACTTTAACTTATTTCAATTTAAATCGCCACATGTGGCTTCTAGTTTTCCTAGTGGATACCTAAAGTCTGGAAGATGAGAGAAACTAGATTCTGTTTCTATTACTTAAAATTTTTCTGAATCGTGTCGATCAGTGTTGATTTTTAAAGGCATACCGTTGTATGCCTCGGTCTCCTCTGCTCTCTCTCTCATACACAGAAGCATGCAGGTACAAACATACACACACATACACACACAAGCCCTATTTATTTTCTGTTCAGAGTAATACTTAATCAACTGATTTTCCTCAGGGCTGTATTGATTAATAGAAAAGATGGATATGAACCAGGTTTATGGAGTATTTAAACAAACACTGCAGAGTCAGTTATGCTTTTACAATGAAATAAAAAATAATCACTATGGAAAACTAAGTTAAAGGGAAGGCTTGGGGGGCAAAAGTGTTCTCAAGAGAAACCTGTATTCATCTGCCAGAAGAAGTATATGAATTCAGGAAAGAATAGGAGAAAAGCCAAGAGATTCACATTGTAAGAAATATGTTAAAAGTTGAAATATCCTTCCTCTTTTTTTTTTTTTTGAAAATAGTAGTTTTATTTGAAAGAACAGAGGGGTAAAATCTCTTGCTAACTGGAAGGAGTCCCAAAGAGGGTTACCCTCATCTTAATATTTCTAGCTGTAAACAAAGGCTATTAGACCAGTTTTGGTCACCATTTTGAAAATCACTATGAATAACCAAAGTACAAAGACATTGGAAGTCATTTCTAAGACATATCAATACACATAAGACACGTTAGTAATAGAACAGGTTTTTTCAAATTCAAATTTATGCTCTGCAGTGGGTATATTCTGCAAGTAATGCCTAAATTCCATATGGTTTGGTAAATTGATCTCTTTTTCAATTTATTTTGTGTGCATCCAGGACAGATCTCAGAGCTCACACTGTTTGCTTTGAGCCATTAAATTACGTTCATTCACTCATCTTGCCTTTTTACCCTAGACCTGACCAGTACCAATATCGCCATCTATAGGTCAAAATGATTTGGGGGGTTGCTTTTTTATGATCAAGAAAAGAAAGAATTGGAAATCGCTGGAGAGTTTATCATTCTGCAAAGTTGCGCTTATCAGACTCCTAGGATCCATGCTTTTGTGACTGTCTTTGGTTTGTTTTTAATAATTTTAGCTGGAAATATTTTTAGATGAAGTATGTACAGGTCCTCACTTCTCAGCTACTTCACCAAAAAAAAAAAAAAAAGCCCAGCAATTTTTGATGATGAAGGCTGATTG
Organism: Ctenodactylus gundi; assembly: GCA_004027205.1. NCBI lineage: Eukaryota > Metazoa > Chordata > Mammalia > Rodentia > Ctenodactylidae > Ctenodactylus > Ctenodactylus gundi. The sequence continues at coordinate 329,017 of PVKB01001726.1, read as the reverse complement.
CCTTCGATGTAGATCACCATGCCAGCTCGGGGCTATTGTTCAGTGTTAATCTGGGAATTAGCTCACACTGCTGTCTCCTCTCATGGTTTCACCTACTGGAAAATTTGGTGGCCGTGTATCTGTACTCTCTCTCCTCTTTGCACTGATCGTGGTACATACGACCCTTTGGAAATTCCCATTCCTTTATATGCTGCTCCCAAATTTCATTGGTTAGTAACCAAGAACCACCCTTTTTTAAAAAATTGTTTGTAAAAAGTAAAGATAATGTGAAGCTGAACTGATGACTACATAATTTATAAATCCTACATCATTAATCTTATAACTCTGATTTTGTTCCGTTACATAAAAGTTTTGGAATTTGCATTCTGATATGGAGCAGTGTTCCTAACAGGTGAAATTACCTCGCAGTCCTACAGAGGTGGCTCCTTAGTGACTTCCACTCATGAGAGTGACTTCTGACTATTGCCTCTCATATTTGCATGTCTTCTCGTTCTTAATGACTCTTCTTGTCCTTAACCTTACTTTTATTTCCATATGTAATAATTATTCATGCTTGAAATGAAGTATCATTTTTAATCAAAAGTTTTTATTAAATATACTTGAAAATTTGTTATCTAAAAGTCTTCCAGTTTCAGTTTCAATATTCCATGTAACAGTTAATAAAAACATTATTTTTCTTCAGATTGGCCAATGACACTATTTTGCATGAGAACGAATGAACTTGAATCAAGCAGGTAATATTAGAGAACATTGTTTTTTAAACTCATTACAGTCAAGATAAATTATCACATGATATCTGGCAGGCTTTTGGGAAGTTGCTTCCAAACTTTTCACTTAAAAGCATCATATTCAGGTGGTTTGGGAAAAGTGTTGAACAATACTTCAGCATCTCAAAGAAATTTGCTGGAAATTTTATTATCTTTTATCTACTATATACTTTAACATTCACCAATAAAATTCTAATTTATAGAGTTTCTGGATAAAAAGATTTTTATTTAGATATTTGTGATTCTTTAAGAAGTTCTTTCCAGTATCTCTGTATGTCTAATATTTTGTTGGTTATTCAAGTAAGGAATAATAGATGGGCAATTCATGAGTAAGGAGACAGTCAGTTGACGAGGGAGGGGCTCAAAAACACCCCTTCATTTTGGATATAGAACTATACACTCTATGCTGTTCAGATGCTTTGTGAAAGCAAAATATTTTCACAGTTGAATCAATTTGGAAAGTACTTCATATTATAATCCCATCTTCAATATACACAATTCTCTTTACAAACATAAATTCTTACAATTCCACAATAAAGAAATATATACCACTTTGTTTGAGCCAAAGTTCACTAATTAGTTAACCTTCCCTTTCCATTTCTGGATGACTTTTAACATCCACCTTCAGATCTGTCCCCCGGCACACACTCTGGCTGGTCATGAGTGGGCTACTCAAAGGCGCTCTCTCTTCCCCCCCTTTCCAGGCTTGTGATAAGTCTGCACTTCTTTATACCTTTTAAACTTGAGCATCTCCCATCATATACATCTGGCTGGACCAGTCGTGGCCCAGGTGAAGCCTGGGCATGACTATTAAGAGCCACTGTGCAGTTGCCACCTGCTCCTTCTCTGCCTTGGGGAAGCCTAGCGCATGAACCCTGGCAGATCTCAGGACATCCTGCGTGACCATGGCAAGTACCCCATGGGGGATTAGAGAACCAAGAAATGACCTTTGCGAAATTAAGCCTTTGATATCTGGGGTGATTCGTTATTGTGGCACAAGCCAGCTCACTTTAAATGATATGCTGCACCACATGCTGAAAAGAATTTTAAAAATATGGAAGTATTTTTAAGATTTATAGGAAAGGTCACATTGCTTGATAGGAGTTTTGTTGGGGTTTCTGGAGCATCTTTGCCTTCTTTAAAACTCACAAATATTTTGGTAAATGATAGCTGGGTACATCAGGATGGCTCGTTGAGAGAGATCCCAGTCCGGTGGAGGGCTTCTGCTTATGGCTGGGCTGAATGCTGTAAAACACACACAGGCCTGCAAATACAACACAGTGGTTCTTACCCACACTGGTGACTTCCCTCCCTGGTAGCTCTTCCCATCCCACATCGTTTGCACTTATCCTAAGGTTAAAAGTTTGTTGTGTGCAACTCAGTCAAGGGACTTAACAGGGAAGTCAACTTAATTTTATCATTTTTCTTGAAAAATTTCCTTTTGTTTCTCTTTCTTTTTTTCCTCTTTTCTACTTGTTCTAAAATCTTTCCCCCCATTTTATGGATATGCATAAGTGCAAAACATAAAGTGTATGTAAAAGGATTCCTTAATTTGTTCAGCCCTACCACAGAAAGATTGTATATTTACTTTTTAAACATTTATTCTCTTTCTGAAGAGTCATTGAGTACCCACTGTGAAGTAGACACTGGACAAACAAAGAAAACAACCAATTCATCTTTTCTACTTCTAAAATAAGCTAGACTCTTGATTTGTACTTTTGACACAGTAGCCACCAGTCATGAGTCACTATTTAAATTACATTAATTAAAATAAAACTAAAATTTTAATCTCTCAATCACACTAAATCCATTTCAAGTACTCACAGCCTCTTCTGACTAGCAATTATACTATTGAACAGTGCTGATTTAGAGCACTTTGAACACTGCAGGAAATTTTATTAAATAGAGTATGTTCTAATACCAAAATCGTCATTCTTGAAAACAGTAAGACAAAACATGGTTAAAACAATGTGAATGTTTATTAAAATAAAGTTCATTACAGTAAAAGGCAGATTGTTTTTTGTCCTCCTCAAAATGTTTCTCCTTGTTTTGAAAAACGATCTCATCATTCTCACCACTTTCTGAATCCGTTCTGGAAGTTCTCTTTTGTGAATGTCTGTGGCCGTGATGTGAAAACTGCCTCAATGTTAATTCCAAACTTTCACCTTTTATCATAGTTTGTATCTGGAGTGCTGCCCCCAAGGCCTCATGTTTCTATGGATACTGTGCAGGGTTGGGATGTGGGGCCATGGGCTTGACCTGAAAGGCATATGCTGGTTGACCTCAGCCTCCTTTCTTCTGCACCATATTGTAAGGATCTCTATACCAGGATCTTTGGTCCAGCTCTTGCTGCAGCCCCGCCATGTGATTCCACCATTTTCCAGCTGCCCACCCATGAGCAGACTAAGACCTTCTGAAACTGTATGCTACAATAAATCTTTCCTCCCTAAGTTGTGGCTGTCAGGTACTAAGTCACAGCAATGAGAAAGAAACTAAGACACTTTTTCATAATCATTTTAACTTTTGGAAAGATCTGAAAGCTACAGCGTTCCAGATCCAATGGATAAGGTGGCTGAGAAGTTGCTATGATGTTTTTAGGGGCCATCTTTCCTTTGAGGACATCCGACAGCTGCAAAGACCTGAAAGAGGATTTCGGAACTGCTTCAGGAAGGGGCAAGGCAAGTAGGGTGGGTTCAAAGTGAGGGGGAGAATTTGGGAAAAGGTGAATTGTAACGTGTCTTTTACTCGAATACATTTTTTTAAAAAAATTAAACACTCACTTTATTTTTTGATCAATTCCTGCAGCGTTAACAAACTTTAAAAGGAGGTTTGTAGAGCCAGTGACATATATACGTGCTCGAGGATGTAAGAGGAATGCAGAGAAAAATGAAAGGAAAGAGGGAGAGGATAATAAAAACAGACCATGCTAGGCAGAAATGTCTAATCGTGCCACGGCTCAGTTGCTTGTTAGATTATGTTTGTTGGAACTAAGGGAAGACTCAGTGTGGCTAGTGTGAGGATGGAGAGAAAAGATAAATAAGGTAAGGCTTCATGTTTGCCAGGGCACAGGTCTTGGATGGGTTTGTGTGCTTTATTGAAAATGCATTAACATGATTCTCAAGCAAAGCCATCATTGTGTTTTAATCAGAAATGGAGCCTGGTCATATGCTTTGAGGAAGTACAAATGAACATCTGCTAATGCTGGAATGGTAGAATGAAGTAAGATTCTGCTTCGAGTATGTAGGAATAATGTAAAAAGAATGACCCCAAAAAAAGGACTTGAAAAGAATTCATAAATGTAAGAACAAGAAATAAAAAAGAGAAAAAAAATGGGAGAACATGGCTGAAGTCACTGGTCTATGGTAAGATTGATAATTGATAATTGTAGGACTTGGAGTTGAATGAGCCCCAAATCTAGAATTACGGCTTCCCACCAAGACCAGGAAGAAAATCACACCATTTCTTGCATGATGATTAGATTTAGAATATTTCTGATATCATGCAGGACATATATAGCTACATAAAGTAGAGAAATACCTTTGAATTTGGGGAGAAAAATAAGTACTGCCTTTGAATTGCAAATCTAGCTATACTGTCACTTAAAAACCAAGGCAAATTATCACATAGTGGCTGACGACTTAGATCATGGTGAGTGAATTGATTAAAATTAATGTGACTCACAGGGCACATTGGTCATCAATACTTTGAAATCATTTGTATCCTTGAATTTCTCCCAGAATTATTAAAAAATTGAGAAAACTGAAGCTATTAAAATGCATTAAATGATTTATTGTTGATCTCTTGGGGTCTCTTATTAGCAATTCAGGCATGAAAGAAACCAGAAAATGCAAGCTCTAGTGTCAGGGAATTCATGAGATATAAGGAGAATGGTAATCCTAGAAAAAAGAAAGATTAGTAAGTTTAATGAATTATTATCTATAAAATAAAGTATAAGAAGCCTACAATAACTATATTTCATTAACTTAAAAACCCAGTATTTTGTTTAAAAAATAAAATTAGTGTCTTTCAGTTTTCAGTGTATCAAATATGCTATCTTAAATTCTGTCTTTAATCCTATTTTGTCCTTAAAAATAAAAGGCTAGACAAATTAAAGTTCTCCCAATATTTCTTTGAAATTTGAGTTTATAATACAAATCATTACTTCCAAAACTGAAGAAAGAAGATATAAATGCCAAGTAACAAGATATTTTGTTGAAAGTTTTGTACATACTCTTGAATTAAATCAGGAAAGCCAATATCAATTTTTTTCTTTACAATGGATAACAGACATCTAATTTTACAGTAATTTTCACTAAGCTTTTATCTAACCCAAAATTTTAAACCAATTTTATAGTGTGTAAAAACAGGGAAGCCAACAGCTCTTTGATCTGTTTTCCAAGGTTGAAATATCATTGATATGAGGTTGTACAAATAAAATGAATTGTCATAGATTGATCTCATGCATGCATAGATGCAAAAATTAAAAACTATTACAATAAAATTTTAAGCACATAAAAGAAAACAAAGATACTAATTATTATTTCGTGAATGCCTGTAGAGTTCAATATCAGATCACAATGCAAGAATTAAACCACATGAGGAAATTAGATAAACCCTAAGACAGTTTCAAAAATTCTGGGAGAGGATTTCTGCAGATTCACTCACTAATCCTTAGCCATTAGAGAAATGCAAATCAAAGCATCACTAAGATACTAACTCCAGGGAGAATGGCATATACCAAGAGCACAAACAGCAATCAGTGCTGGCGAGGCTGTGGGGGAAAAGGACCCCTCCTGCACTGCTGGTGGGAATGTAAACTGCTACAATCACTATGGAAAGCAGTATGGAAGTCTCTCAAAAGACTGGAAATAAGTATCTCCTTCGATCCATAGATACCTCTTCTGAGAGGTTTCCCCCCAAAAGTTAAAAACAACACATAACAGAAGTACGTGTATACCCATGTTCATAGCAGCACAACTAACAATAGCTAAAACATGGAAGACACCAAAATACCCATCAACAGACCCATGGGTACATACATTGTGGTATTTCTACATAATGGAATACTGCTCATCTATAAAGACAGATAGGTTGGACATTTGTTTAGTCAAATAGAGGCAGCTTGAGGCCATCATGTTTAGTGAAGTTAGTCAAAAGCCTAAAGTGAAAGACCAAGTGGTTTCTCTGATATGAGAAACTCAAATCACAATTATTTCATAGAACTTACTGTGTGGAATAATGGGAACTGGAGGAGAGGGCTGGGGAGGGTCAAAAAGAGAGAAGGGAAGCATTTGCAACTTTCCCACAATACGTATGTGCACAAAATACTCAAGATCAGTGTCAACTTTATGTTTTGCCCTTATACAAATCGATAAAATGAGGAAAAAAACACAAAAGCATAAAACTCTGAATTGAAGATGAAAAAAATTTGCCATGATAAAATAATAAACATCTGCAGAACAATGAAAGCCACAGGTTAAGAAAAGATGTTTGCAGTGCACATAAGTAGCAAAAGATTAGTTTCTCCAAATCCTGTTATGAATTGCTACAAAATTTGACCAAGAAAAGGCTTTCTTAAATCAATATAACAGGGAATAAAAGATAGAAGATACATGTAGGCTCTAAGAAGACAGAACACAAATTTCCAATAAATAATGTGCAAAAATCTCAATACTCATCAAAGGGATGAAAGTATGAACACTTTGGAGAATATTTTTAAATAAAATCGCCGAAATTCATATGAATATCTGAAGAAAAAAATCAGTACAACCGTATTCGAAAATAAACATTCACTACACTTGTTACAAGCATATTTATCTAACGCTCAGCACTAACATTTCCAGATACACATTGTTAGTGGGTGTGTACAGGAGGCTATACACACAATGCTGACTATTATATTATCTATAAGGCTGAATGTCTTACAGCAGTTCAAGTGCCCGTGGTTAGTATGTGAAGAAATACGTTGCAATGTACTGATTCAGTGATGCAAGAGAGAATTCTGCACGCCCAATGAACAGAGTACATGTTAAGTCTGAAAGAATATGTAAATTTACCTCTCGGCAGCTAAATCTGAGTTAGAAATTTACAAGGTACTGATATAAGTCAATGACATTTTGCTGATTACACTGGCACTTGTACTATTTGAAATGTGCTCTTTCAAGGATACCACCTGCCGGGTCAGCTAAGGTCAGGTCAGCGCCTTGGGATCTCTGATGGGAATTCTCCAGCCTAAGGCATGATAGCTAATTAAAGAGTTGGATTTCTACACTTTCTTTAAACTTTGACTTCATTGTTTTGAAAGTCCCAACTCCTATGTCCCTGATGCCACCACGTGTCTTTTTTTCTTAGTGTGATTAAACGCAGTTAATTCATCTCCTGTTCACTGAAGTGTTAGAATGGACAATTCTGCTGACCCTGCCATTGATTCTTATATTGGAGCAAGAAAATACACTCATCAAGAAAGATAACACACTTATCCCAACCTTGTCAATTTCTTTGCTTAGGAAAACACTTACAACATACTACGGACTTGCCTTCATTTCTAAATTTAAACATAGATCAACACTTTGTCTTTTGTAACCGAAAGAAATTGTTTTGAAACTTTGTTTTCTTTCCATTATGAATAAATCATCTTAAAATGTATTGAAGACTGATAACTAAAAATTTTTACGTGTCACTTGATGGATATTTCTGTGTATTTCCATGTCTCTCTCTCTTCTTTCTTTGCCGGTGTATTTCTCTCTTCTTTCAGGTGAATCTTGGAAATACAAGGACTCAGGATGGCTTGCTGGGTAGGGGCATTTCTCTTTCTTCCTCACCACATCTATGTTCATCCCGTGTAAATTGTAAATTTCTGGTAAAAATATGTTCAGGGGTAATGTTGTAGACAAAAGATAAAAAGTCACTAGTGCCCTGGTCTCTGGTCTCAGACTGAGTGCTTGTGTTTCTATTCATGACACATATAGAGTTAGCCACTTGTCCCGAAGGTTCATCACTAATGCAAACAATACCTTAAAGTATGAGCAAGTTGCCTACAAGTCTCCTGACTGAGCTCTTCTGCTCTTAGGAATTCTGGTTTGGTTGAGTCTTCAAGTCTGACCTGTAAATACAAGCTATCAGGTAGAGAAACCACAGTGAGGCAGTTGTGATCCAAGGTCATATTCTGTATTTCTCTGCATGTACTGAGAGGGAGACTGGATCATGCATTCTAGCTTTTACAATTCTGTTCAGAAAAATAGCAACGCAGAGTTGAAATAAGGTCCAATTCATGAGGAATAAACCTGATGGGAACCCAAAAGGAAACAGGTCCTTTAATTAACTGTTAGGTTTTAAACTTTTAAGCCTTTGTGTACCTAAGACCCAAGCAGAAAATCACCCATGCAGAGAGGGACTAAGTTCTCTAAGAAATTGCACCGTTATTTTGCTTCCCCAGAGTGCCTGGTCCCAACCTGTCCAAGTTGGGGTAGGTGACCGGGAACACTGACTGCTCTAATTGCTAACTGCAATTGTATTGACATAGCACAGGCAAAAAATAAAAATAAAAAAAAAAAACAGAGAAAGAAAGAACAAAAGTTTACGTGGTTTATTTCTTGTTCTTGATTCCATGTGGGCCTCTCCTGAGACACCTCTTCTTAGAAAAATGACTTGGGACATCAGGTCCTCGCCATGTGTCTTCCTGTCATCTAGGAGTTTAGTATGGATTAAGTCTGAAACACTCTCTTAAACCTTTTGGAAGATGACTTGACCTTGGGGTGCTAGTCTCACACACGTGTTGTCAGCAGGCAGGGCCTGGTGGAGGTGAGTGGCTGGCGCTGTTGCCTGGAGGAGCATATTCTTGTCCCCCTCTGTCTCTGCCTCCTGGCCACCATGCAGTAAACAGTTGCCTTAGTCAGAAGCCGGACCTTCCGCCATGTCCTTCCCCCGTTCTGTTTTTGCCTTGGCCCAGCCCACCCATGCAGGGACTGAGACATCTAAAACTGTGAGCCTAAATAAACTTCTCCCCCTGTAAGTTATGGGTGTCAGATACAGTGTGCTCGGAACAGGAAAGTGACTGAGACAGAGCCGCGCTCACTCGGCATGTGAGTAATGCAGAGGGAGAAAGAGGAGGGTATCGAGGGCGAGAGTGGGGAGAAGAAGGCACAAGTAAAATCATCCCAGTTACCGAGGAGACAGAACTTGTGATGTACATGCATGACTTTCACTCACACTCTAAGCCCAACCTAACGCAGTGGACTGTGGGAATGTGACTTTTCTCTCATCTAGGAAGAGGAAGTAGGACTAGGAGCATCCCGCAAGCCTCCAGCACACTGTCTTCTGCAAGGCATGTGAAGACTTTACACACGGCTGACATATGCTGTAGAAGCTTCTGGTGAGTTGACCAACAGTCTTCTCCTTGTTTCTAATAAAAATAGCAATAACTAGAGCCTTAGATGAGATAAATTTAAGGCAAACAATACTTAACTTGCCTGTAGTTTCGGCCCACAGAGTCTAAAGCCAATCCTGTTTTCTCTGAAGCTGATTTATAAGGCTTGGTCACCAAGTAAGTTATTAGTAAGAAGTCAAGTTTTCTTCTAGTACTGTGAATCCAGTTAATTAAACTGTGATCCAGTTTCAAACAATGGCTTGCAGACACACTGCTTGGTCTGCGTTCTAGATCTCCACCTACGTGACTTTGGACAATGTAGCTTTCTCCTTCCTTGTAAAACTAGGATAATGTGTTAAATTCTCTAGAACTTCTCTGAGATCCATTATCTTTCAAGACCTTAACCTGTTGCTATTTTAAATCCATTGCCTCCTGGTTCCTGCCAGACACTGGTTTACCTGTTTATGTACGATAATGTCTTTCTGATTTCTATTTTTGACCCTTGAAATGTTAGTGATTTATCATATTCTAGACTTGCAAGGTCCAGTAAGTCCAAGTACCATCCACGTCCAGCTACTGATCTGCCTCTACTCATGCTTGGCATTTTCTTTCAAACAAAGAAAAATATTATACAAATTAAAACTCCAGGACTAGCTCATTCAACGGGAAACTTTTTCTTTATTGAAGCTTACTAGAGTTCTTAAAAATTGGGTTGAAACATTTATAAGGTGCTCTGGCATCTTCACAAATAAATATTTGCATATATTTATTAAACTCTTAAAAAAAACCCTGTTTTCACATTTTCTATCAGTAGGTCTGAAACTAGTTCCAGGCTCTCTGTAAGCAAGTCCTATATTTATTGCTCACAAGCAACTCAGAAGCTAGCTTTCTCTTCAGGCAGCCTGGTGACATGCCATGGAAACAAAATATTGCTCTTTGGAGCATTATAACCAACGGTGCTTAGTTTTACACATTTCCACATGACTCAGAAAGGGAATAATATATTTGTTCTTTGTCCCCAGGTTAAAAAACAAGGTCTATTTCTTCTTGAGATTTGGGGACAAGATGGTGGAGTCTGTGTTCAAAATTCACATCATTCTTTGGTCTTTTAAAACCCATATTTTTTAATTGACAAAATTCTAGGCATACAGGGAGTATCAGGTGATATTTTAAGACATTGTTTAGACATTGTTTAATGTTCAAATCAAGGTGAATATATCCATTTCTTGACACAATTGTCATTTTTTGTGGTGAAATCATTCAAAATCCTTCCCTCCACCTTTTTGAAATATAAATAACTACATAAAGTCTACTCTGCAGAAGAACTTATAACTTATTTCTTCTATTTGACTATAACTTAAGACTTGTGCTCATACTTTTTCTGTTTCTTCTTCCTCTGTATTCTCTGTAACCTCTAGTAGCTACCATATTATTTTCAATTTTTATGATTTCTTAAAAATTTCATATGTTTAAAGTCATGCAGTGTTTTTCATTTCTTTTTTCCCCCACATTTTATTGGTATGTATACATGCAAAATTCAAGGTTTACAATGAGGTTGGGCATTTTGTGCACATTTGTATCTTGTCAAGGTGACAAGGGCTTTCCCACTCTCCTTTTGTCCCTCCCCCTACCCACCCCACCCTCCCTCCTCCCCCCCCACCCTCCTCTTTCACTTTGTCTTTTGTCTTAAGTTCCAAAGGAGCTGGGAGGATGAAGCAAATGACGCTCTATATAGGAGATGAAATATTTGTGGCACAGAACGAGGACACTGCATGGTCCCACCTACTATATAGAGTTTCATTTGCTTCATCCTCCCAGAACTCATAGCATTCTATTCATTTTACGGCTTCATAGTATTTCATCCATGTGTCATCGTCTCTTTTCCCATGTATCAATCAAGGACCACCCCGTTTGCTTCTAGTCCGTGGGTGTTGTCAACAGCGCTGCAGTCCGAGCGGAACACAGATATCTCTTCAACACGATGATCTTACTTGTTCTGAACATAGTTCCAGGAGTGGAATCACTGGATCAAGCCCTAATTGGCTGTGCCATTTGTTTGAGGAGCCTCCATATTGTGTTTCCATAATTGCTGTACTGATCTGCCTTCCCACTGACAGTGTGCAGAGAGTCTCTCTTCTCGCCTCCTCCTGAGCTTTGCTTCTTTGATCATGCTGTGGGATTCCTGAGCACAGAGGAAGAACTCACTGTGGAGCCCAGGCCGGCCGTGGACTCAGGGCAAAGCTCCCGCGTCAGCGTCCCTGGTGCTGGGACTGCAGGCACACACCAGCTTAAGCGGTGCTGGGGAATTGGACTCAGGTCCTTAGCGCTTGCTCGGCAAACACTTTAACCCCTGAGCCATTCCGCCAGCCCCTGATGTGTGGTCACTGGTTCCAGTCCCTTCTTGCCTTCCCTTCTCCGAAATTCTGCCTCCTGCTTCTTCCATTTGTTTATTATTTTGGGGCATCTCAATAAGAAAAAAGAAGTCACGTTTAATTTCCTGAAGCTGGCTAATTTCACCCGATGTGATGCTTTCTGGCTTCCTCCATGTTCCTCAGGTGACCTGACTTCACTGCGTTCTGCGGCTCCTATTCCATCCCGTGTATACGCCACATGCTATTTGGCCATTTGTCTGTTGGCGAGCGTCTGGGCTGTTTCCCAGGGCGCTACTATTCCGAACCGTGCTGCTATGAGCAGGGGTACGTGTGTACGTATCAGCACGGCAGTTAACGCTTTTGGAGTTTTAGGGTTGTTGCTTCTGTTTCTATGAGGCATGTAACAGGAGCGCTGATAAGTGTTGCCCTTCGGGGAGCTGCGGATTTTGCCACTCTCTATTGTGCAGATTCAAGTGTCTTTCCACTTTTCTGTGTGGTTCAGTGGTTTATAGTGTTTATTGTGGAGATCTTTCACTTCTTTGGTTAAATTCATTTCTGTTATTTTATAACTGTTTTCACTTAAGTTAGTTTCTTAAATTTTTATTCAGAGATTCACCATTAGCATAAAACAATTTCATAACATTATAGATTCAATTTCTATCTTGTCATTTTATTGAATGCATTGGTTCTAATAATTTTTGGTATATATATATATATATATATATATATATATATATATATATATATATATCTTTCTTGATTACCTCAGAGGGCCTCCTAATATTATCTTGAAAGAAAGTGGTTGAGTGGACATCCTTGTGTTATTCCAAATCTTAAAGAGAAGCTTCTGGATTCTCCCCATGGAATAAAACGTTAGTTTTGGGCTTATTTTTTTTTAATACGTGTGTTCTTCTGAGTTTTTCTCATTATAGAATGCTCATTTTTATCTATTATTTCTGCACTTACTGAGATGATAGGTTTTTCCTTACTCAACTGATGTGGTGTACTATGCTTATTTGCTGCAATTGTTGAGCTATCCTTACATTTAAATTTCAAAATTTAAAATAATTCCCTTCTGGGAAGATCTGGAACGGATACCACTACAGTAAAAACATCTTTTTAATGTGTTGTTTTATTTTTTTATTTTTTAGTATTTTTTCAAGAATTTTTGTTTATATGTCTTCATCAGGGATATTGGCCAGTAGTTTATTTTTTCTTTTTATTTCATTTTTATGTCCTTATCTAGGGCTGGTGACAGGGTGATGCTGGCCTCCTACAGTGAGTTTGAAAAAACTCCCTCCTCATTAATGTTTGGGAACAAAGAGAAAAACTCGTCTTAGGTCTTCTTTAACTGTTTATCAGAACCCAGCAGTAAAGACATTTGGTTCTGAGCTGTATGTTTCATAGGAGTTTTTATTTTTATTATTACTGAGCATTTGTCTGCTCAGCATGTCTATTTTGCATTATTCAATCTTGGTGGAGTGTATGCACACAAATACGTCCACTTCTTCTAGGTTACTAAATCTGTTGATGTACGGTTGTTCATGAATTTCGCTTCCAGTCCTTTGCGTTTCCCTGGTGCCAGTTGTGCTGTATCCTTCTTTCACCTCTGTTTTTATTTATTCTCGTTACTTGTGTTTTTTGCTTAGTCTAGCTGAGAGCTGGTCAGTTTTTTGTGTCCTCCTGAGGAATCAGCCCTTTTCCTTCTTGGTCTCCTGTGTATATTTATTCTCTATTTATTTCTACTTGGATGAGTATTACCTCTTTTACTCTCCTGATTTGCAGGTTTGATCTTTATTTCCTAGTTCCTTTCAGGTGTGCTGATAGGCTGTTCATCTGAGACCTTTCTGCATTCCTTTATTCCTTTATTAATTTATTTTTAAGACAGGGTCTCATGCTGTAGCCTGGGCTGGTCCGGAACTCACTCAGTAGCCCAGGCTGTCCTTGGATGACGATCTGCCTGCCTCAGCCTCCTCTGGACTCTGGAGTGCTGGGATCACAGGTTTGCCCCACCACACCCAGCTTCATGCAGTGCTGGGGAATCAAACTCAGGGTCTTGCTCTTGCAAGGCAGGCGCTTTAACCGCGGTGCCATTCTTGTCGTCCTTTCTGCATTCGTGTGCAGCCACTGGGTACTCTGGGCAGTCCTCTTAGCACTGCTCTTGCGGTACCTTACAGATTTGGTGTGCTTTATCCCCATCTTTGGTGCTTTCAAGAAATTCTTAAATTTATTGTTCTTCCTTGGTGTTTTTGGAATATGCTGTTTTAGTTTCCAGATATTCTAAGGATTTTCTTTTTATTAATTTCTATTTTTAGCACTGAGGTCAGAAAATACATTAAAATTTGTGGGGACTTGTTTTATAGACCCTCATGTGATCTACTCTGAAGACTGTTCCATATTTTGCAGAGAAGAATATTTGTTTTGCAAATGTAAGATGAAATGCTGTGTACATAGCTGTTAAGTTCCTTTGGGCTAGGCTTCAATTTACCTCTGTGGTTTCTTTCTTGATTTTCTTTCTTTCTTCTTCCTTCCTTCCTTCCTTCCTTCCTTCCTTCCTTCCTTCCTTTTTTGACTTCCTTTCTCTCTTTCTGAGACAGGGTTTTACTCTGTAGTCCAGGTTAATCCTGAGCTCTCTATGTACCTCAAACTGATCTCAAACTCGTGGCAATTCTCCTACCTCAGCCTCCTGAGTGCTGGAGTTACAGCTATGGGCCACCACACAGTTTATTTGGTGCTGGGGAATCCAACTTAGGGCCTTGAATTTGCTAGGCAAGCGTTAGAACCACTCCGCTCCACTCCATCTTTGTTGATTTTCTGAAAGATGATTCATCAAAGGCTTGAAGTGTGGCATTAAGTCCTTTACTACCATTGTATTAGATTCTATCTTTCCCTTTAGCGCTTCAATATCAGGTTTACATATGTAGATGCTCTAACATTTGATACCCATATATGTAGATATTTTTCTTGCTGAATTTACCTTTTTGCTATCATGCCATGACTGGAGCTGGAGAAATAGCACAGTGGTTTAAGTGCTTTCCTAGCAAGTGCAGGGCCATGGGTTCGATTCCTCAGCACCACGTAAGCTGAGTGGGGTGGTGCACTCCTGTAATCCCAGCACTCAGGAAGCTGAGGCAGGAGGATTGCCATGAGTTTGAGGCTAGTCTGAACTATCAGAGTGAGACCCTGAGTCAAAAAAGGAAAAAAAAATTATATCATGACTCTCTTTTTATCTTTTCTTATTTTTGATTTAAAATCTATATTGCTTGATGTAAATATGGCTTCTCCTTCTTTTGGATTTTACTTACATGAAATATCTTTTTAATCTCTTCACTTTCATTTTACGTGTTCCCTTAGAAGTGAACTGAGCGCCTTCTAGGTAGCATATACTTGAACCTTTTGCTCAGTGTACATAACTGCTCTGTCTTTTAGATGAACAGCTCGATTCATATATACAAGTTATTACAAGTATATATATATATATATATATATATATATATATATATATATATATATATGTGTGTGTGTTCTGTAGTATGTTTACAATATTAAAGCATCCTGAGTTTGCCTGTATGGTTGTTTTTACCAGGAAATTGTCCATCTTCTGGAGTTTTCTTCCTGCTGGGTTGCATCTTTCTTTTAGTTTGAAGAATTCTCTTTAGCATTTCTCATAGGGCCGGTTTGGTGTTGATAAATTTTTCTAATTGTTGGTCATCTATACATGTATTTATCTTTCCTTTATTTCTAAAGCATAGCTTCTCTGAGTATAGTATTCACAGTTGTTTCTTCTTCCAGCATGGTAAGTTTCACGGCCTGGTCTATAAGGTTTCTGCTGAGATAGCTGCTGGCAGGCAGACTAAAATACCCTTATATAGTTGTTCCTGTTCTCACTATTTTAAGAAGCCTTTTCTTGCACTTAGCCTTTGAGAATTTGACTGTAGCTTGAGGTTTAGTTGGTTGAGTTGAATGTGACCAACGAATCTTAACCTTCTGTCCTCTGGGTACTATAATTTTTATCCTTCTTTGGGATTTGGAGATTTTGGTTATTATCTCTTCGAATAGGTTTTCTACCCCTTTAACATTATCAAGCCCTTTTGAGCCAAAATAATTCAAATGTTTGTTGTCTTTACAGAATCCTAATGTCTTCACTTTCTTCACTCTTTTTTTTTTTCCCTTCCTGATTGGGTGTTTGTTTCACATAGTCCATCTTTGGGATTACTGATTCTTTCCTCTGTGATTAATTCTGTCCCTGTCCCTCTTTGTCATTTTCTTTTGGTTTAGTGTACTTTTTAGCTCATGGACTTAAATGTGATTTTTTAAAAAATTACTTCAATCTCTCTGGTAAATTTCTCCGACCAAAGAATGCAGTGTTTCTCTGTGTGTGTGTTTTTTTTTTTTTTTTTTAATTTGTTCTGTAGTCTTAAAGCAAGCATTTTAAATTTTCGGCTCCAGATTCTGGATGCATGAATTGCTCTCCTGTCAGTTTTTGGCACCTTATCTTATCTCTTAGGTGAAGTCTCTGCTCCCTCAACGTTCTTGACGCTTGTTGGCCCACAGTGACAACTGTGTATTGACGAAGTGTTTGTTCTTACTTCTCCAATCTGGATTTGCCTGTGCCTGTTCTTTCATAAATTCTAAGCAGGTTGGCTACTTTTCCTGAGCCTGCGTTCCCTTTCCTTCTGTCAGCACAAGTGAGCAGGTGGGTCTGTTTTCTGTTTCAGGATAAAGGAGCACATCACGCTAACATGTGTACCACATCTGCAGTAGATATGTTATTCAGAATGGCTTGGGGAAGTGCCTAAGAGGGAAGTTCATTCCCACAAAGCCTGCTCGTGAGGCCAAGGCGAACCCAGACGCCTTGGCTATGGTTACTGGCTTGTGGTCAGATGCCATAGAACTCTGCTTAAACTTTTTATCATTTATTTTTTTAAGTAAAGACAGATGTAAAAATAAGTTTGAGAGATTTTTTAATGGCATCTACCTTTAGCCCCCTAATACTTGAAAAGTCATATTGCAACCTTGACAAAATAGTCTTCTGTTTTGCATAAGTATTTCAGGTCGTAAATAATTTCATATGTAAAGAAAAATCTCTCATGTTTCCTCTGGAATTCTGTTTCCTAAATGTCTTTACTAGATAAGACCCCTGCCCCAAAATGTATAATGATGAAGAAAAAAGTAGAGACGAGAATGTTTTGAGTAATTATTTTTCACACCAGCGCTGCTGAATACCCAAGTGGCTTGAGTCAGCACTATCGTTGGCACTTGGAGGACAGATTTAGGATCCTAGCGACTTCAGCCTGATCTTATGACACGTCTGAGGATTTGTGGACTTGGTGAGCAGTATGAAAGTCAGGCTGAACGTCTGCAGTGGGGCACGTGCCTCTTGTGAACTAAAGCGCAGAGGGCAGAAAATTCCATCAGCATCCCACAGTGATTGCAGGCCAATGCAGTAAAGCTCCCGGGCTTATGAACACATCAGTACTAAAGCTGTGGTCTCTCTCTTTTTTTAACTCTCTCCGAGAGCAACTTTCTTCCTATTTATTCTCTGTTTTCCTTGATGATAGTCTCTCAAAGCCTCATATCTGTGGCAGATTCCAGGTGAAAAAGAGATGAGGCTGTGAGATTCTGCTGTTTACCACAAACACGTCTCTCTCTCTCTCTCTCCCTCTCTCTCTCTCTCTCTCCATCTCCACCTGTTCAGCATTCCCCTTTTCCTTCTCGTCTAGGTCCTTAGAAAGCCCTTTGGCTGCTGTTCTGTCAAGGCTATCCAGATTTTTCTCTGGTATAGGAACTAGTAACTCTCTAGTAACTAATGCCCACTTAAATTCTCCCTTATTTTTTAGCCTTCACACACAGTTTTTCTTTTAGCTGTTCAGATGGTGTAAATGGAATCACCACAATAAACTCAGGATGGGACCTTATGTATTATTCAGTGCAAGTGTTCAGGGTGGTAAGCTGCATTCTAGAGAAAGAAACTGTGGCTGGCTTAGGTGTCCATGGCCAGGAGCTGGACCAGGAGCTGGACCGGAGCTGGGACCAAGTGTCACCGCCGGTTCAACACCTTCCAGACTTCCTCAGTTTCCATCCTCACCACACATCCAATCGCATTCTTCTCACAGGAAACGGGCCCAGATTCCTTCTTCTCATTTCGTGTAGCTGTGAATTACCTCGTTTTATACTTTTGACCATTTATGCGTCCATGGATTAAATCCACCTGCCAATGTAGTGGGAAGTTTACCAAAAAAAGCACCTCTTTCTGCAGTTGTACAAGGAAAGATATTTTTGTTCAATTTATGATTTACCAGACGTCAGTCAGGATTCTCAGTCCTCACATGGTATGGGAACAGAACCCTGCATTAAAAAAAAAATTAGTGTGGCATCCAACATATAAAAAAAAATCACAGAAGTGTGAATAGTTTTCACCTGTAGATTAGGCTCTCCAGAGGATATGACAGCCAAGGATTAGTGCTCAAGGATTCAGGGTAGAAGAGCTCTCAGCAGAATCTTGTGAATGAAGGAAGAATGTGAAGAAAGAGGGGGAAACTCAGGAAGGTACAATTTTGGGCAAGATCTCAAGCTCAGTCTACTTCTGCAGGGTAGTTCCGATATCGAGCTTACACCTCAGCATTTAACCCATCTTGTATCAAAGACACTGGGATTTTATAACCTATGCCAGTTTGTTCTCATGTTGGGAGAACCCCTCGGGCGTGTAGACTCCAGGGATACTGGTTGGATGCACATGTAGGCACCATGGCACCCATACCTGAGGGTCTGCTCTTTGTCAAGAATCTTAGGGCCTGGTCTCTAGAGACTAAGCATGCTGAAGTCAGAAGTTGGGCAAACAGAAGCAGGGGACCTCTAGTCATTCATTATTGTTGGAATATCATTATATTCTCTGCCATAAACAGAATAGAATGAAGATAATCAGTGAAAACAATCATCAAAAGCCACGTATTTGCTTCCCATTCATATTTAGAGAAAGGCTTACCACCATCATTTCTATAAAATGTATATTCGTATTTCTAGAATACACATATGTATCCTAGAACATCATCTATTTACTTCAAATGTATTCACATTCATAAGAGTTTCATTTTATTTACCACCATAATACTTGATGGCTCTAGTCATTCATTTCTCTCTTCAAATTCTATCAACTCATATAGAGTCCTGATAACTTCAATAGAACACAATGGAAATCTTACTTTATACACTAATTTACAACAAAATCAACAAGTAAAAGATCAAGATTATAAAAAAAACAAGAATGGAATAGGTTTAAGGAAAACAGATCCCTCACAGCCCAGTGCGTAGTGTTTATTTCCAATTCAAAGTTTCAGCCCCTCAGGGTATATGAGTAAATACCAAAAGCAAAAGGCCATGTGAAAAGCATACATTGACTTGGACTATAGATACATGGATTAACTAAAAGGGCAGGTTTATTTTGCCCAAAAGTTGTATGAACCCAGTGTGACAATACTCGTATATGCTGGTCAGAAGTTTTGCTGGAAGTTGTATCTATTTGATTCAAAGATCAGAATAAGCAAACACATAGTTGCTAATTATTTAAACATATTTAATGAGACCAATTATCTCAAACCTTAAGCCCCACAATTGAGCCATAACAGAGAGGCATCTCTATTGCTTAAAACGGAGAAGACTTGTGCTGTCTTCTACCCGCTCTGGGGTGGTGTGAGGATCTAGGGCTGATGCAGTATTCATGACTCTTGGTCTCTAGATTTGAAATGTAAGCAGCCCCATGTTGGCTTATTCTATTAAACACCTTAAACGGTCTCTTATGGTTTATATCTATAATGTCCCCGTGTTTGGAAGATGACTGGATCACGGGACTCCTCTATGGGTGAGTCGCAGAGCTTCATGTGTTTCTAGCAGGTGGGGACTGACTGGTGGCGGTCCCCGGGTGCTTGAAAGGGTGTGTTCTGTCTTGTCCTGGGCCCCTCTTTCCTCCCTCTGCTTCTTGGATGCACGGGTTCCGTAGCCCTCCTCCACCACGACTTTTCTGCCTTCGTGCTCATTGACGAAGAACTTGAAATAGGGAAAAAATAAGTCTCTCCTCCTTTAAGCTATGGGTGGCAGGCACTTTGTCCCAGTGATGAGAGAGTGACTACCATACCGCCCACATCCAGGAGTCAAGCTGTGGACTGCAGGGCAGTGCCCACGCAGACGGGAAACTTTCCCCAATAGCAAACAGCACCAGCGAGGCTAATCAAAGCTTTGTTCATCTTCTTAAAATAAATGCAGCTGACTAGATCCGCAAGGTTTATCTTCAGCTTAGGAAGAAACAACCTCAGAAACTTAGACAACTAATTATAAACAATTAGTTACATAATTTTCAAAACATTCCAGACTTGGTTTCAAGAAGGACACTACATCACTTGGCATATTCATAAGTGCACCCAGAAAAAATACATATATGTATAGACGAAATGTACTTAGCTAGAAGGCCTGCCTATACAGATACAAGAAAAAACATTCTTATAGAGGCCAGATAACGATCTTAGCAGCAATATTCCAAGATATGACATTTCGCCATAAAAAAGTGAAAATGCCCCAGGATCAGAGAAAAGATAGCCTTTGACAGTTCTGTGATTTCCTTAAGTATGCTCAATAATACCTTATAGGATATAATGTTTGGATTTTAGGACCCACCCCCCATATTTTCCCTCTAGGTTCCAAATTTATCTGAACTCTTTTCCAGGTATTTATGACTAGTGCTTTGTATTCATGAAATCCAAATGTCATGATGTATTTTTAATAGATCAATATAAATAATCTAACCTAAAAATATCCCAAGCTACCCTACTGTGTCCTCGGGGAGCTTGCACAGCTTCTGTAGTTGTTAATATGGATAAGACAAGCCTGTCGAATAGCCTTTTATTTTCTGCTTTCTAATTTTTTCTACTATTTCATTTACCAGATTCTGATCCAAAACTGTTCCAGTATTGAAAGTTTGATTTTTCTTCCTTGTTAGAAAAAAATAGTTTTATATGATTTATTACAAGTTTACGAACGGAGGAACAAAATTTAACACTTTTGTGACTTATTTCCATCCAAATAATAATCGCACAATTTCTGCCTTTACCTTGCCAAACACACACGGACACACACACACAGCACAACACAAAAGCTAGATGGGAAATATTTTTGATATGTTTACCTTTTTATTTCTCTTGAAAAGGCAGGACCCAAATAAACAGAACTTTTATTTATTAGGTAGAGGATAAGTTGTTAATTTTGGAGAAGCAATCTGGAACATGTAGGAATTCTGAAAAGAAAGCAATAAGGCAAAAATTAAACAATAATTAACATCTCTGGGAGAACATTCCTTCCTTGCACTGGGCTATCTTTCATGGTATTTATAAAAATAATCTGCTCATCTACCTGGGTGTGGTACAGCTTGTTATCTAGTGAGACAAATAATGTAGGTATTAGCTAAGATGTTAGTGCTACTCCAAGTTAAAATGGAATTCAGACGTTCAGTAGTTTGCAGTGGTAGGAGAAATGCTTACAAATATGAACAGGCTTGAACTGAGTCTCCGGTAAGATTTTAGATGAGCAGAAGACGAGAGAAAACCATCCCTAGCCAAAGCGAGGTCGAGGGGAGAGAAGATGAAGCCAATGGGTGGGCAAGAATAAGAGGTGACGCGGGAGACTGAAGCGACAGAGAGAGAAGGATCTTTATAACATTGGCTTGTACTTTTCAGATAAGAAGATGTTTTCCAGCTGGATGGTCTCTTCATCTTCCAGATAGACGTGGAGGATTTGCATTCAAAGCTACAGACATAAACTATTTTTTCCCAGTGTTCTTTACCTAGAGGGTTCAATTCTAGGATATTCTTCTACTAACAATTGCTCGGAGAGACACACACAGGGGACGGTATCTAAATATTTCTGTTTTATTTCAAAATAGAATTGTTTAAAAGTGAAAAAAAAATTTAAACAAGCAACAAGGCAATCATTTTCTGTGTCCTCACTGGAAGGACAATGGCTTTTCATGGAAGAGTGGGAAAACGCGTGAAGGCCACAGGCACCACTATTTCTCCAAAGAATGGAAAGTCACATGACTGAGCTAAGTGGTTTCTGTACTGTACAAAGCAGATCTTGAGATTCATGGACAGTGGACAGCAAGGTTTGTACGTTTTATCCCCCGGGAAGTCTGAGATCGACTCTGTTACGTGTTTCTAAGGGCCAGTGCTAGCACTACTCAAATGAGGGTGCAAATTGGGCATCCGGCTGCACAGCTCAGTAGCAGGCCCTCTGCCCTACCCAGAAGCAGGCAGGAAAGGGAGGCATTTCCACCATGTATACCTCCTTGGAGCTGACCCAGGGCACAGTGTTATTTACTCTGAATTACTTCTTCTGTTGTTGACAACAACTTCTCTATCTTGTGTGGGTGGCGATAAACCCACGGCGTGGGAAAGATGGGTGCTAATGATAGCTGCAGAGCCACTCGGCACTTGCTCTCTACTCCTCTGACATTTACGCTGCCATCTTGATTTTTTTGGCTTGCACTCAAAGATAGATTTTTTTTTTTTTTAGGGCAGCCTGCTTGGCAGGAGAGTCTTGTCTGATCTAGCAACACTGCGTTCTGGAGAAACCTTTGCAAGGCATTGAGTCAAAAGAAGAGATAAATGTAACTCTCTGCAAAAGCCATCTCTGCTGGAGCCACGGTTGCTGCCTGCGGGAACCTTTCAGTAGGAGGAACCCTGGGCGGAGGAGTGCTGGGCTGCGTGGCGCTTGTGTAGGCCCCCGCTGCGCTGCACAGATCCCACAGACTTCACAATCTGACCCAACTGCACTCAGGTTCCAGGTGACAAGTGTCCCCCGACAAATGTGTAATGAGATCAGAATAGATAGTACTCACCTTTGCTGCGTTTACGTTTGTTTAAACCGCAAACTTGTCTTTCGCTTCTAGAGAAGTGGCATGACTTATTTTTTTTTTCAAATGCACCGACTTTATAGAGATCTTTAGACTATGAATGAGGTGGAAAGACAGATGAATGTAAATGATATTCTTTTATAAGCTAGATTGGAACAGGAAAAGACTAAATATTCTACTCAATAAGTCTGATAACAGAGGGGACTAAATGCAGTAATGATACAAAAGAAGAAAATTTTTAAATGTGGCAGAAGTACTGCTGTATATTTACTTGTTCTCATTGTGATTTTGAAGGTATACAAGGTCAACACCACACAACAGATTCACTGAGAAAGCAACTCACTGGAATTTATTAGAATTACAAGTAGAGCAGGAACTTCAGAATTTCTGTGGGTGAGTCTGTTTCCTCTCCTACACTCTAGGTCCCTTTCCCGGCGTTTCTCTGCCTTGAACTTGTCCTGAGAGGCTGACCCTGGATCTGCCTCTGTGGTGCTTTTTACACTGGGTGGATTTGGTAGTGACTGGATCATGGGAAACTGAAGCCAAGACGTGTCTTCTCTGACTACCTGTTTTGAGGCCACGCCTTTGATGGTGGGTGTATCCCTCCGTGTACATCTTCAACTGCAGCCTCTACTGCGAAGCTCCCTGCTCGAGGCCCCGGGCTTCTGGGCTGTGGTTTCCGTGACTCCTCACTCCCCTCCTCACAGCTAGGTTCTTTCAACTTCCCACTCACAGTAGTTGCAGAACAGATCATCACCATGCATGCCCACCCCTAAAAGCAGAGCTCCCATTGCAGTCTTTCCATCTGGACCATCTGGGACAAATTCTGGGCCATCAGAGAAACCTGAACTATCGGAGAGTGCTAGAGGCACGTAGCCATCTTAGGACACGAGGCAGCTCGCAGCATCTTCACCTGCAGAACTCGGGATCTGAAAAGTAAGTGGTGGGGGCCTACACCTCAGCTCCCTGTTCCTGGTCTTACTCTCATTTCTTGTCATAGTTTCACGCCAGTGTCACTGGCTTGTTGGGGGTGAGGATGGAATAGATCACAATGCAAATTTCAGGTGTAAATTCAGCCATCTAGAGGGTTTGATGTCTGTGTTGAGCAGGTGAACAGCCATTCGTAAAGCAGAACAGAGAGCTTTGTTACTGTCATGTGACTTTTGTTGTGCACTCTTAGCTCTGTCCTCCTAGCATGCCTCCTTGTCATACAGCACAAATTATCACGTATTCTGAGTTGGCACCCTATGTAGTAAAACATTTTAAAATAAAGTGATGTGCCTGCCACTCGAATGAAAGTTGCAGCGAAGAAGGGGACATATTTTTGTTCAGATGGCTCCACAGATGAGTAGTGGGGCTTAAGAAGGCTGAATGCACACTCAAGTTCAACCTCAAGTTCAAGTTCAAGCTCATTTCTGACCCCACAGCTTCTTTCTTCCAGTGCCATTTTTCATGTCTCTAAACAGAGGGAGGATGACGACCCATCCCTCGGTTCTTGTCTATGTCTACAATTCAATAATTCTACAGCACAGAAAACTGACCCAGGAGCCCTTAATCTAGCTTTGTTATTCACAAAGTTCAGGACAGTTTTGTCTCTTCTATTTTACAAATACAGAAAGTACAGCAAACATGTTGCTGTTTCTCTCGCTAGTGCTGGAGCATGATGGAAGCACACTTAGACTGAAAATGCGGTTCTAGTGCCTCTTAGCTCTACTATATCACTACGGAGAAATTGTCCTCAATATTTTCGGGTCATTCACAATTTTCGGGGTTTTCCTAGGTTCACCTACCATTTTAGGAGTCTGCAAAGTAAGTCATTCATGTGCTCAGAGTTAAAATTTCCTTTTTGTCGGCATACAGTCTCAGCTTTAGCAATACGAAGGCCTCATTGAGTTTGACCAAGTTAGTTGATTCCTTATGTGTGAGCTTTAAGTCACAGTAAATGTTTCTTTATTATGAGATAAAATTAGGGAACATAGCACATCAGACACAGTAAAGGGTTTCTCTAAATTGGTTGCTAATTTGTTAACCCCTAACATAATGCATGACAAAGTTGGTGCCTGGTCAATATTTGAACAACGAATACTATGTTGATCATTCCTTTCCACGTGTCTGTTGAAATTCAGGTTCTCGCCATGAAAGCCCATGTTTACTGATCTGGATTTTTGCTCTGGTGGTGCTGTTCACCAGCTTAGTTACCTCTTCATAAAGAATATTGTATTCAAAACTACAAATCAACTTTCGCTTAATATTAAAGGCAATAGCTTAAAGTCTTTAAACTGGGAAGAGTGATTTCATAATTTGTTGCTATGAAAATTCCTCCCAGAGACAGACACACAGTAATCATCTTCTTTCCTGTCTTCCCTTCATTAGAGAAGTTCACAGTTCAATGGATACATTAATCAGGCTAGGCTTCACTATGGTAAAGTAACTTCAAAATTGCAGCCTCCTGGAACATCTGAACTTTGTGTTTCACTCATGGACTGTATCTCGTTAATCTCTTGTAAGAAGCTTTCTTCTTACAATTCATTAGGGGCCCAGGGTGACAGAACAAGTGTCTCCAACCTTTTTTGTTGGTGTTGCCGTGAGTAGAGTTCTGGGGGCCCTGATATCAGTCTTCAGATGTTCCTGTCCTGAAGTGACACACATCTCATTTGCTCACAACTGAGCTGGTCACATGGCCAACCACAAGTTGCCATGTGCCATCCTGAAATCCCCAGAAGGGAGGAGTCATACATACTTGACACAGTCACTGAGGACTATGCTAATAGAGTATTTTAGATTATTTTAAAGCCACAACAATAAACAGAACAAATACTCTAAGGTGGTAGATTATGGACTCTTTCTCTTTTTTTCCCCAGGATTTGTTCAGAACACAGGGTATTGGGAAGCAAGCTGTGTTTCCAAGCCACCTGTGCCAGCGCCTTGCTGGGCGAGCCCTGGGAGCCAAGGTGTCACGGAAAGACTTCCACCTGCGGCCTTGGCTGCACCAGAGGCAACAGATGGCACGCGCAGCAGGGGGTGCCCGCTAGCCCGGGGAATCTCCCCAGAAGGAGCAGCTTGGCGATGTCACTGTGGCTCCCTAGAGTCAGCTGAGTGGACAGGCTCAGGATGTCCCAGGTCAGAACAATCAGGGGCTGCAGAGTTTGTCAGGTACCTAGAGGGTGTGCCCCCTCCAGTGTGTGCTTCCTGTATCTGTAGTTTATTTTTATATCTCTGTTTTTCCCTAAAATGGAGAGAACATCCTATAAGGTTCAAATGTTTAAGTATTTGAGGTAAACTACTATTCTGAAGGTAAGATTTCAGGTTTCTCCTCCACCCCGGGAAGAAGAAAGCAAGAACATTCTCCCCGAGGAGAAGTCTTTGGCCATCGTTTCCCTTGACAGACATCCAGAAAGCCAGTTACGGTGTGGAATTCGAAAAGCCGAAAGTCTGATGGTTTTAGGGGTCCATTTCCTTCCTAGCGTTGCAGATGTGTTCTCAGAGAACTGTAGGAGGAGCAGCGATGGTGGAAAGTATCTTCCCACGAGTCTCCCACGGCACAAATCTCTGAGCGTTTCCCCTTTGCTTACATTGATATTGAGCTGTGGGCTGAGCCCCAAAGAGTGGACACCCCATGGAACTGGTGCCTACTCTCTGCTTGCCTCCGGCCCCATCCCTTCCTTGTGGCTCCTGGGGAGCCTTGGCTTAGCTAGCCACCCACGGACACGGCTGTCAGAGATTCACACTTTCCCCACCCACCTGGGCCACCACCCACAGGGCTGCCATATGCTCGTGGGTCCGGGAGAGATTTTCATGGAGCAAATCAACTTAGGGACAAGGATTTGGGGGTTCTGTGCTCGTTTCCCAGTAAAGTGTCCCCTGAGCAGAGCAGAAGGGTGAACGTTTCTGGAGTTATCGATACGTCCTGACCAATCTTCTCTTTATCATGAAACTCTAAAGAGAAGGAGTCACAGTCCTGTGTGATGAGTTTATAAGGGCTGAGAACCCTGAGTAGGAGCATCTGTGTACACGGGTATTAGACAGCAGGAGGATAGATAGATGTAGATGACACATAGGTACACAGGTGATAGGCAGTAAGTACGCCAAAGTGTGGCCTTGTAACCAGGAGCAATGGCTTCACCTGGGCGGTTGCTGTAAATGCAGAATCTGAAGCCCCATTCTACATTTACTGAATCAAATTCTGTGTTTTAACAACATCTCAGCTCAATGCTACACGCATAGAGTTTGACGAGCAATATTCTGAGAGAACTGACCAAAGAAAGGATCTGAAATGAAAAGATGGGCTAACGTTGAAGGTGACAGTCTAACTACAGTCACAGGTAAGTTCCCCGTGTGAACGAGAGGAAGGTGAGCAGGACAGCAGCGGCAGAACTGGGGTCTCGGGTGACACACGGCTATTCGGCTATTCGCAGATCCAGTCCTCCCTACGGTGACAGCAATAAAATTTTCAGAGTTTACCACGACAGTCTCAATTTAATTTAATAGTTTAATTTACTTAGCATACAATTATGTAGCGCTTACTAGGTGTGAGGAAGAGTTCTCAGCAATTTACAAGTATTAACTTGTGTAATTATCAAAACAAGCTTAAGGGGAGGTGGGCTGGGATTCAAACCATGGAAGTCCGGTTTCAGCTGTGTCTAGGTCATAAAGAAATCTGGTCAATTTCTTCGTAAATGGCAGAGAAAATTGATAACCAGTTCTGAGCACTGCAAGTAGGACATTTTAAAAGGAGTCTCAATGGTGCTAGGAAAAATGTGTACATCCACATGTAGAAGAATGAACCTAGACACACCTGTTAGTGTACACCAAAATTAAATCTAAGTGGATTCAACACCTAGATATTAAAAACTAAACCACTGAGCTTTCTGGAAGATGAATTAGGCAAAAATCTAAAAGATATCAGTATAGGCAAAGGACTTCCTTAACATGATACCAAAACCAAAAGAAATAGCACCCAGAGTTAACAGAAAGGACCCTGTCAAATTAAAACTTTCTGCATAGCAAAGGAAATTATCGACAGTGCAATGAGACTGACAGGATGGGTAATACGCACACCACCTATACTCCAGATAGGAGGCTCGTAAGTAGGATGAATACACAAGGAACAGAAGAAAAGTGAGCCCCCAAATCAAAGATCTGATTGAAAAATGGACAAAGGAAACGACTGGGTGGTTCTCAGATGAAGAAGTTCAAATGGCCAGTAAACACATGAAATGATATTCAACATGCTTAGCCATTAGAGAAACGCAAATCAAAGCATCACTAAGGTACCATCTGACTCCAGAGAGATTGGCCTATATCAAGAACACAAACAGCAATCAGTGCTGGTGAGGATGTGGGGAAAAAGAAACCAATTGAGACCTACAATAGCCAAAGCAGTCCCAAGTAGCAAGGCTAAAGCAAAATGCATTCCAATTCCAGACATCAAGTTATACTATAAAGCAATAGGTGTAAGAACTATATGGTACTGACACAAAAACAGACAGGTAGACCAGTGGAGCAGAACTGAGGATGCGGAGACAAACTCAAATATCATCAGCTACCTGATCTTTGTTGAAAGGACCAAAAGCATACACTGGAAAAAGGACAGCCTCCTCAAATGGTGCTGAGAAAATTGGACATCCACATGCAGAAGAATGAATCTAGCCACACACCTGTCACCATGCACTAAAACTAAATCAAAGTGGGTTAAGACCTAGATATTAAAATTGAAACACTGAACCTCCTGGTAGATAAATTAGGCAAATACCTAAAAGACATAGGTGTAGGCAAGGACTTTCTTAACAAGACACCAAAAGCAAAAGAAATAACCCTCAGAATTAACAAATGCAATTATGTCAAACTAAAAATTGTCTGCACGGCAAAGGAAATTATCAATGTAAAAAGAGAACCAACAGATTGGGAAAAAATATTCACTGTCAATACCTCAAACAGGAGATTCATAATCAGAATGCCCAGAGAACTGAGGAAAAATAAGCCCCTCAAAATCAAAAATCCGATTGAAAAAATGGGTAAGAGAGATGAATAGGTAATTCTCAGGTTAAGAAGTTCAAGCAGCCAATAAATACATGAAAAGGTGTTCGACATCCTTAGTCACTACAGAAACGCAAGTCAAACATCACTAAGATACCATCTAACTCCAGACAGAACGGGGCACATCAAGAGCACAAACAGCAATCAGTGCTGGTAAGGCTGTGTGGGAAAAGGACCCCTCCTGCACTGCTGGTAGGATTGTAAACTGGGACAATCACTATGGATAGCAGTATGGAAGTCTCTCAAAAGGCTGGAAATAAATATCCCCTTAGATCCAGCGATACCTCCTCTGGGGATTTTCTCAAAAGAGTTAAAAATCAACCTATAACAGAGATACATGTATACCCGTGTTCATAGCTGCCCAACTAACAATAGCTAACATGTGGAAGACAGCCATCAGCAGACCAATGGATACATAAACTGGGGTATTTATACACAACGGAATACTCCTCATCTATATAGACTGGTTGAAAGCTTTTACAGGCAAATGGAAGACACTTGAGAACATCACGCTTAGTGAAGTGAGTCAGAAGCAGAAGGTGAAACACCAAGTGGTTTCCTGATATGAGAAACCCGGGTCACAATTATTTCATAGAACTTATTGTGGGAAATAATGAGAACTGGGGGGGATGGGGAGAGAGTGGGCGGGTTGAAGAGGGAAAAAGGAAGGATTTGTAATTTTGCCATGATGTGTATGTGCACAAAATACTCAAGATCATTGTAAACTTTGTGTATTGCACTTATACATATCAATAAAATGGGGTGGGGGGGCCTGCCTGTACATGTTTAACTGTGCCACAGGTGCAACCAGAGAAAGGTGTAGGTATTAGCAGCTCCAATACCGCAAATAGCATTGCTGTCAGTTTCTAAAACTGTAAATTGCTTTTGGTAGATTTCCAAACCAAAGAAAAAAGAAAAATCTTTTCTTAGTTTGTGTTCTTAGAAAATGCAGTGAGTATTATGACGTAGACAAGTGCTTTCTATTTCTAATGTGTATTTTTTAGTCTTTTTCTGATAAATGTAAGCAGAATCTCCCGATATCTTGAGGGGGAAAAAAAGCCACAAAAATGTAAATGTTTGTACAGAAGTATCTCCTCCAAGCGAATTACCTCTTGCAGTTTCGAGAACTTACCATGATGTTACCTCTTAAGGTTCTGTTACAACTAAAGTTTGGGGGCAGTAATTCTTTTAGACTAAAATTGTTCAAAACAAGCATTTTTAAAGTTTTGGAAGCCTTTTCATCTAATTCTTGGCTTAAAAGTTCTCAGGAGTTCTTGGTCCGTGACAAGAGCAGGCAAGGAGGAAACTTAGCTTTTTTTTTTTTTTCTGTAGAGAAGATTTTCAATAAATTTAGTAACAAGGAAATTTGGCGTTTTTGGTTTTTTTCAAAAGCATTGTTGGACTACAGGCATAAAAAATCCTACACTGACTTTGGCAAACTAGAAAGTAATTCATCCCAAAACGATAGATTGCCTTTGGTTTCCTTGCTACTGTCAGTTTTCTCATCGCTGTTTTATACAGAAACTAGTAATTCCTGAAAGCCTGTTACCAAGGTCATAGAAAAAGAAGAACTTTCCAGAGAGTATCCTGCACCAACCCAAGGACCCAGAGAGGTGAAAACCACGGTTATGAAACTGTACACTAAATGCAAATGCGCTAAGTAATTCCACTCATGGGCCATGGGTCCAGTGTTACTTTCTTTTGTTTCCTTGAGATTTCTACTTGTGAGCTGAATTTCCATAACACCATGCCAAGATAGTACAGTTGGGATGCATGTAAACACTTTTCTTACATGACCAAAACAACAATTTCCTGCTTCAGTTATGCTTCTGATACAGTCAGTCAATGCACCCACTTAGTAAAGACAGAAGGATCCTTGATTGTAAAACACAGTGTCACTATTTCTGGGGAAAAAAAGTAAAACAAGATAAAGGCATGTGCTGTTCAATGATTGTTTATCACCGGGTAATTCCGGAGTCTTCGCAGACGTGTTCTACATTTCAAGAACTCCTATTTTTTCCTCCAGAATCCATCAGTTCTTTGTTTTAATTTATTTTCCTCTTAAATACCTCCTGCTATTTAGGCAATAATTCCTTCTAAATCAATTGTTAGCAGCAGTTAATGACTGGTTGGTTAATTAATAGCTCAAAGCAAAGCTGAGGGTGTTCTCTGTTCCAGCAAGCCACCAGACTCCCCCTGGGGATGGCTGTGACTGTGCCCTGTAATCAGTAGCTCTTCTCAGCCACAGATTTTATTTTAACTAAAAGAATGAATTGAACGGGAAACAGGTGACAGCATTATAAAATCAATCGCAATAAAACATATATTTCAAAATTGTGTGTGTGTCTCATTCACCCTTACTACCACAGGAAGTGCCCATGGGTACAGGGCAAGCCAACCAGTTTGTGCTCGTTAGCAAGCTTGCTTAACCATCTGGTTTACTCTCCAGAGCTCTCTGGTGCTCCAAGCCTCGGGTAGCTGCAAAGAAACCTTCATGGCGTGTTGCGTTTTTTCTTTTCCAAAATTGTAGTCTTACATTCTGCACTCTCTGACAGCGACAGGAGAGAAAGCAGGCTGCACATTTTCTGCCCGGTAAACATATGATTTACTTAACAACACCAGGTATGCCTCTTGCGTAGGTCATAGAAAGAATAAGAGCCTAATAATGAGTGCAAGAAACTGCACAGAAAGAGTCTTCAGTTCTGCTGGTAAGACTTTCTGCCATGTCCCATTGACCAGAGGGAGGTGATTTTGCAATGCTGAGCTTTGTGTGCTAATAATTCTAACAATCACCCAAAAGTAAAGAGATGGAGAGGGTTCAAGCCGTTAACAGAAAG
Source organism: Ctenodactylus gundi (assembly GCA_004027205.1). Classification (NCBI taxonomy): domain Eukaryota; kingdom Metazoa; phylum Chordata; class Mammalia; order Rodentia; family Ctenodactylidae; genus Ctenodactylus; species Ctenodactylus gundi. The sequence goes on along the minus strand of PVKB01001726.1, from coordinate 297,743 downwards.
GTTAGGTATCCTGCAACGTTGCAGAGTGTTACCTTTTTTAGAAATATATTCATGAACACATTGCATAAAACCCACTTTCAAGAGGCTGGAGGTGTAGCTCAGTAGCGAAGAGGAATTGCCTGGGAAGTGAGTGGCCCTGAGCTCCATTTCCCAGCACCACATAGGTTGGGCGTGGTAGCACATGACACACCTGTTAGAAAAAATAAATAAATAGAAAACAAAAGACCTGCACCCTGGGCTTGGCTCAATTGATGTTCCTCTTATGAAATATACAAAAATGATGACATAAAAAGGCCCCAACGTGAATGACAGAGTAGAAAGAGAGAGAAGAGTCAGACAGGAAACAGGCGAGCCTTGGCACCGGAGGTCGACGTAGACTCTGGCTGATTACCAAGATTCTAATGTGTTCCAGAATTTGGAATTCATGTACTTACCAAAAAATGTTAAGTTTTATGTCATGTGAATTATTTTACCACAATAAAATCATTGTTAAAAAGTAAACAATACAAAAGAGGCTAAGGATGCAAAAAAGTTAAGAAGAGGACATTTTGTCATTAACTAAAGTAATGCTTTCTTTTCTCTCTACCCTCTCCTCTCAAACACCAACTGCCTGCAAAGGAACTGGCAAGATGGCACAGGCTCTACCATTCAGCTCACCGAAGAAGACAAGGTTAAATAATCCTGTGGGAAGTTAGGCTATAAAATTTAGCAACATTGTTTTTCTTCTCTGTTTCAGTATAATAAACTATTGTTGGTGAGACTCGAAATATCCCTGCGGAATAATAAATCTCAAGTCGCAATTTTAGGTGCTGGCTGAAAACACAATGTTACGGGTTTTCAGAGGCTGTGATAGAGGCGAAAGGCTGACGGGACTCCAAACAGGGAGGAAAAGCACGAACCATTCCTACACAGGGAGAACTCTGAAGGGGAAAGAGATGGAAGGTGTATAAACACTGGAGTAAAAATAATAAAAGAAAGGAAAGAACCCCATACAAAGGATGTGACCCAACGTACAGACAGTGAAGGTCAGGTTTGCAGGGTACACTTCCTCTAGCGAGAACCACAGATAATGCTTTTGGCTGAGTCACAAAGGAAACAAAAGCCACAGCGCATGTCTCCTCTGCTCTGACAGGATTTCAAGCTTAGTTAACAGGCTGTTGCCTTGAGTTTTGAGTTTTAGTAAAGGTTACTCGCTGGAGCTCCAGTCCTGGTCTATTTTTTATTTTTTTTGTGTGATCTCTAAATCTCATGGATCACCGAAACTGCTCCAGAATGACAGAATAAACAAAACATGCCCAGTAAGATAATAAATTTCCAGCAAGCTTCCTGGCTACAGAGATGATTAGTAACTTATAAGATTAAAAAACCCATTGAGATGACTTTTGGGCTAAACTGGGTTCTTGAGTGGATTACCCTCCCAGGAGACTGCCTGGAATGGCCCAAGCTTTGAAATACGATGTTTCCATCAGTGATAAAAGCGATAATCTTCACTCTACATCCATTTGAACAGTTTCCTGAGATCTAGGGAAAGCAGATTTGCTTAAATATTGATAGGAGTTTATTTCTGTTAACCCTTTCACTGCTGTTAATATTAATAGAAAAATAATAACTATTGACTGGGTATCTAATCTTTTCAAAGTCCTCAACTTTATGCCACTTAATGCCAATCATACATCGGCCTGGCCAGTGTTATGATAAACATTTTATATTGTATAATGAAGATACCACAGAGGATGTTAAAGATGTTTGGCCAAGCTAGGCCAGATGGCAGTGTGTAGGGCCAGGATCCAAACACAGTTCTGTCTGATTGCACCATTTTTATATCTAGAGTAAGTGGCAGTGACCTTTCCCTGTCACATCAATCTCTAAATTGAAGTGTGTCATTCGTGATGATGACAGAATCAACCTTTTATCTTTCAGTTTCCACCCGTGCACCCTATTTGCTTTATGTTTTTCTTAAATCTTGTCTGCAACCCTAAACTTATCTACAGGAAAAGAAATAAGGAAAGGAAGGCCTTGTCTACCTTCTCCAGGCTCTCGATTCTGGATTATATCACTGGCCTTGAACTAAACTTCTCCACCTTAAAGTTCATCTTCAATGGCAGAATCCAGTGATTTATATGCAAGACATGAACCCAAGTACCATGGAAGTGGTCAGGTGTAATTTACCTCGTTTCATAGGTATTGTTGAGAGTGGGCAAGGGGAGAATATGACTTCTAGCACCCCAAAACTGTCCAGTCTTGGAGTTCAGCTGAAGGAAGCCTGGGTAGCTCACCTGAGCATGCACACATGGGCGTCGTGTGTTGATGTGAGCCCCAACAGCAGCCTTTCGGACTTCCAAACGATCATTGCAATAATTATAGTTGTGGGTCTTGAGTTAACGATACTGCCTTCTCATTTGCAAACCAAAGTGAAACAAAAGCCTTATGCATGACCTCGTGGTATCTAATGCGCAGTTTCTTTATTAAGTTGTCTTTTGTTTCACGCCCACCAACTTCTTTGCTGTAAAGTCAGATTGTCATCTAAGTCTATCACATCTATTACCTATGAACTGAAGCACGATCTGTGTTTCTGTGAGCCCAAGATCACTTTTGGTAGACTGGGCAGCAAGACTTGAGTCGCTTGGGCTCTGCTTACTTTACGTAAGATTGGAAGGAGAAATAAACCATGCATAATAAATTTATTTTTTACACACACTAAATCAACATATTTGGCTTTTAAAGCAAACTAATTATTCACACAGCTGGCAAATATTCAAGTGACAGCAGCAGTAGAAACGAATACAACAAAAATAATTTTTGCACATTTTCATATTCTGTGAAGACTGTTCTTCCAATTCCCTTCTTAAGTTTTCACGGTTGATTAGAAAATGTTTACTCTCCGCCAACCTGTATTCAAAGCAGCATACATCTATATCTTTATAGTATATCACTGGCACACTGGAACCCAGAAAGATGTCGCTTTCTAGTCTTCTAAGTTTCCACTTTGGAAAAAACCAACACAAAACAAAAACAAATAAACAAATCAGTCTTTTACCTGCTCAAGACCTTGAGACTAGAACTAAGTCAGGCTTCATCTCAGAGGCAGGAGAATCGTATGAGGAGGTGCTATTGATTGACTGTCCACACAAAGATAAGACAAGATACCCAAATAGAGGCTCCTTGGCAAAGCCTAAATTACCACCAAGTAGGAAAAAAAATGAAGTGGGTTGATCACGTCACGAACACCGGCACGAGTATTCAATCCCATCTCCTCAACCAATGAAAACAGGAATGTGACCTCTTCATTTTTATGCATAAACAAAGCAGAAACGGGGTCATTTCACCCAGTGTTTACACAAAGAACAAGCCTAGCAATCCAAATTTGTCTTCAAACAAACAAACAAACAAACAAACAAACAAACAAACAGAAAACTACCTGGGGAATCTCAAGGTAGTTTTCTGAACATGCAGTCCTATATTAAATTATTCCTCTGATGTTTGCTTTTCCTAATGATAGTGTCCCAAAGTTTATGTGCTCATAGGCTTTCTGCAGAATTAGAAAAGCAGCTTTTAAGACTCCCGCTTGAGTGTCTAGGGTAAAGATGGTTTTGTGAGGTGAATCTCCACTCCAGTCAATTTGTATTCACCAGAAGGTGTGGCGAGCAAGGTGGTATCCTGGATGACAGGGGTTGATAACACCACTCCTCTGATCTCTGCCCTGTCATTGTGAAGACCTCTATGGTCGGAACACCAGGGCACAGTTGCCTTCCTTTCACTGACCCTAAAGAAAACAGAGGCCAGCTTATTTTAAACACATAAAAAAATTTAAAAATACGTATTAAATAGAATCTCTTCTGTCTTCTTACTCAGACATTCTTTCAACCCTGAAAAACCAAGTTATGGGTTTTGAATTTACGAATGTCTCCATTGTACAGTGGAAAATCAACAAGCTCAGGACCTGTGTAATGGGATGTGTTGCTTATGGAAGGTTGTTTTTTAAATTTGCTCCAATTTTCCAACACGATTCCCAAGAATGTGAAACCAATACTGAGCAGAATATGCACCGCTTTGGGTAAAAGGAGATGTGTACACACTTTAGAGAGAGACCCATCCAAAATGGTTCCCAATATACAGTAAGAGTAACTTTCATTTGTGTGAAAATGGACTTGCAACCGCAGCTCCCACCTGAAAGTGCACCCAGATGACTGTCAATTAACAGGACTCTGAGAGGGCCAGGCCAGTTGGCACAGCAGACGGATGCTGTCCTGGCCTCCATTTGCATGTGGTCACCACGTGAAGCCACTGGTCATTTTTTAGGCCACATCGTCATCACAACTTTGTATGGCTGAGTAAGACTTCAAAAAAGAAAAACAGTTGTCAAGATGGAAAGTTCAAAGCCAAGTTCTATTATTTACCAGCTACTACTTCAGTTATGAGAAATATACAGATGAAAAAAGTCAACTTTTGCCTTCGAGGAATTTCTGATATTATTTGACTTACCCAGAGTTAAATATTTACATTTAATAATATTATTTGAAGCTTTGAAAATTGCTTCATTTTCGCTTAAAAAAAAAACACCTAAAATACAGTAGTTTTCCAGGACTTGATGAAAGTTAGACGCACTTAGAGGAAAGCAGCTAAGATCATAGGAGGGAAATGCACATTCTCCAGCCGGCCTGCAGCTTGGCCTGGGTCTCCGGTGTTGCTGTGGATTGGGGAATCTGTCTTCCCTCTGTACAGCCAGCGCAGGCTGAGGGCTCACTGTGAGTCACCCTCGTTTCCCAGTTCACTGCCTTGTTTATTTCTCCAGAAAACCCGAAGACCTGCCCAGGACCAGGAGTCTCCAACCCTCCTCCTGAGTCTCATCAGAGACGCGATTTCACAGGTCTTTCAATGTTGCCTCCTGGCTCGAAAAGAGTCTCGTTCTCGGTTCCTTGCAGTATCCCCGTATTGCTGCTCAGTAAGTGTGAAGTTCCAATAATAACTACGGTGGTAATCAGAATTTCTTTTCATATAAACTAGTCTGTCTCAACCTTGTTTTTGCCCCTTGCCTCCTAGTAATTGTCTGGCATTTTCCCTGCTGCTCTTGTCTTTTTTAATTACATCCTACTGACATGACGCTCAGAGCATCTTCAAGCTAAAATGCTTTCCACACAAAGCAGCAGCAGCATGCAGATGCCTCACCGTCCACGTAATAAACTCAAAAGGATAAGCCGGGTCTTGCTTTCCTCTTTCCTAAATGCAAAAGAGGAGGATGGGTAAAGAAAGAGAGAGAGCAGGCAGGAGAGGGAGGAAAGAGGAATGAGCTTATCTAAGTCACTGACGAAGGCAGACACGACTCTTCCTTGGTTTTCTTATGCCTTAGTTTCGCTGGGAAGGGTTGGTACGTTCTAACAATCCGCAGCTACAGCGCAAGACGTTTGCTTCGGACGGGGAAGGGGTACCAAGACCACCGCGTGGGCATCACTGGTGGATGTGCGCCGAGCACGCATTTCACAGGAAACACGGGGGGCTGGCCTGGTGCTAGAAGACAACGTTGACCTCACCTTCATCCCGGCAGTACACGCTCCTGACAGAAAGATCAGGCATTTTTCAAAATCCGTGGCTGTGGCTGTGGGCCTCTGTCCACAGCCCCTTGCGCTTCAGGCAACTGTCAGAACACTGACGCTATGCTAACTGCGGAGCACCCCTGAGGTCGCACGGGCTGGTGGGCAGCAGCAGTCACGCGCGGTATTTGTTGCCTAGGCTGCAGTAGAGTTGCTGTGCCTGTTAGAGGGAGTCGGTATTGACAGCCTGCTGCGTGTGCGGCTGCATGTGCGGTGCACATGACCATGCTGTGAGCTCTGTGAACAAATATTTCCATCTTCTTTCTCCACCTGAAGCCCTTTAAAAAAAAAATAGGAAGTAACATTCGCAAAGGCACCTGGGATCACATGAAGGATTTCTCTGCGGCTTTCCCGGACTCCATGTTCAGTACTTCTCCCGACAGCAAGAGCTGGGAATGGCTTTAGGAGGGAAGCTTCCCACGTGAGCCCACGCGGCTCTGAGTTTGATGGGAATGAGATTTACAACGTGCGCTCCGGTGTGACAGAGAAGTCAGGGGACAAGGAGGCCTGCTAGAAAGGAGCCAATCAATGTTCATTGACTACAGGTGTCATCTCCTTGGCCAACTATATTGTAATTTCTGTAGAGTAGCAGTCCTCAGTACTTCTGCACCAGGAACTGGTTTTAGAGAAGTTATTTTCCTTGATGGGGTTTTGGGGGGCGATGGTACCGGCACCACTGCCTCAGCTCCGCCTCAGATCAGGCATTAGATTCGCACAAGGAGCGTGCAGCCTGGATCCCTCACAAGTGCAGCTCATGTATGATTCATGCTTCTACAGCAATCCAACGCCATGAAGAATCATGGAGAACCATACATGAACAAAGGTCGCATGCTGGTCCACTTGAAATGATTATGTCTTCCTTTCTTCTTTTTTTCTTCCTTTTTCTTCTTTTGATTGACTTTCTGGGGATGGATGTTTATATTTTAAGATGATGTCACACCCAAGAGATCAAGCTCTAGGCAACGATTCTTTAGAACTTTCCAAGCCATGGAGAAAAGACCCTGAAAATTTCATGTAACATTTCAAAGTCAGTATAAAATGCAATCTCTATTTATACATCCTCTAAACCAGTATTTATTGAGCCTTTGGATTACATATCAGGAAGTAAATAAGAAAAAACACAGTCTTTGCTTCCAAGTCTTAATCCAGTGAAACAAGGGCATTTTAAACAAAAAATATTAAATTACATGTTCAGGAAAATACAACTGTGATAGGTGCTATGCAGAAAAATAAGGGCTCTCATCTTAGCTCCTTTTTCTTTCTTTCTTTTCTTTGTACTGGGGATTGAACACGGGGTGTTTGCTGTAAGTGACATCTTCAGTTCCCTTTTTATTGTTTATTTGAGACACGGTTTTGCTACGTAGCTAAGTTGCCCAGGATGGACTCAATCTTGCAATTCTGCTTCAGCCTCCCACCTTCTTTATAGAAGACTTTGCCTCTAACAACATGAGGTGAAGGCAGGGAGGTAAATGAAGGAAGTACTGCAGTATTCCAGAAAGGACGTAATGCTGACCTGAGCTGCTGTTGGGAGAGGGCAGTAGAGGATTTGATGATACATATTTCAATTTGTGAATTCGTGAGACTCTGTGACTCGATAAAGAAAGGAAGGGACAGGGAGGATGATGCTCATCGGGAAGAAGATGCCCCTTTCTGACAGCGAAGCAGGACAATGGGTCAAGGAGGAGCAAGTAAGGATGGGACATTCCATTTAGGACATGGTTACATAACAAGTGTCTCTTTGAGTCATAAAAAGAGAAATAAGAAACTGTACAAGTAGGAGTCGTGTCAGCCTTCACATACACGTTGCAAGCAACTTTCTGTGCCTCTCTTGAGAAGGCGGTGTCACGTTGCGGACCGCAACCATTCTCTGCTCTTCCGAATCTCGAATCTCGCTCTGCATTTTCATAGATGCCTGCATTTTAAATCTTACTTCTTTAAGTCAAAAATGAAAGAAATAAGCATTTCCCAACCCCCTTCATAGGTAAAGCACCCACTGTACCTTAACTTCCATAAATCAGATCTATCTGCTGAGCAGTTGGTTTGCAAATGAGATACTGAAAGTGGGAAGCCAGGGCTCAAATTTCCTGGTGCACAGGCTTATTTTGAAGTTGGTGGTAATAGCAATCACATCTTCAGAAATACAGTTCCGTTTTTGCTCCTGAATGCTTACATTCTGTTTTTTTTCTTCTTCTTCTCTCCTACTGATTCTGTGAGTTCTGTCATATATCCTTCTACCTCCCATTCTACTGAAAGTGGAATTACTGTCTTCAATTAAACAACTGTCTGAGTAATGTACACGGACAGTTAAGTAGCATTCTGCAGTGCATTGATTGAAAAACATACATACTACCCAGCATGAAAATATCACACAGAGATGCTTTTAACAAATAAGCTAATAATTTTAGTTTAATTAATTTCCTAGAATTAGAAGAATACCACAGAAAAAGAGAAATGTCAAGATCTGCCAGGAAATCAATATTGGAAGGTAATCCTAATAAGTCTACTTATAAATAGTGTCTAAGAGACTGGAAAAAAATGGAAAGAAAAAAAAACTATGTATATAATTCTGAGTTAACAGATGGAAGATTATCGCATAATACAGTCACACTAGGCTTTCAAATTTTCAATTTACATTGAACTCAGGCAATGGCTGCCTACCCAAGCCCAACATTTGAACTGTCTGAAGGGGATTTGATAGGCCGCAGTTAATATGTAAATCTGCACACCTCCTAGTAAGTGTACTTACCTAAAAAACAGGAAATCAGCCTCTCAGCCTTGCCTAAACTCTAAGGAGAGAAAAAAAAAAGGTCTTCTTTTTAATGTAAATATTCTCATTCTGTTTTCTTCCAGCTACATGCAATGCTCAGCCAACCACCTGAAATCCCTTTAAAAATGACTGACGTTCTAGTCTGGTGAAATCTGAAAATTTTTGCCATACAAGGAAATCATATTGAAAATAATGTTTTTTCTCTAAATCCAGGCGCAGATTGTCTTAAGGAGAACAGGTTTTTTTAGTTTCATGTGTCCAATATGCCCAGCCTTGCAAGGGGGGGGGGATCTTTTCCATAATGTCCCACAGAGGAAGGTCAAACATGTGGAGAAAACCGCGGACAGACCCCCCTAAGGGGATCTGGGGGAGACTCAAGCAGAGAACTGCCTGGCCCCGGAGCTCTGGCTTCTTCTCCGACCTGCTTTATTCCGCGCAGCTTATCACCTCCACCAAAGCGTGGCAGCTGCGCGCTTGAGCTGCAAGCCTAGACTCCCAGGGCTCTGGGAAGCGTATGTAGGGGGATCATAAGTTCAAGTCCAGCCTGGGAAACTCAACAAGACTTTATCTCTGAGTGACTATTAAAAAGAGGCTGGGGATGTATCTCAGCATGAAGACCCTATGTTCAATCCTCGGTAGAAATAAAAATGTGGAAGCAACAAATGCCAGCGTCTTTTCCCTACTATGTAAAATGTTTCTGAGCAGGTCTTGCCTCCTCCAGATTCCCTCTGTTCCTAAAAATTTGATGGGTGAGAAATGCCTAGTTCCATGATGCGCGGCTCCTGCCAGAGGCGAGTCTATCTGTTCTCTGGCTGCTGGCTCTCACAAGAACCCTCTGAATTAGCACGAGAGCTCCACCCAACACTGCCACGGATGATCCTTCTGTATTTCTACTACATATTTGCCATCCAGCCCATTCAATGTACACACCATGTAGGCCCTAACACACATCTGCAGCTAGACTTTTCTCTCTTTCCAATGCCATTTAAATATTGAGAGTCAGAGAGAGAGAGAGAGTTCTTGGGTGAACCTTGACTTTTCTCACTTGCTTCCAACAACTTCCTCTCACTTAGACTAAGTAATTCCAGAATACAAAATTAATGGGGCTACAACTCTCCTTCACTTGAAGTGGTCACTTACAAAGTTTGTAAGTATGTATTTATAAATATAATTATGTTTATATAATAACAAATAATGCATGTGAATATATAATGGAAGAATTTACAATGTAGTATACTGCATTATCTATGAGAAGCATGTGTATTACCGGTTACAAAGCGATTTCCTATTCATTGTCTGTTGTTCATTGCAGTAGTGAATAGATGTATTCTCCCAATACTACAGAAAAGTTAAGTACAGATCCGTTATAGGAAGCAATTTACCCATTGGCCCAGGGTTAATGGGGAGGTCTCAAATGTAAGCCTTTCAGTCCCAAACTTTATCAATCTGGAAAGTAATCAGTGCAAAAGACAAAATGCATCAAACTCTCCCATGAAATTCCCTCAAATATGCTAAGGAATTACTCAGTTTCTCATAATGAATTTTTAAAAATCATATATAAAAAGCAATACCACATTGCACCACAGGTTAAAAAGCTAGTAATTCTTCGCTGAATGCAAGTCAACAATATCAGTGTTTTTGAATAACTCAATGTGTTTCTTGACAGGTTTGAAGTCGATTTTTCTCAATTGGCAATTATGTCTGATGGAGGCAGAATTACTGACAGGCCCGGGAGGTTACAAATATTCAGGTGAGCGTGTTTACATCTAATACATTCGATTTCAGTGACATGTAATCATTTATGCATTTCCTTGTCCTACAGTAAGGCCCACTCTACCAAATTAATCTCTGAAGAAATTTATAGTGAAAAGTCTAACTTATAGTGTAAGGCTGTGACACAGCAGAAAGCGTGATTACAAAAATAGTTGTTAGTTGAGTTCAGGGAATGGAGAGTTGGCTGTGATGTGGAGCAGGGATCAGCAAACTAACTCATCAAGTACACTAGCTACTGCATGGGTCTGAAGATAAATTTTATGGGAAACAGCCATAATCACTCATCGGTGCTTTTTCAATGGATGTTTTTGTGCCTGGACAGAGTTGAAAAGTTGCAACAGAGTTATTTAGGCCCACAGGTCTGATATTTCCTATCTGATAATTTCTAAATGAAGTTTGCTAACTAGTGGTGTGCAATAATAGCAGATTTTAGAGAAGCGAGGAAGAGCCATTCATTGAGAATGTGGAAATGTTTGAAATTAAATGACTTTCGCTAAAGGACATAAGAGAGGCCTGTTGGTAGGTTGTGTGCTTGGGAATGGTTGCGGTACCAAGAGTCTGAGTTGTCTCAAATGTGAGACTGGTGTTAGAAATGAGGGAACGTGAATTTTAAAAGGTGAGACGATGTAACTGGGAGGCCTTTTATACCAGGCTAACTTGATATCTAAACCAATAAAAATACAACCCAACTACATCTTAGTGTCCTTGTAGCCCAGTTTTGAACATTTTTCAAAAGATGATCTAGAAAGAAACAAACTTAAAAACTAAAACTAAAGGAAGGCTACTTTTGTATCTACCTGAGTACTAAAGTAGATTTTTTTTTTACAATAAAAGCAACATTTCTGAAAGTTTCCTTTTGTCTCCTCTTTACTTCTTGTTTGAGTTGAGATCTAACCTATTTCCCATGGGGCTTTCAGAGGAGATTCGATCACGAGGACTCTGACTTCAGGAGTGGATTCATCCATTGATAAAAATCATAATTTTATGATTATTGGGAAGTAATTAAAACTTAGATATGGAGATTAGTCAAAAGGAATGGACCACAGAGGTGTAGAAACATGACCTTGAGGACAATATCTTGTCCTGGCCTCTCCTTCTCTGGTTCTGTTTCTTTCTCCACTTCCTGGTTGCCATGAGGCAAGACCTTCACCAACACAACTTAAAGCCATAATGTTTCTGACTCATCACAGGCCCGAGAGCAAAGGAACAAACTGCGGGTGACTAAACCACATGAGCCCTCCCTAAAGTTGGTCTTCCCAGCTACTTTGTCTCAGTAACAGAATGCTGACTCATCCACTGCCCGTACTTCCTGACTTACCCCAACCTTCTTCCATTTCTCAGTCCCAGCTCACGAAATGCTGGAAATGACCTTCTCTCTACTCCCTTCTCCTTTTCTCACACTCCTTCCTCCTCTTTTATGCTGGTTCCCCTCCCCCACCTTTGCTTTATCACATTTTGGGACACTGGAAAAGTGGACACTCCTGTAGCAAAGATTTGTCAAGTTTTTATGCTGCTGAATGGCAGGGCTAGTAGCAAAACTCTAGTGACGACTTAGTAACTCCATGATGGCAAGGGCATTAGTACAGTTGATATTTTTTAAGATACCTATAAAACTAATATCTTGTGTACTCATTTATACGATTTCCACCAGTGAGAGGACTCAAGAATTATTAATATTCTTGTGGCTTGTTGCTGCATATATTCACAGTAGAAAATGCTTAAATAGAGTTTGAGGAAAATATTGATGGCTTGTTTTTCCATCTCTATGAGATCTAAATTTCAGAATATCTCACTTGGGAAATGAGGAAGAAGGAGAAACCCAATATGCAAACACACAAAGAGGTAGAAAGAAAAGATACACTGAGCAAGGTCTTTGTTTTATTTTATTTTGTTTTGTTTTCAGATGGGGTCTCATTCTACAGTCCACGCTGGTCCTGAACTTCCTATGGCTGCACTTGAACTCAAGGCAATCCTCCTGCCTCGGCCTTCTGAGTGCCGGGGTTATAAGTATGCATCCCCGTGCCTGTTTTATGTGGTCCTGGGAAATTAACCTAGTGCCTTTTCTTTGCTGGGCAAGTGCTCTAACCACTGTGCGATCCTACAGCCTGTTTAAGAAGTCTTAGGTGGAAATTTTTTTAACCACCAAAATTTTGGAGTAAAGGTACAAATGGATGACAAGTGGACTTTCTAAAACCTAACTTGAGAGATTCATTAAAAAATGGACTGAGAAATATGAGGTGTGAATAACCTTGTTGAAAATCAAAACCTTTGTAACAGTACATGAGGTAAGCCAAAGTTGTTGCTGAAAATTTGAAAATAAAACAACAGAAAATTATTTGAATTTAGAAAGAGACTTATTTAATTGACTAACTTTCTTAAATCGGGGATAAATGGGGACTAAGACAATGTTTACAAACAATATTGAGTGTTTTGTTCCGCTAAATAATTTATTCCCTAAGCTGTAACACCTCAACATAGATGGAAACATTTATAGCTAGAAAAACTAGTAAAATTGTTAGAAATCTAATACAATGAATTATTCAACAGGAGATTGAAAATTCTTCCTAAATTCAAGGCTTTCTAAACGACGTATCTGTATGTCATAAAATAAATATCAGAATTTGAGTTTGCACCCTCACTCTGTCATTGGTTAACTCTGAAATCTTAGACAAGTTCTTTTAGGCATCAGTGTTTTTCTATTATAGAACAAGAACAGTACTCATTTGAGCCACCCACAAGGCCATGGAGAGAGTAATTAATCCATATAAACAAAAGCACCAATCATGGGATTGGAAACATTGTAGGTACTCGATATGCATTGATTGTATTTCAGAAATAACAGTGTACCAGATTCGTGAATTAACATGCTATCATTGGCAATCATCTTCAGATGCAAGGTCTCCTAGGTCTCTCTTTTCTTTTTGAATAATTCATGTGTTTGTTGTCCTAGAAAGAAGGCTATAATTTGGCTCCCCATGACATTTCCTTGATCCGGAGACAATACCGAGGTTACAGCCCTTCGGCATTCAGAACATTAGAAGACTGAGTATCTAAGTAGGGTTCTTCGAACAAATTTTGATTGTACCGTACACTCCCATGGCATTGCCTTGGTACAAAATAATGATACTCTTTGAGCACAAGGTTTTTGTGCACCAGTCCAGCGTTTCCAAAGTTGTGTAGTCTCTGTGAAAACAGAGTTTGATATTAGGAAATATGGTTTCACCTTGTATTCTTGATTGATTAAAATAAGAATTTCAACAAGGAAGTGAAAGACCTGTACAGCAAACCTGCAGTGCTCTGAAGTAAAAAAATGAAATTGAAGAGGACCTTAGAAAATGAAAGTCATCCACTCTTCCTGAATAAGCAGAACCGATGTTATCAAAATGGACATACTAATAAAATCAATATATAGATTCAATGCAATTCTGATCTGAAATGGGAAGGGGTTCGGGGAATGGGAAAGAAAAAGGCGGGAAGGGGAAAGGGAGATAGGAACGATGAAGATGCCATATGCACATGCATCGATTTGTCAAGCTGGATGCAATGATGCGTTGTAAAAGTAGGCCAATGAGAGGACAATTCAGAGAAAAGTCAACTAAGGAATCCAAGTTCCCTGCAATAGCTGGTAACACGGCACAGGAGAGGAAGGGGGCGGCCTCCAGCGGGTCTAAGTGTTGAATCTCATCTGAAGAAAAAGTAGGTAGCCTTTACTCTTTTCTTAAAAAGAAAAGAAAAAGAAAACTAGGAGCTCTTCCACCAGCGTGTAAAGAAAGGAGGCGCCATCAGCGCGGGACTCTGCCGTGGGCGAGCGCCGTGACACATCGACCCTCTGCAGACCAAGTCCACACCTTGCCCTGAGGGAGCAAGTCCGCTACGTTCCCTACAGCTCCTGAGACGTCAGCCCTGTGCTCGTGTTAGCTCCTCTAGACATTTGGTCAGTGTAACGAGGCTTTTGGTTTGCTTCTCTCTTTGTTTTTACCTTGCAGATTTAATAAGCTCTGCATTGTCAGACCCTCTCAAAATCAAAAGTAAAAAAAAGAAAAAGGGCTAGGAATGCAAATCAGTGGGAGGGTCTAAGGCTCGATCTCAGTACCAAGAAAGAGAAAAAAAAAAAAAAAAAGCAAGAGATTACCACTAAAAATTTAAGCTGAAGCGAAGCCACCGACTACAATCTGTGTTGGCCCTTTCAGGCCACTAGTCAGCCCTCCCTCCACTGCCTTAGTCAAGTCGCTGAAGAGGCCCAGAAACCCGGCGGTGGCGCTCGTGTGACCATTTTCCCCACATGCCCGCCTCAGAGTCTTCCTTTGCCTCCCTCGGGCTGTAGTAGATTTTGTCAACACAGCTCTTGGCTAAGACCCGTGAGGAGCGCGCGACTCACCACAGCCCCGCGTCCTCCTGTCCCTCTTGCCCTTCAAGCAACTCCCCGTGCTACACACTGACGTAGACACAACACTATTTTTTCTGCTCCCCCAAGTTTACGTAATTGCAGGAGCTGTGTGGGGGGGGGGGTGCACAGCCGCACTGACGCTGCCTGAAAGGCAATTGTGGGATCCTGCTGCCGTCGGAAGCGCAGACAAGTAAAATTGCCGAGCAAGCAAGTTCCAAGGCATCCGGAGTCCAGGCGGGCACAACGGTTATGTGACGGGGTTCCAGGTAAGACCCCAGAGGAGCTGGGCCTCTGGTGAATCGACTGCAGTCACTGAAATTTATTAAAGGCCGTGGTATCCAAACAAAGCCTGCAGTGAGCCAGGCTCCTGGAACAGATCACGCTAGCTGTGTGACCCACGGCTGGTCCAAGTGCTCTCCTCCGACTCACTGAAGGATCGCGTTCGTCCTCACCGCATCTTAGAGAACAAAGGTCTAATGTTCCACTGGCGTTGGGGAAGCTGGCTTCCCTCCCACAGCACGCTACCCCGGGACAAGTCCTGCTGTCGATTTCTGAAACGTCTCTGAGCCGTGAATCACACCAGTTGGTGACACACGTGAGAGTGAAGATTTCAATCACCTCAGGTTTTGGTCTCCGGCACAAACCTTCTTGCTGGTGTTTCAACTTTCTAAACTTCTTACCGTGAATAACCGCAGAAACCACCATCCTTAGAAATATGGTGGTGATAATATTGTTTCTGTGCCTAAAATCCTGCAGGGGATTTTAGTCATTCCATATGTTCTTTCTCCTTCTTCAAAAAGATGGGTCTCTTGATTATTAGCACATCAATTTGCAGTGACGTTTCTCCCACTCTTCCTCCCATTGGAGGCCACCAAAAGTGTTCTTCTGTTTCAGCTCGGTACATAATAACACACTGAGGAATGTCTCAAACTCTAATCTGCTTACCCAAAACCTGAGGATCTAACTAAATAGCAGATTCTGACTGAGGAGGCCTGGGATGGAGCCCAAGAGTTTGCGGTTCTATGAAGCTCTTGAAAGGTAATAAAGCTGAGAATTTAGTAACCAATGGCAGGGGCCCCCAGGTGTGTCCAACCATTTATTTTTGTCCTTGATTATTTTTAGTATTATAAATAAAAAAGTATAAAAAGAAGTCTTATAGGGATGGAGGAATAGCACAGTGGTTACAGTGCTTCCCTAGCAAGCACAAGGCCCCGAGTTTGATTCCTCTGCATTACATAAGCTAGGCATGGTGGTACATGTCTGTAATTCCAGCACTCAAGAGGCTGAGGCAGGAGGATTTCTGTGGCTTCAAGGCCAGCCTAGACTACATAGTGAATTCAGGACAAGTCTGGGCTGTAGAGTTAGACCCTGTATGAAAAAAAAAGGTTCAGTACATATATACATGAATTGTATTATGTAGCTTACTTTATATGTGGCCCATGCATATATGGCTCAAAGTTTGCTTCTTACTCCAAGCACCAAGCCCAGTTTCTGAATTTCAACCCACCTTTTTCTCTCTGCCTTCTCCCAGGATTATCTTTTCTGTCTTCTTTTTTTATAAGATTCTTCCTCACTCCTTGAAAATATCTAACCGAATTCAAGATCTCCAGAAGAAAGCCCAGAAAATTCTCAAAAACTTTAGTCATACCAGTCATGTGAACTTCATCTCAGCATTTCTGGACATGCAGAGTTTTAAATCTCATGCTCACTATGAACACAATTAGGAAACATATTCAGCTCACAGTACGGAATTGTGGCTAAACACTCAAAAATTTGAGGTGTACTAGGTTCATATTTTTATTTTTTACTACTTGTGAGGCCATAGGCTAGTTTTTTTAGCTTACTTAAATTTTAATAATTTTGTCATTTGTAAAATAAGAATGGTATCATGTCATTCATCTACTCTAGGTCTGGAAATGTTATTAGAACCAACAATCCAACAGTGAAAATAAAAAGTGAAATAGCTAAACTTGTAGGTATAGTTGAGTGTAGAAGGAACAACTGTGATGACTAATATGTCAGCGCTATTTCTCACATAGAAGCAAATGAATGTTAGCTGACAATAATTTTAAGACAACATAGCAGAGTCACATGAGTGGAGTAACAAATGTTTCATGGATAAAATGGAAAGTGGTTGCAGAGCTACCGCTGTAATAATTTGGAGGGAATAAAACAGGATATTGCATTTGATGGAGTTAGCGTAGAGCCTGGACTGTGATTGGTACCCAGGAAATCATCATTGTACGTGTTCTACTTCTGTTGTCATTAATAAAAATGTTTCATACATTTCCATCCTTGCGTGATACAAGCAAGCTCAATTAGCCTATTTTCTAATAGCTGTCATTAAGCGTCCTTTGTTCCCTTGAATTTGAAGTTTAAAAAGTATTAAGAAACGGACCTGTTCAGCCATGTATGACCTCACTTGACAAGTTCTCAAGGTCACCATCCCCCTGGGAATCTGCCCAGTAAACAGAATTCCAGGTTGCTGTGACCATCTTTCTGTGGTCTCCTCCCCTCCCCCTACCATTATCACCTGTCGCCCCTGACTCCCCCCACCCCCCACCGATGCCTGACTTCTCTTTTCAATGTGTGGGAAAAAAAACTAGTTGGATGCACACTGGCTTCTTTCAACTGTTGTACCAAACACATTTTTCCTTGTTTAGGTCTCCTAAGGGCGTATATGATTTTGGAGCAAGAAAGCCTCAGCAAGTAGGAATCTATCTCTGATCATCAACATTGAGAAATGAAATAGGCACATTTCCCTACATGAGTTAGGAAAAGAGTTGAATAGGGAGGGAGGAACGTTGGTTCATTCATCCAAAGAAAAGAGCTCTACCAAACTTGCACAGTGCAAATGTCAGACGCATATTCTTACTGGTGTGTTTCTGATCATGCCATTGGAATGTACGGATTCTAGGAAAGTAAGTCCTGGGTCTGCTTTCTACATTGTGTCCACAGAGAATGTTAGGATCATTTTTGATAATTATAATTGGCTTAAATATTTCTGGTGTTGAGATTAATAAATTACAGGAGGAGCAGGGCTCAGTGACGCAGGCCTGTAGTACCAGCACTGGGAGGCGGAGGCAGGATAACAGAGAGTGGAAGCCCAGCCTGAGCAAGATCCTATCTCAAATAAATAAATAAATAAATAAATAAATAAATAAAATGGTCTGCAGGCACAGCTCAGCGTGCAGCCTGGGCTTCCATCTTCATTCAGTACTTTATCAATCAGATGATGAAACATTTCCTTCCACTGAGAACAGAGCGGAAAGCGGCTATGTGTAAGGAGGCTGGTGCGTGACTCTGTTGGCCCCAGGCTCAGGGCAGTTTCTCAGCCTGTCATAGCTGCATCTGCTTATGAATGATAAGAGTCATACTTACCTCGGAGAGTTTTATGAGGAGTAAATGAGAAATGCACATAAACGTGAATGTACTATCTTGCGTAGGGTGTGCCTAATGAGTTCTTATTTCTGAATTAGTTCCCTTGAAATGTTGATAATCGGGCAACTAGAAACCCAGGCAAGATTTTAATCTGACTCTAGGAGCTATAAATTATTACACAAAATATCTTCATTGTATCACCATGGTTATTAATTTTTGAGTATTAACCACGTGCCACACTCTCCGAAGCCATTGCGCATGTTACTCACAACTCTTATTTCTTTTCAGTATTATTAGTTTTTGAGACAAGTTCTTGTCACACTGCCCAGGCTGACCCTAAAGGTACCATCTTCCTGCCTCAGCCTCCTGCATGGTTGGGATTCTACACGTTCACCACTGTACCTGGACTTTGTTCAGTATTTCTGGTCCTTACCTTCTTTTACCTAATTGCTATAACTGTTTCCTCTTTTTCTGGAGACACGGGTAGTGACATGGGATGCCTTGTGCAGACACCATGGTCCTAGGTGTGGCCGTGGAAGGAAGTGACGTGGATTGCGGGAGGCATATCAGACACAGTTCGTTAACACTCACAGTGCCCATGCCCACGCTCGTTCCTCTTGCCTGGAAAGCAGAGTGTTAACGACGGAGGAACGCAAGACATAAGGGGCCTGAGTTCTTCCTCTCCTCCTGGAGTAAAGTCACCTGTAGAGCAGAAGCTACTACTTTGAGTGTTAGAAAATTGAGAATAAATCCCTCGTGTGCTCAGCTTCTGCCGTGCCTTTGCTACAGTGCTTATCTGACCTCAGTTCACGCACTTGGGAGGTGCTGCGGCTTACCGAATGACGTAGAGCCTGCAGTTGTTCCCACAGTCTGTGTTCTCGTTCATTAATCTATGGGATGTGTTTTTTTTTAAGCTACAGTGAATGCTTAAATTGAAAAGTAATTATTGGAGTAGCATACACGGTGCTGTTAGTTCCTTCCAGTGTTCTCCTCTCTCTCTCTCTCTCTCTCATTCCCCGCACCACTCCATTCTTCATGCCACTTTCTGAAGTTCTCTTCCCTGAGTGGTCCCCTCCATGTCCTCAATTGATTCAGAACATTTACCTGGTCATTTTGTCTTTAAGGAAGGGGCAGAACTCACCCTGTGCCAGGTGTGGCGAATAAAGTAGAGGAAGACACAGACTCATGTTTTTATGAGCCTGTCTTTCCATTGGCAGGATTCACTGTGTTTTTGATCACACGTGGTAAGAATACTTACAACAGGGGACTTCAGAAACTGCTTCAGAAAATAGGAGGAAGGCCAGGATAAGCAGAGATGGAAGTATCTTGAGGGGAATGAGTGGCAATGTGCCTTTTAGTGTAAGTTCTTAAAATGTAAGTATTCGCTGGATATTTTGATTATCCCTTGTACACCAGCATCCAGCCTTCTTTACCAAACTTTACCTTGGTTTTAGACACCTACAAAATTATGCAGAATAGTAACTTGCAGAAGGGCTAAGCCTTCAATCTGGGAACTCCTCAGCAGGATTGTCTTAGGACACGTGCCTGGAACAGACCATTCCAGAGCCCTGGGGCTTCCCCGTAGCTGTCTTCAGAGGCTCTTGGGCAGCAACAGTTGAGCAGGAAAACAATTTTGCCTCCAGAACCTGTCATTGATTTTTCTGAAACCTGTTGTCAGTCTCACCTCGTTCTCTGTGGGGTATTGACCAGCAACCCGTGTTTGGAACCTCTAATGAGCTTGGAAACAGTCCCAGAAACTCACCCAGAGTGCTCACACTTCCAAATGTGAGTCAAGCCTGGAACAGGGGAGAGACCAGTGAGTATTCCCAGGACACATTCCAGAGGCTTGGGGACCTTCTGCCTCCCACAGCCTTAAAGAACTGGAACATCTCTCACTGTGCTTCTTTGAACAGAAGCTGTATAAGGTATCCCAAAATTGTATCATTATCCTGTGCATGGAGACAGTGGGGACACACTGAACTTAGTGTTTGCACAACTTTTCCAATAACATCAGTTTTATTTCAGATATTATGGCCAATTAATCCTAAGCAACCAAATCTTTACATCATGATAACATTTTATATTTGTTAACATTTCTGTATGTATGGCATCCTTTAAGACAACTCACATATTCAGACAGAAATACAACCATTATGATGGCAAGAATAAGCAATCACATGATACACTACAGATAACAGACAATATTCACGTGTCCAGTTTCTGTCTCCCACACATAGGCAATGAGGCTGCCTCTGTTTTATCGAGGAGATTCCTAAAAATCACGGATGTTAAGTTACCTAAAAGGGGCAGGGTAGATCAACGCACCAACCTCAGCATCTGCTTCTGCTCGTCCTGAAATAATTGCGGCCCCGTGCCTGAATTCTAGATCCTCGCAGCTCACAGCCATCAAATCCAGTGGGGGGGTCTGTTATCTCTTTAGAATGGTGGGAGCTGGCCTCCGCATGAGGAGGTGCAGCCTGCCAGTGAAGGCGTATCCAGGTAGCCTTCCTCTTCTCCTTTCGGTCCCCTTAGGGCCCCTGTGCTCAGCTACCTGTGCCAGAATCCAGTCCCCCCAGGCCAGTGAAGGTCTCTGCCTGTCTCCATGCTGGGGTTTAGGTTGACACGACATGTGTATGTTCTGATATGTAGCTCCAGAGTCAGGAATTAAAACACTCCCAGGCTCTGACCGCTTCTGCTCGGGGATGTCAGCTCAGCAAAAGCCAACTTAAAGAACCTTGGCAAACCCAGGCCTGGAGGCTGGCCCGCCATCCCAGCACTCAGCAAGGCTGAGTCAGGAGGATCACAAGTTCACGCCCAGGCTGAATAACTTACTGACTTACCAAGACAAAGTCAAAAATAAAAATAGACTGAGCATTTAACTCAGTGGAAAGACCCTGGACTTGATCCTCATTGCCAAGAGTAAAGAAAGAAAAGAAAACCTTGGTGAGAGCAAGAAGCTGTTTTTCTCTGCTGTGCAGCCTTCTCCCAAGGTATTAACACACCCCACAAAAGGCAAACACAAAAGGAAAATGAATTTCATTGTTTGCAAACGACTCGCTACCACCAGCCGCGTCTCCTCAAAGCTGCACTGTGAATCTGCCTTTCCACCTTCCCATAGTACGTGGTTAGAAACATACCTCAACATGAGCTAGAAACACCTGAGCCCTCTTGGGAGATGGCTGAGCACACTTGTGACCGTCCCAGGGAAGACGGCGCCAGCGCATCACATCCCGATGAGCTGATTGCTCTAATCGAAGGTTAAGGTAGCAGAGGACAGGGGAAGTTAATGCAAGCAGATTGCGGTTTTACACACAGAATGGCATATGGAGATTTCCCATCTTAGGAAAATGTATGCGAAGATCACTTTTCAGGAGAGCTGCTCAGATTTGCAGATGAGGGTGTCCCGTGCCTAAGAAATCATCACGGTGCCTCCCTTCTAAGAGAAAAGAGAAAGACTACTTAGCGCAGTTCTGTGTCCTTCGCACTTAGCGAGGGTTCCCGAAAGAGGAGGAGGCCTAGACTCAGGCCTAGACTCAGGGACATCTGAATTTCAAATCCCTCTGCCCCTCCAGAGAATTACATGAGGACGAACAAGCTTTTAACTTCTTGGTTTCGGTTTAATGTTGGATTTTCTTGGGCTGTTTTGAAAATTAAATGAAATGGCATAAATACAGACACACACAAACGCACACGCAGAGCCTAGTGTATAATAAATGTTCCAAAAATGCTCATTTCTCCCTTATCCTCCATGGCATTGTGTAGGTTCAGGAGTCGGAAAGGAGGGTGAAGAGGCGTGAAGGCAGGAGAAAGAGAACAACAGCGTGAGGCAAATTCGTCGTACACATGGAGGTAGCGGGCACAAGGCACGCAGTGCGGAAGGGCGGGTGATTAAAGTCTGCTACACGCATGGATAAATCTGCCGAGGTGAAGCCCATCCATCTTTGTAGCAGAATACACACTAGCAGAAAAAAAAGAGCGTGTGTGTGTGTGTGTGTGTGTGTGTGTGTGTGTGTGTGTGTGTTGGGGGAAGAAATGGGGAGAATTAAAGGAAAAGAAAAGACACAGAAGAACATGAGCTAGAAAGGCATGTGATACCAGCAGACACTATTTCCCCAAGTTATATGTTATCAGCGTGTTATTGAATCTGTGATTCATGCATATTCACATGAAAAAAAGACCACAGCTTTTCTTTAAAAAAAATAAAAAAGAAATAAAGAATAGCACGTAAATTCTGGCCAAAGATCAGCGAATTGGTTAACATGAAAGTAGCAGGTCTCCACATAACTCCATCCTTGTGTTAGTCAGCTTTCAATCACTATACTGAAATATCTCAGACAGTCAACTTGTAAACAGAAAGGGTTTATTTTCATTTGGAGGTCTCAGTGCGTGATGCGCTGGCCCTGTCGCTTCGGGCCTGTTGGAAGGCAGAACATCACGGCGGCAGCAGACAGGGGAATGAACACAGCTCACCTCAAGAGCGGGAAGAAAGATGAGTGAAGAGGTGGCCAGCGACCCACAATCTCCATAAGGGGCAAACCTAAAACCTCTTACTAGATTCCTCTTTTATCTAAGGTTCTATTACTTCCATGTAAGTGCCATTCTGGGGATCCGACCTTTACCCCATAGGCGTCTGGAAATACTTAACATCCAGCACCTAGTAAGCGCCTCCTCTCCTGAGCGCTTGGCTCTGCGTGTGCTTCGTCTAAGCTGTTGGGTTCATTCTGCTGATATTCACATTCTTCCTCCATATCTTCCCCCAGGTGACTGTAGATTTCGATTATTTTGTTCCTTCCTTCCATTATTATGCTTTATTGAACATATTTACTCTGCATGTTGTCAGTAATCATTCCATGGCCATAATGCTAACACCTTGTAGGTACAAGCCTTGAACATTATCCCAACAGATCTTTTTAAAACCAGAAGAAGGGGCTGGAGGAATGACACAGTGGTTGAAGCACTTGCCTTGCAAGTCCAAAGGCCAGAGTTCAACTCCCCAACATGACCCAAAGTCGGGCATGGTGGTGCATGCCTGTCCTATCTGCACTTGGGGGGCTGAGGCAGGAGGATTGCCATGAATCCAAGACCTATCTGGGTTATATAGTGAGTTCAGGACCAGCCTGGGCTACAGAGTAAGTCCCTGTCTCAAAATAAAATGAAATAAAATAATATAAATAAAATAAAATAACAGAGGTAGAGCAACAGGTAGGCAAGAATGCCCACCAAAGTGGGGCGTCACTGAGCAAACCAGTCTGAACTGATTAGAGCTCATGCTCTGGAAGAAATAAAAATAATGTAAGCATATTTCAAGAATTTTGAATTTTATGCTGTAGCCATGAGGTGCCATTGAAGAGATCTGCTAGTTTCTTCTGTTTGGCAGGATTATGACAGTAGATGTAGTCTTTTTTGAAAACGCAGTCACCATAGCTTAAGAAGATTTATTTTATAGAACAGCAGCCTCGTAGGAATCAGTTGCATGGCTACAATCCTGAATTGAAGTATTAAAACTTCGACAAAAATGTGACAGAAATGTGAAGAGAATAGTACATGTGAAAACCTTATGGAGAAAGAACTGACAATTCTTAGTGGAGTATAAGGCAACCTTGAGTTGTTCATCTGGGAGATAGAAAATTGACTTATCTCATGGTAAAAGGGAAAAAATGTAACATCGTAAGTACTCTATATAACACACGCTGATAAAAAAATAATTAATAGTTACTAATGAAGCCTTTCTTTTTACTAGGCATAAATTAGAAATCTTCTCTTACACAAAACATGTAATAAGTATAAGACGACCTGGAGTATTTAAACGTTGGGTTGCTTTTTAGTAAAATCATATGCTATGCACTTAATCTCTCCTTTGAGGCAACAGTTTTATTTTTCAGAAAGAGGAGAATGTCAGTTCTCTTTATACAGGAGAATAACTTGGTTATGCGCACTTGGGGTTGACTAAACAAGCTCTCTAGGGCATTTAACACGGGTGTTCTTTACACACACACACATTTGCACATGACTGTACAAGTTTCTGAGAGTATATAAATGACTTGTGTCTTCTGTAATTTTCAGGTAATGAAGTTTAGTTACAGTTAAGCTATTACTTAAACCACAGCCATTCCTTCCCATTATTCCTACAGAATTAATGAGTCAGGTGCTGTGGCACACGCCTGGAATCCCAGCATTCTGTAGTAATGTCTATGGTATCTCTAGCAGGAGAAGATCAAAAGCTCAAGCTCAGGGACAAGTTAAAAATTTAGCAAGATCTTGCCTAGGAAAAGAAAGAAACAAACAAAACAAAAAAAAAAAAAAAAAAGGATTGGTTAGTACTGGTTCAATGGCCTGTGGCAGAACTGCATGGGCTACCAGACCGGAGTGACTAGGGAAAGAATAATGATGTCACATAGGTAAATTAATGATCTCTTTTTTCCCTTTTGATACAGGGTTTTTATCTGTAATCTAGGCTGGTTCTGAACTCACCGGGTAGCAAAGTCAGGCCTCAAATGCACAGCAATCCTCCTGCCTCAGTCTCCCAAGTGCTGGGAGGCTCCACCGTAACTAGCTAAATTAGTAATCGTAATCTTCGTAATTCACGATTCGTTTCCTCTCTAGCACATTCTTCCATTGCCCTTATTTAGTGCAAAAAAATAATAATAAGCAGAAAACTAGAAGAAGCGAACATAAGAAAGCCAAAAAATGTGAAACGCCTGTTCAGAGCAATCGAGGGTTTCGACGAACGGAGAGCAGACGCTACACTCAGCAAACATTTATTCACTGAAATACAAACTTCAAGATTCTGGACATAGTGTGAAAGCTGACACTGTTTTGGAATGTAGCAAAACAAGGTCAGAGCCTAAAGCCTCCAAGTCATCCTGCGTTGCCAAGAACATCCCTAACCCTCCGGTCCTTTGGATATTACCTTCCTATCACAAAGCTAGGGTTCCCAAACTTTCTGGCTTGACTTGCTGGTAGATCATGCAAGTATAGAACTTATTACATTCTAGAAATGAAACTCTTTTCACTTTTGGAAAAAAAATATGAAAAGATACCACCTTTGAAAAATGCTGATGAAATGTCACTTTTCCCCATAATAATTTTCTGGCATTCGTGACAAAGCTCCTCCGTTACTTACCGCTTCCGGTGAATTTTGTTCTTGGCTTCATTGCAGCCCAAAGAGCTGACAGGGAAGGGATATCAATACATCTCCCAGCAGCGAGGGAGCTGTTTTTCAAGTGAGACAGCAGCAGTGAGTGTTCGAAACACCTCATACTTCAATGAAATCCAATTTTCCCTTACAGGTTTCACTCAGTAGCAAGAAAGTGCGCAGATTGCCCTGCTTCCACCCTAACAGTGGACAGAAAAGACATTCTGCAGCGATATTTGAGGTTTTCTTTGTTGTTGATGCTGCCGCACATGCGCTTATATCTTGTCCAGTCCCAGCACATTCCAGTCATTGAGGTAAGACCTCAGACCTCCAATGACCTGTAAAAAAATTACATTGCCAGTGGCTTCACATATCTGTCATATCCAAACTCTCTGAGCTTTGCTGCCTGAGATTTGCTTGCAGACTGGGTGATATTTTGCAGCACATGGTGATATGGCAGAAAAAGAGAATTTTAACAGGATGATGTAGCATGTAAGGTTGGAAATATAGACATATTCTGATAGGGAGGCAGCAAAAGTTTTACCAAAAATATCATAGATTTAATCAATATTTAATGGTACCTATTGTGTGAGACCTTCAGCTAACTCGCTATGTAATCATAAAAACAGGTTTTTGTAGCCACTAAGATAGTTGGCTGTCCATTGTAAATCTAGATTTTAACAGCTGGATCTACTGCGTAGGGTTTCCACATTTGAGAGCGTCCACAAGAGCATTTTCAGTCTCCTTGTGCATACGTGTGAGTTGTTTTAACAACCGACAGAAAGTCAAACATATCTTTAGCTACACCAAGAGCTTCAGAGAACTCGAATCTCCACTAGATCATGGTCCACTGTTCAGCAAAGATAATGCCTGTTGGTAGTAGGAAGATTATAGTCACCTGTTTAAAATCCAGATGTAAGAAATATGTGAGGGTCCGTCTTGGGAAGCAATGACTCACTCTCAGAGCCTCCATGAATAATTATCTACAGATATGTATTACATTTATGAAGAATCTGATAAAGGTTCTAGCAAGGGCTGAGGGCTAATAAAATCGGAATTCACTCAACACCAAAGGGGTCTCAACAATTCTCTGTATTGTACCTAAAACTTACTGCCGTCGATGGACTGACTGAAGGTGATTCACAACCTCTTTATTTGGTAGTCTATATTATCAAACACAATTTAACCACGTTATAAAATTCAGGAAATTCTTCCAATAACTGCAGAAAGCTCACATTATCAATAGCCTGGTTTTATTCAAATAAAACTAAAAGCCATGACCATAATGCTAATTGATGATACAGCTGGGATTTGAACCTGAAAGTGTTGCATCAAGCACTGTCAATAGAAGTCTTGTTGCCTTTTCTGTACTGGTGTCAAGACATCTTGATACTCTACAACTAGTGTATATATATATATATATATATATATATATATATATATATGGACAAATTATCTTTTTTTAAAAAGCTGTATGCCTATAATCCCAGCACTCTAGAAACCTGAGGCAGGAGGATAACAATTCTGAGCCTCCTAGAAATTTAGCAAATGATCAAGACCCTGTGTCAAAGAAAAATGGGAAGAGATATAGCCCTCTGCAATGACCCTGAGTTCGATGTTCCATCATTGTTCCACAAAAAAGGAAAATTATATACAGAGAGTTAAGATAAAATTACTAATGACATTTTGCCCTGAAATATAAGCTCTACTAAATTAAGGTAAGTCTAAGGAAGCTGTCAGTGATCTGTCTGTAAACGATACTATAACAATAGTCCAGTCAACAACTACACCAGCTCCCGAGGTGTAGTTCAGCGTCAGAACAGTTGCCTAGCACGTGCAAGGTTTAGGGTTTGGTTCCCATGGCTGTAAAACAAAGCCAATAGCGCAGCAAGCAACATCTTTTCTTCCAATGATCATGCTACATGGGGCAGGATGGAACAACCAACCACTTTTCCCTGACGATGTCAAGGAATTTCAGCGGGAACATGTCAGCCTGAATCATACCAGAACAGCAATAGTCACTTAATTTTGCTACAAGACTCAGATATTATTTAAGGAAGTAGAGCACATTTTATTTTTAGTCTTGATCAATGAGTGTCATGGTGATAATTGTAATCAAAATGATCAGAAGTATGACATTTAATCAAGAGCAGGATGTGCAGCTCTACATATTGCATACATATATATGAATATGTATTTCTGGTATATTAACTTTTTGTCATAATCCTAAGCAGGACTTTTCACTCCCTGCAATCCAGTCCAATCCCTCCTCCTGCTTCCATCTCCACATGCCTAGAGGGAATGACTGGCCCAGTGCACCTAAATGTACTCAGATCCAATCATTCTGCCTTAGCAATTCTACTAAAATTCTTCTGTAATACGGCAGAAATACCCAGAGATTTTGCTGTCAAGGAAACCATGTTTTCTATTTTTTAAATCCCAAGGTACCTGCAAGAGAACAAAAGCAAGCCTGGTACGGCAGCAACTTGAACGGCTCGACACAAGTGATAATAATGGTTCTTTTTCTTCTCTCCTACAGAACAGAATGATGTAAGATTCAGGGTGCTCACTCCTTGGCTTCTGCAGAAAATTGGTATCTCCCTGAAGGTATGCATTCTATTAAACAGAGTTGATCAATCTGCCTCAGGTGGTATCTGTATTTCATTGGCGGTATCTGTGTGCACTTAGTAGAGAGGGTGAGCAGAAGCTGTTGCTGTTATTAGCATTGAGACTGTCCCTCCCCAGCCACTAGGGAAATAGCAAATGGGTGCTCACTAAGATGCCCTGATCCCCCACTATGCACTTCCAACTCACAGCCACCTATCAAAAGGGAACAAAGGCT
This sequence comes from Ctenodactylus gundi, assembly GCA_004027205.1. Lineage (NCBI taxonomy): Eukaryota > Metazoa > Chordata > Mammalia > Rodentia > Ctenodactylidae > Ctenodactylus > Ctenodactylus gundi. Next base: position 269,870 of record PVKB01001726.1, on the reverse strand, counting down.
ATGGAAATTTCTCTCTCTCTCTCTCTCTCTCTCTCTCTCTCTCTCTCTCTCTCTCTCTGAATCATGTATACACAACACACACATGAGCACACACATTTTCTGCAACAATATCCCACTCGGGACACCAAAAAGTACTGCCATAACTGTCAGATGAAAGAAATTAGCAGTCATGGCAACAGGTGACTGAGAGCTACATGGAAAGCAAAGAAGAAGAAATGGTTCCCTCTCCTCATTGATTTTCTTAATCATCAGCCATAGATAAAATGCATAGTATTTTGTGGCTTGAAACTTTAGCCCAAGGGAAGGTAATTTCCTCTGAGAATGTTGATGAGGCCCAGAGCCCGTACAAAGTCTAGACCATGGGTGATCAATCAGAAAAAAACTCAAAGTCTCAAAACAAACTAAGTAGGAAACATCGACCACAGCTCATTTTATTTCTAAATGAATAATAACCTCCACCATAGGAAGGGATATTCCTTGGAAGACCCTGTGACGGGCTTGCAAGCCCTTTGGGACGCACATCTTGCCAGGTGCTGGACCTGGGGCTGCAAGATTTTCCTCTTCCCCTGCTGGGTTTAGAGCTGTTTTGGCCCTATTGCCTTTTATCCTCCTATTCCTCTCTTTTGGAATGGAAATGTTTGCCCTGCTTCGTTTTATATTGGAAGTTCTTAACTCTTTGGATTTAACAGGTGCTCACGACTCAGTTTGCCTTGAGTCTCAGAGCAGACTTTGGACTTGGACTTTTTAGCAGCGTTGGAACTATTGGGACTTTGGCAACTCTTGGTAAAGAACTAATTACATTTTGCTTAAGGAGGTGGCCATGAGTCTTTTGGCAGCAAGAGGCAGAATGTGGTGGTTTGGGTCTGGAGTGTCCCTCAAAACCTCATGTGCCCGGTTGGAAAGGGGAGGATGCTTGGGGCTTGACCTGGAGGGGAGTGTGCTGGTTCTGCCTTTGCTCTCTCTCTCTCTCTCTCTCTCTCTCTCTCTCTCTCTCTCTCTCTCTTTGTCTCTCCTCCATTATGCTGTAAGAATCTCTGCTCCAGAAACTCAGGTTCCAGCTCTAGCTACAGCCCAACCGTGTGATTCCTCCATTTTCCAGCCTCCCACCCATGAATGGACTGAGACCTTCTGAAACTCTAAGCTATGATAAACCTCTCCTCCCTAAATTGTGGATGGTGGGGACTGACAGAGTAACTAGCACAGACCCAATGCATCATATAAATGTAACCTGAGACCTTGTTCAGTGCAACTGCCTTCTTAGTGCTTGTCTGCCTTCCTGCCCGAAGGTGTATTCTTTCCTGTACACTGAAAATCTATCGTTTTACAGCAAACTACCTACAGTTTATATAATGACCTACGTGTAATGTCTGAAATCTTTCATCAAAAACAAAAATAATACAGGTGTGTTGCCAGTTCCTCACCAGGACCTGAATTCTCCATGCCGAAAAACAACCGTTGAAAAGTATCCTCAAGAGATTGGAGGTGGTAGGAAGGAATAAATTGTGCTACAACTCCTGAAGGAATCAATCTGTAAGAGATGAGTTGGGCCTTATGCCAATGGACCGCTCTCTGTTCTTCGCCCAGGACTCAAATTCCAAACACTATGTCCTTTCCTTTTGGCAACAGTAAAAACCAGGCATAATAGTGGTTGCTTCTCTTGGAAAATCATATCTTCAAACTCGGAATGTGATGGCCAACTTCCTCTGGCTAAAACTACAGCAACGTGTTTGTTCTTTCTTTTTACAGGTATATGGAATACTAGGGTCTCCAAGGGGTTGGAGGGAGGAAGAAATTAAGTGAAGGTCACTAAGACTTTGGTCCAACTTGAGCATCTCTTTGCAGTTTGCGTGATGTGTTAGAAGACTAGATAAGCGCTGCAGATGCAGAGATTTTACCATGAAAGATCTGGATTCGGAGTCCAGGCGGTCTTCTGTTCCACCTTTGTTTTCATGAACCTCTTGTGTTTTAATTGTCGACTGTCAGCTTTTATTTTTAATAGGTTTCACACTCATTCATTCTGACAAAGTATTTGCATTTCAAATACAACACAAATAACATGGAGGTTCATAGCTCATTCTAAATGAAATTATTTAGGTTTTTATGATGCAAATTTTTCTTGTGTTCCCGCATGTTAGTTGGGAAAGTCAGTGTTTAATATGATTCCAGCTTTCCTTTGTAAAGAGACACTCATCATAATTGCCTGTCTTTGGACCCACTGTTGGCTTTCTTTTCCAGGGATTGAATTACAGTCAACTAAACATGAGGAAATTCTAAGTTGGGAATTGCCTGCCAATGAAACCCATATGTATTCTCAAATTCTGATTTTTAATCATGAGTTTCAACTTTTTCACTAAGTAAATCTTTATGCCACAGTGCTCCTGGGAAAATCCTGAAGGATCATTAGCATAATTGTGCAGCCCTTGGGATTAGGAGCAGGACAAGTCTGGGCTGAAGCCCAGCTCTCTCGCTAGCTGGCTGTGTGACCCTGAGCCAGTTACTTCATGTATATGAAGCTCAGGTAGTAATTCTCTCATTTGACTTTTGTGAGGAGTAAATATGCTAAGACGTGAAGAATCCATTACTGAATCCAGGGAACATGACTAGCGCTCAATACATATCCCAGCCTTACCCTTCTTTCTTCAAGATTTAAAGAAATTGAATGCACATTATTGGAAGAAAACCAGACTGGCACCATACTCTCCGTCAGAAAGATTGATGTTAGCAAAAAACAGAGCAATGCTTTCTAAGTTCCAAGACAGTGAAATTTTTAACCTAGAACTCTGTATCCAGCCAAATTAAAAATAAGGTAGGTCAATTTTTGCAATGAAAGCCCACCAGGAACACATTGGGAGCTGAACAAGATTGGGCTAGTTGGTCATTGCTGCAGTGAGAAAGATCTCATGCTCTGGGGACTTGTGGACAATTCTTTAAGAGGATACCAGAGGACTACTTATGGGATTTAGGCTGTGTTGAGCAATTTTGCGGAAAGTTCAAGGAGACGGAAAGTTTATTGTAGTCAATAGTCAGAATTATTCTATGATTAGTTGCCCTAGTAATTTGTACCTAGAAGTCAGGTGAAATGAAACAGAGAGGTCTAAAGTTTAGTGGGCATGGAAATAAGAGAGGGGGTTGAGCATGGCTTGTGTCTTTCTCAGCATCCTTGTTGTCGTCTATAATCAGGTCTGATTTTGGAGCAATCTTGCTTTCATTTTCATTTTTATGGTCACAGAGCCATCTGAGATTAGATTTTGTGAAGTCACTAATGTTGTGTGAGAATCATCACCATCGCTCCTCGACCTTACACTAGCCGGTCACATTGGACTCTTCCCTTCTTCTCGGGGTTGGGGGGGGGGGGGAAGGGCATTTGTAAATATCCACAGACTCAGAGATCCTATGTCAAACTCACTTTTCATAAGAAGTTACTTCAGAATGTGCAAAGCAAAACAATGGAGTAAACCAAGATAAAGGAAGATTAAAATCCATGACATATTGGGACAACCAACCTAGGAAAGCAGGCCCCACAGCAGAAAGGATAAAACAGACTTGCAAGAGAAAAAAAAATAAAGCAAATCAGATTATATGTCTGGAAAACAGAATTAGAAATATACAGACTATAATAACATCAACTATTGTAAGAAATTGGATACTACAAAAGCAGGTGTGTCCAACCTGCAGCTTGATACTTATTTTTTTAATGAGGAGATACCTTGGGTCACATATAAAATATGCATATATCATAATTAATGTAAGTAAGGATTAAATTTCCTTGTAAATTTTTAATAATGAAAAAAATAAAAATGAAGGTCAAAGAAACAGCAGGCCTCAAGACAGATGCATTGGAAGCAAATATAACTGAAATCCAACATCCAGCTATATCTTCAGACAGTCAAATAATGAAAATACTTTTCTATTACTTTTTGCTAAAAATATTGAAGACCGCAATCACAAAACTTCAAGGTGAATCACAGAATGTGAATGTTGTCTACGTTGACAATATATAAAAAGGGAGCTTAATACAAAAATAGAGGTGTAGGTGACAGAAGTTTCCTCCTTAAAGAAGAAGAGCTAAGGGAGTGGCTTCAGGAGAATCTAAGAAAACTTGTTGGAATAATGGAGAACTGGGTTGTTAGTCCCAAAGATTACAAGGTAGTTTATAAGGAAATAGTGATGAAAGTGTATTTATTGATACTGTGGAAATAAAAATCAGAGGAATGAGAACTAGCCACCAGCAGTTCTCAGCAGGTTGTTTTTTCTAAGCAGCAGGTCGACAGCACGGAAAGGCACGTACCAAAAGATGGTTGCTGGCTCCTCTTCAATTGTTTCTTTCCCCCGCTGCTGTTTGTATTTCAAGTGAATAGATTGTTTTAACAAAAGCTAATTCCAAAAAGACAAAGTAGTTCCAAAATGAGCTTCATAATTGCTTAGTAACTATTTCTTAAATAAATTATTTAGTCCAGAGTAAAGATGAGAAAATGTAGTTTAGGAATCAATATTTTATCAGTACCTTTTGAACTGATTCTAAGTTCTTGTAGACAAATTTTAGGTGTCATGCAATCATGTCTCTGGGTCCTCAGAGCTCACTAGCAATTTTTCATCATTCTGCCTTCTACTTCTGAGTAACTGAGGCTGTTGAAAGCAATTGGAATAGTTTCTACCATGCGCTACATTCCTCTGCACTTCACCAACCTGAAGATCCTCAGTCCAGAGGTCATGCATGTGACACCCTGCTGCCTGATAGAAATGCCATGCAGAAGCCTTGAAGTCATGCTGGGAGTGAGCGCCCATCTCTTGCCCCCAGGACCTGCAGAGACCCTTCCTGAGAATCCCCTGGATGCTTGGGTCTTTCATCTTCTCCTGAAGTCTCCACCTCCAGTACTGCATTCCTAAAATCTGAAGCCACCATCCAGAAGTCCAAATTGAGATTAGAAGAGAGATGTCCCCAAACAGGAATGGGGCTTCGGTTTGGAGATTTTTGACTGTTTAATATCTGCTTTGCCTTCTTAGTAATATCTCTGTTCATGAGCGTCACCTCCTTCGCATCTCATCAGGCACAGCTTAGTAAGGGACGAGAGTGGAGGAGGTTGACCATCCCCAGACAAGGGGCAAGTTCATACCCTGGGATTTGTCAATAGGAAGCTTTCCTCCTATCATCCAAATCCCCCGCAGAGACGTTGGCTCTTCTAAGTCTTTCCAAGGACAGGATGCTCTTGTAGGAAAGCATTGTGATGATTCCTGCTGCCCGGGTTTCGGAAATACTTGAGATATGCCTTCGTGTAGGATTGGTTCCTCGGCTTTCTTCCCATCAATCCCATGAGTCCCTGTTTTCACTAAATTAGCTTTAGCTGTGGAGATCCAAGAAATCCTAACAGGTCTCATACTGTGGACTGATAATTCTGAGCTTACTGACGGAAGCTGATGAAGATACAAAAATACAATTTCTCTTGTTCTCCTCTATACAATAGGAGACGATACCTGCACGCATGCTCCTACGAAGGCACCCGGAGAGAGGAAGGAAGGAGGCACTTGCTCGTGGGTGGATCCAGGACTTGGTGAAATTTCTCTGCACATAGAAAGAACGGGAATGTAGTGGCAATGCCATTGGAGACCGTTATTTCAGGTCATTTTGCTCCTTAAAGGAGAGAAAAAGCATTAACAATTTATGATAAAATTAACCATTTCAAGTAACAAAATCCACGAGTATAATTCACAATCTGTGACATCATGAGATAGTTTTAATACTGACCTTAAGTGAATAGGTAATCACATAAGGGTCATCTGATACAGCTATTTCTGGAGCAGAAAAATAAGAAAATTAAGTTCTCAATAGAATCCCCTCTTCTATATCTGTTTTAAGATAAGAGGGTCAGAGACTGGACTATGGCAAAAAGAAGAACAAGGGAAGCTGGTGGGAGTGGAAGGAGAGAGGTTGGGCCCAGCAGGAGAAGGTGGAACATAAGGGGAAATTTCAGATATATTAAGCTCACGGAGAGCGAAGTATGATAATTACGCACGCAGAAACTGCTCAAAATCTCTTCATAGCTGCAATTATCATAAAATACAGTGCAAACATGAGAGAACAGAGATGGTATTCGCTCAGCTGGGCAGATCTAAAGATGAAGAAGGCAGATAACTTTTTCAGCAAGCAATATTTTTACATTATTGCTTGAAATTTTGCATTACAAAGGCCACAAAAAGTGAAGTAAATTACAGGTTAGAATTTTTGAGATGATGGAGGGTGTAAGACAAAAGCAAAAATCCTTGTACACTATTGGTGGGGCTGAAGATGGATGCAGTCATCACAGAACACGGCATGGTAGTTTCTTCAGAAATTAAATGGAACGACATGTGTCCCTCTGCTTATCTGAGATGAATAACATGAGTATGGACAAAGGACACTGCTTCCCCCACGTTCACGGCACCGTCAACATCCGAGAGCTAGAAGCAACCTGACAGTCGGTCAATGAACACATAAGAAAATTGTGGTATAGATACACGCGACCGTTTACTCAGCCTCAAAAAGAAAGAGGCCCTGTGTGTGTGTGTGTGTGTGTGTGTGTGTGTGTGTGTGTGTGCGTGTGCATGTGTGATAAGAAAAACCTAAATCTACTCTTTTTGTGAATTTGTGAGAACATGGATGAAACCCAAGGAAGTTAAACTAAGAGAAATAGGCTAGACATAGAAAGAAAAATACTATATGATCTCACTTAAAGTAGAATCTGAAAAAAAGTCAAACATACAGAATCAAAGAATAGAATTGTAGCTACTTGGAGTAGAAGGGGAAGGAGGCGGGGAGAGGCAGGTGAAGGCTACACATCAGGAGTACGTAGGTGGAGCGGGTCTACAGATCTAATGTACCGCATGAAGACCATAACATACTGCATTGCATGCTGGGAATTTGCTAAGAGAACAGATGTAAGTGCTCATATTTACACACTGTAGAAATGCCTTCAACACCATACAACCAGCAATGCTCACAGGTTGCTATGGAAAGTGATAAACAGATTAATATGCTTAATTGTGCTATTCATTTCATACATGTATGTAGACCAAACAGCATGTGGTACATCTTAAACACCCATAGTAAAAATTTGAGAAGAATAATCAGGAAGACAGAGAAATTACATTACAATTCATCAACATATGTCGGAAATATCCTTACCTAAGTAATACAGCCAACGGAAATTGATTTTCATCTCAAATAAAATGTAGACATAATATAGGGTACAAAAATAAAACACTTTTACTTTCACCATATTCTAAATATGGGAAATACTCTAAGGAGTTTGTGAATAAAGATTTGTGATCGACTTAGTTGCTTTTGGGAGAGAAAGAGCTCCAAGATGAATTCTGAATTTGGAGAGCGGATGGAAGCCTCGTAAAAGAAATCATCGAGATGTACTCGGTACCAGAGTTGGCGTGAGCATTAGCTGGCAGGCTCTAGAACTGATGGCATAAACAGTGAAGTTTTCAGTGCCTGATGAGGTGCCCAGCACTATTAATTCAACCTCCATGAACACGCAAACAGAACCGTGCCCTATCTGGGGCAGTAACTCAGCACCAAGCCCTGGGAGTCTAAGGCACCACCCCAAACCCATTCAATACATTCACATTGAATGGGTTTTGCTAACACTTTGCTTCAGGGTTTTTTCTTAAAAGCACTAGGCAGAACCGCAGGTTTTTTTTTTTTTTAAGTAGTTGAATGTGACAAAGGAAACTTCTGCTTCTTTTCCATTTGCAGGTGGAATGTAGGTAAAAAAGAGAGAAAGAGATAGAGAGAGGGAAGAAGATATTATTCCTCCAACTATGAAAGAACCCGAGAAGAGCAACGTACGGGAGGGCCCATGGTGGGCCCATGGTGGGCCCAGGTGGCAGAGAGGAGTGAGAGAGGGCTGCTCACAGAGGAGCCCGTGCCAGCCTCCCACGGGCAGCCGTCAGGGAACTGAAATTTCACTTCCTCTGGCGAATTATGTCTCCAATTAAACATGAACCTTTCCCACACCTGTTCCTGTTCCTAAAGCAAAGGAATTACACACAGCAAGGAGGGCAACAATATGAATCTCGCGTTTGCTTGGGAAATTGGGGGGCGGGGTTGGTAAAAATCCCACCCACAACCAGGTAGCACATCCACCACCCACCTGTGCCCACAGATCTGTGCCCGCACAGTGCTAGCAGGAATGCGACAGAGATTCACAGATTTCAGAAAAGACTTTTCTCCAGAGAAAGGAATTGCAGCAGGAACCCAGGATTTTTCTTAAGCTGAGAATGGAGCATTGACTTGCCTGCAAGTCTGTATGGGAACATTATGACCTCCCAGCTTACCTCCTGCATAAAAACATTATCAATTTTAAAGTTACTGGTATGCAAATGGTCTGGAAATTTCCTTCACTAACTCAGCCCAATGTAATTACGCACCTGACATAAGGTTCGTTACAAAAAAACCGAAGAGTAGAAAAAAATCCACAGACATTTGAAATGTAATACAGGCCCAGCTAATTGTGACGTGGCAGCTATATTTATATCCCAGAGATAAGGAGCTGATACAGCAAAGAACAAGCAAACGAAGTTTCATTCCCAATCGAATAACAGTATCCTAAAGGCCATATTTGTTTTGCTTTTGTGATGTGTACTAAATTTTTATTTGAACACAGTGATTTTTTTTCTGTGTTGACAAGAGAAATATAGGTACAGGCTACTCTCTGATCCTGGTTTCTATCCAGCAGAGACTCAACCGCCTGGTCCTGATCGCTGCAGTGGCCAGAGATATGTGTTCCTCGTCCCTACCTCGTCCATCCTTCCATATTCCCAGCACCCCCACTCAGCACAGCCCAGGAGGAGAATAGCAAGGGCAGCCTTGGGGACGCTGCAGGGCCTCACGTCAAGGACAAGAGGCAGCTTCTCTGTCAGCTTATAGCCTTAGCTCTCCCAGATTCTCTCCACTTTACTTGCTGTCTGTGTAGGCAGATTTCTTAATTCTTTAAAATCTTTCTCCCAGCAGCCTTCTTTTGAAGGAAAGGTATAAAAAGATCTGTTGATGTCCCTAAGAAGTATTTACTGAAAGAAACATCTTCTAACTTTTAGCCTCTCCCTCCTCCAAGCTACCTAACTTACCACTCCAATCATGGATGACACATCAGAGTAAAAACGTTTCCTGCATGTGGCCAGCAGCCAGGAGTCTACGGCAGCATCAGAGCTCCAGGCACACAAGGCCCCACCTGAGATCCCCTATTTACCTCAGTACCAGTACTTTGCATCGATCCCCTGGCTCCTTAATCTTTCACAGCGTCAATTCCTTTGAACTCATCAGTATCAACAAATTATCTTTTCTCCCTGAAAAAAAATGCCCCCTCCTACAGATCTACTGTGAAAGTTCTACTAGTCTTTTCGTCCTGGTGCAAGTGGACCAGTTTTCTTCATGGAAAAATATTAACACTCTTTTTGGAAACCCATATTAGTGTGCCATAATCGGAGGCCATGGGACATCATCTACAACGATGTGCCTGGCCCACGTCCCATAAGTCAGTGACCAGGGTCTACTATTTCCTCATTCAGTTCTGTAAATGACAAGATGGAATGGGGAGAAGAAGGGAGCAAGAAAACCAGAGAGTGACAAAGGGCCACCCTTTTCTGCCCCATTTGTAATTTGTTCTGCACCTCTACAACACGATTTGTCGTAAGAAAAGGGAACGTAGTGGCGTTTCATGAAGGGAGAATGGAGATGTGGCATGAAAGACCGCAAGAAAAAGGAAACTGCCACTTTTCACGTTTTCTAGTTTCGTGATTGATTTAAATCTCCTTTCGTTCGCTCCAGGAGATACCAAAACACAGTGAGACTATTTACTTTTAAAATGCAGATTGAGTGAACATGAGAACAGCCATGGGTAAAAACAGCAGTGAACACGTGTTCATATTAAGCACTTACTAGTGGTACCACAGAATGCGTGGCACAGACTGAGAGCTGGACAATGCCCAGGTGCACACAGATAGCCCCTCGCTGGGGAATTCTCTATTTCTATGGTCTACTTCTCGTTTTCCCCAGTTAGGAACGTTATGAAAGCCTTTCCACCACCAGAATGCTGGTGTCCCACCACGAGAAATTTGATGTGCGAAGTGTCAAGTGTCCTCAGTGATGGTGGGGTCGCGCCTTTTTCTCCTCACTACAGATGCCCAACCAAGAACTCAACAGATTCATACAGTCCCTGGCTTACAAACGATAATGATTCGGGTTTAAACCGCTCTCCTCCAGTGACAGGGCCACGAGGATGATTTAGGAAGCCGCAGCAGTGGGGGGGCCTTTCCACACCCTCTGCGAGCCCGAGATGGCTGCGAGACCTGTGAGGCCCGGGCAGGGAAGCCGGGGTGCCTGACCTCGTCTCCAGAGCAAACAGGTCTCAGTCCTGTGTCTACAGCACACAGATGCTAAGCAAAGCACGCACTCATACGTCCCAGGAATAAAAGGGGTTTCCTTCGTCCTAAGCATGGATACAAGCTGGTGATTAACTCTCCGCTGGTGCAGTGGCTCCGGAGGAGGCAGTGCTCCTTGGGAGGGCACCTGGGGACAGGTCCGTATCGAACTGTGCGCTCGGGTCACCTCCAGAGTGGACCTACTGTCCCTGTTGGGCGACAGCTAAAAGACAGGCCTGTTGCTGCCTTTCTTACAGTCTTACTTCAAACCCTCGACTTTATTACACCCTGCAGTCCCTAAATCGCTACGCAGGATTTTCTGAGGACTCCGCGAGAACATCGTGGGCTGTGGGATGTGTGCACGCACTGGCGCAAACGAGGAACAGAAAGCCGGTGCAGGCGGGAGGACTCCCATGTTTTTGTTTTCTCAAACGACATACTGAAGCATGAAAAGCAGTGTCTGCTGCTCTCCGGCTAGCAAGGAAAAAAGAAACCGAGGCGCTGCCCTCCCATCCTCGGTCTCCTGCAAGCCCCTCCTCCCCTCGGAGGCAGCTACAACCTCCAGGAGCCGCGGGAACGGCGCCAAGAGCCCTGACAAACCTCCACAGCTAATTGGGAGCCGGCTTATTAGTGACACTTTTGAGAGTCAGCTTGTCATTGAGGAGAAGCGAAGGGGTACACGGTGGGCGCTGTAGCCTGGAATTAGGCCGTGGGAGGGGAGGCTGGCTCCCGCTCCTGCAAGAACATTGCTCTGTAATTTTCTCCGACGCTGCGCTCAGCTGCCGTGCGAGAGCCCCGGCTCTAAGGGAGGTGGAAGGCAACAGCTCAGCCTCCCCCCGCCAGAGAGCACCGCCAGCGTCTGTGCAGAGGCACAGCTCTGGGGCCATTTCAAACGCACCAGCACAACCTAAGCCCCCTGGGAAAACTCCTGCGTCTCTCAGTGGCCCTTTGCAACATATGTCTTCCGTTTTTCTGTGCAAATGCTTTATTGCACAATCATCAGGCAATTCCAGTAGCCAATAATATTTAAAAGCACCACAGAACTTTAAAAAAAAACAACTTAAAAGAAGTTTAATTCAAAATACCAGTCAGGTCAATTGTAATAATTAGGAAGCACGTGGCCAGTGGCTAAGACTACAACCCTTGGTTTCAAGGACTCTGGGATGACCAGCGTCCTCTGTTCTAAGTGGTGAGCTACCAGCAAGTTGTTGTTCTGACCACAAACTTGTTTGTTGACTGTGGTACTGGAGATCTAGACCCGCACCGACCTACATCCATTTTTCATGTTGCTTTTGTGACAAGAGCTTGCTAAGTCAGTAAGTTGCTGAGGCTGTGTTGGAACTTGCGATCCTCCTGCCTCGGCCTCTTTGAATGCTGAGGTCACAGGCCTGCCCCACTGAGCCTGGTCAACTGGCTTCCTTAACTTCGTGTTCTCTTGGAAGAGCCTCATCTGGATAACTTTTGTCCTGATTTCTGGGATAATACTTCAGCCCTTACCCCGTCCCGACTTTTCTAATTTAAGGATAGGAAGACAAATGTCTGTTATTCAATGTGGTGAGAGAGCCAGGTGAGAGAGGGCACGCGGAGGCCACGTGGTCCCTGCCGGGTGGAAGGGTGGAGCCTGGCTCCTGCCCTGAGCCCCACACTGTGTGGTCAGTGGGCACAAAGCACTTTCTCTGATACTGCTGGCCCTCCACCTGAGCACAGAGAAGCATGAGCACAGAGGCACTGGAAAGTGGAAAACGCAGCCTGTAGCTGCCTGTTCACTGTCTTCCTGATCTACCTGCGTCTCTCGTCTCTTTCAGCATGTTGGCTTCTTTCCTAGTTGAGCCTTCCCAGCGTCCATCATTCAGCTCCGGCTGTGACATAAAGGCCTTGCGGACTAAGGGCTCCATTTGCCTCTCTTGCTCCGTGCAAACTCCTGTAAATGCACGTGGGCACACACACACACGTTTCAGCGGCAGGCGATGTCAAGCGCGTTGGCCAATCTCTCCCCTTTCTTTGTTGCTAGTGGAGCCGGCCTCCCACAGAGGAGCTTAAATGTCAGTTATCAGCTTCCACGGGTTTCTTGACTTGAGAGGGAATGATGTGACACTTTCAGGGTGGCCACGTGACAGCCGTGAGATGACAGGGTGACAGAGTTGGGTGCAGTGTGACAGGTCTTATGCGATGATGTAACACAATCCTGGAGGAGTGCATGATAAAGCTCCTGAGGATCAAAGTGAAGCATCCCTCTGTGGCAGAGCAACACTGTTCTCTGGTACCTGTGTGACACGGTACCCTTGTGATAATGAGACACGGATCACTGGTAGCAAGAAATATAGTCCTGGGACAGCAGAAGGACACTTCTGGAATGTCGATACAATGCATTCTTGGGATAGCCATGCGACACACAGTTCTGGGATTAACATGACAGAAAATGTGAAATGTCACTGGTCAGAGGAGTCAGAAGATCACCTGCTGAAGAATTTCTAGGAAAGATTCTAGCTTCTCCATTAGAAGAGATGGGGAGACACCTCAATCCAAATAAAAAGATACAGGGGCTGCTCTCTTGTCCACTCTGAACAGCTTACCACAAATACATGAGGACTGGGGACGCTGAGTAGCCACCACACTGTGGCCACGCTGCCATTTGAAATTTGCAAACATGTGAAAAGCACCTGGAACCCTGTCAGAATTTTGTACAAATGTGACAACTTTGGGCCTTTCTCCCCTCAGATTTCTCCTCAAGTGATATAACAATCAAACATCCAGTCCTTCAGTGACCTACACACAAATGCATATAGTATTTATCTGTGTGGCACATGTACAATTCTACTAAAATGGGAAACTATAAACATTTCTCAGAAAAAAAATTAAATTTCTTTTGGCAAGCAAATAAATACATTTCTTTATAATAAAAGTTTAGGACAAAAAGAAAACAACTTAAAACTTCATCAAGAACAATATGGGTAATGTCATTTAGTTCTATAAATATGAGACAGGCCAGATCCCTGTTGTAGAGTGAAGACTTTGAGACTTTCTGTCTGAGGAAGTCACATGCTGAAGTCTGTGCTATGGTGGACAGCTCTAACGAGTGAGACATGAAGTCCGGGCGGTTCCTGGGAGGTCAACAGTTCTCCGATTTTTGCTCTCCAAAGTTCAAAATGAGTGAAAACAATCAATTTGCCTGCAGCTATCCATGACTTTCTACAATAACATTATCTCCCTGAGAAGGACTGGGCTGCAGATTTAGGATTTTGAGTGTTGAGCAAAAAGCTCTACTAGAGTTTCCAAGAGATTTAGGCCTAAGAAAAAACAGCCGAGGCTGAAATTTGAAAACCAGGCATCGCTGCAAAGGGAGCAGGAAAAGCAAGTGTGTGCGACAGGCAGGGGACAGAGTGTCCTCTGTCAAGCGGTGTGAGACACGGCTGAGCACGGCGGCTGTGGGATTGCCAGATGACAAGAGCTGTCTTTGCTCTTTGACAAGTGTGAGAGTAGCCTCAATCCTTTACCCCAACTGGCATTGGTAGCGTGGGTGAAAGTTCTCGGACACACTGGGACCCTGGGAAATCCAAAGGGAGAATGCACAAATTCTCACTAATGGCACTTGTTAAAGTCAAAGTATTAGCTCTAAATGAATGAATAAGTGCACGCCTCAGTGTTCCTACAAAGTCAGGGATATAAACATAGGCCTTGTCACACACTTATCTGATTAACAGCTTGTGGGTGCACCAAAATAAAATGAACTAAGCACAGAATTTTTCTCCAATGCCATCTCTCTCTCGTCTCTACAAAATGTTTTTTTTTTTTAGGCACAATTTCCTAACATTTTAATAAATGTTTTGCACAGAAGTTTTGTAAAGTCAAGGCAGTGTGGTAACACTTCGCACATGTTTACACCGTTTGCTTTGATGCAGCCTTCTTAACAATACAGTATGAATACTCAAGAATGGATGAGTAGGTATCCTTCAGGAACTTATGGCTGGCGTTGCATGGTTTGAGAAACAATAATTTAGTTTTGAGTCCAACACACAATTGATAAATGTTTGATTTTTGCATATTTTTAAAAAATTCCATATCCTCCAGTTTGTCACAGATTTTTTGAGAATTTAACTTTGTATCCCGTTGTGCTGTTTATCACCCACATCTCCCCTATGCCAACAGGAAGCAAGAGCTTTGGGTATTAACACACGACTTGTTCTGCTGGAACAGTTGTTTTAAATGTTTCCCCAAAAAAGTTCCTGGGCTCTACATTTCTAATCCCGTTTGAATATGTGGAAATATCTTTACTGTGTTATTGTATGATGTTCATCTTAGCGGTGTTCAAAGTCATTGGTCCTCACATTATACTTTCAAAATGCAAGGCAGGATGTGTTATGTGGCATTGTAGAGAAGTTAGGGCAAACTTAAGTTTTTTTCCTCAATTTCAGTGGACTGTGATAACATAATTTCAATAAAATAGGTGTTTAGAATGCATTTTGGGTCTGAAATGCAGAAGAAAATCATGCATTCGGAATATGGAGGTTCAATATGAATGTCAAAAGAAAAAGTTCAATGGCCACTTGTATAGATGACTCTAAATTTCAAGAGATATAAAAGCCAACATAAATATTTATTTGAAAGCTATGATATTTAATTTTTAAACTTTATTTTACATTGCTTCTATTTCTTTATCATTTTTTTTTCTGCCTTCCAGACGTTATTTTAAAGTTAGAGCTTCACATCACGGATTAAGTTTTTTGCTTCAGGATTCTATTAAGTAAGCAATTTATACTTATTTCACTAAATTCCCTTTCCATTTTCTCTCTACCCTTCTAATATGATACCTTCTTATAGCTGGTAATTTGTGTAATATCACTTTGTCTGTGCTGGTGCTATAAAAACAATTTTCAAATTTTGGGGGGTTTCAATAACAAAAGATCTTTTCATAATTTTTTTCCTTAGAATATTGTTTCCACTCCAATGTAGTAATCTTTTCTGTGAACTCTGCCTTATTTGGCCCTCTCAGTATTCTTAGTCAAGAAGACTCTTCAGTTTTGTTTTTCCAGGGGAAAAAAGATTCTACGTTATACAAATGATTTAAGTGATTTGGAAGCTACAAGAAATACCAAACGAAGAGGGGGAATGGTGCATAAGAAGAAGCCATACGTAAAGTGTAGATTGCCAAACCAACTGCCAGTGTTGGTAAAACAGCCGGAAGGCTTGGGATTGGTGCCTCACACAAGCCTAATGGTCATCCATCTAAGGGGCAAGGAAACCGCCACAGCCTTGGTGGGATGGGGTGGGTAGGGTTGGCACGACTTTGGGCAAAGCTGCCTTCCGCAGCTTAGGTGAAATCCGTCAAGTAAGGAAACACACCTGTTGGCATTGGGAAATTCTGTCAAAGCCCACTGAAAAGAAAAATGCAGGATGACGTTTACGCGATACCGGGTCAGCTGCAAAGATTTATATTTTGCCCACACAAAGGGTGTAGAGGTATTCCTTTGTTCTCCTTATCACTTGCTTGGTTTACCCCAAAATGGACTAGGCACACTGTAGTATTATAACGAATTTCTCTCTCTCTTTCTCTGTGTGTGTGTGTGCTTATGTGTCTGGGTGTGCGCATGCATGTGTATGGGTGCGTGTGTGTGTGTGTGTGTGTGTGTGTGTGTGTGTGTGTGTGTGTGTGTGTGTAAGGTACTGAGAATCAAGCTAAGTACTTTCACACCGAGCTACCGCCTCAGCCCATTTTGTTTTATTTGTGATTTTGAGACACAGTCTTTCTAAGGTTTTAAATCACCCACACGGGGCTTGAATTACACTCCTCCTGCCTCAGCCTCCCTGATTGCTGTGATTACAGGCACAAACCATGAGCCCTGGCTTGTAATACAATCTGACACCAACTACCAAGAATTGCCAGTCTTCACACGTGGTGAGTCTTCACAGTTGAAGGTCATCTTCAAGGCTGTCCTCGCTTCAAATGTTAGCCACATTTTGAGGGTTCCCACATCACCTACACTTCTGACCAACTGACTAAAAGTCAAGAACTTCTATGAATTCCTCAAGGTTAGCAATTCCTAGAATAATGCAGCAGAACTGAGGAGAGTGCTATAGTTCTGACTCCGTGTTGTTTTAAGGAACGCATAGGATGGCATCTGAGAGGGAAGGCAGAGCTCGGGGGAGTCGGGGCTCACCAGCAGACTGGTACATCAGTGTATAGTCCCTTAGGCTTCTGAGTCGTGAGTTTTTATCAGGATTCATCACATAGACATGATTATTTAATTCACTAGCCATGTGATTGAACTCAGTTCTCCATGCTCACTCTAAAGAAAGGTTGGCAGATCAGCTGATTTTAATATAAAATGGCTCAAATCTCCAGTGGCTGGTCTTTCTGACTTGAACTATGTCTGTCCTGAGAGTCACACATCATTTACATAAACTGTATGCTCTCACTATAAATAACAAAGAACTCTAACACTCAGTACATCCCAAGGATTTCATTTCCCTACCAGGAATCAGAAACAAAAGCCAGACAAAATCTTTATTATACCCCTTTTCCCCAAGAAAAGCCAGTCAATCTCCTCTGATCTCTATCAGGAAAGATAGTAGTTGTACCTGTCTACCAACCAATGGTTTCTTGCAAGAAGACACTTTATATTTTTCATATAAAAAAATCCTGCTTTTACTACCCAATTCTATGAAAATTTAGAGAACATTAACACTATATCCGCAACATACACTCCTTTCTTCCAGGACTCCGTAAGGTGTCACCTGACAGAGTTCAAGGAGAGTCCCCAGAAGGTGACAGAGCCCGACTAGCAGGTTGTTGATTCTTACGATAGAAAAAGTATTCCAGGACACATCGGTGTGAGGCTTAGGCAGTATCCTAGAGTTAAAAAGGAATGGAAAAGAGACCCCAGCTACAGTACTGTGGGGGGCTCTCTCTGAGGCAGGGGTCCAGACTGCCCTGCTCACAAAGCATGAGGCCAGCTGGTAAGGATCAGCTGAGGTGGGCCAGGGTCCAGTGGGTCATTATCTCAATTCTGGTTTCCACAGCTCTGCAGGAATTCTTACAGCTTGAGGGCAATTCAATTTCCATGAACTAATTGTCCTTGCTCCTGAGGAGGGCTGCCTTGGTTTCTCCAAGAGAGTAATTGCCCCTTCTTGGCAGGGGGTGTTCTCACCATGGGGTGGTCTGGGAAGCTCTGCTTTTCCTGGAATCACGAGGTGATTGTACATCTGAAGATTTCCAGGCATTGCTCCAGGAGGGTCTGGAACTGAATACTATGAAATCTGGCAATTGACAGCCCCTGAAAATTATTTGCCTCTTCCCTTGAATCCTGAGTCTTGAAGGGGAATTAGACACACATTAGTTAAATGTAGGACTACTAAGTCTTGTAATACAGACAGTCCCTAAGTGACCAGTGTGCCTGTGCATAATAGAGCTGTACTGGGATCTGGCTCAGGGTTTTATAGCAACAAGGAAGATACAACGGATTCATTTTTCTTGTCTCCTTTCTACCCGTCTTTATTTATTCTACCTTACCTCAAATATGCAAAATCAAAATGAAGGTGATAATATGACAAAGGAATACTATACTGGCAAGAGAAAGCAGATCTTCTTGGTTCTTGGCCCTGTTAAGGTTTAGATCTAACATGTTACCCAAAGACTCATGTGTTCAGAGGTGGAGCTTTAGGAAAGCGATCGGATCATGTCAACACCATACCCACCTGAAAGAAAGGGTATGTTCTTGTGCCTGGCACCCCTCTTCTCTCTCTCTCCTTCTCCCTCCCTCCCTCACAGCCACCCTAATTTAAACAGCTTCTCTCAACTCAGTGCTTCCACCATGCCATCTCTGCCTTAGACCCAGCAAACCATGGACTGAACTTAGTGAAACTGTGAGCCAAGTCAACCTCTGTCCTTTCATGTCATGGATGTCCGGTCTCAAGTGTCAGCAAGGGGAAAGTGAACTAATAGAGACACCAAGCCACAAGTTGAGAGGTGGGAAAAGTACAAGACTCATAAGGACCTTCTTTAATGAAGTAGAATATTTTATATTATAGGTTTCTTGATTCTGATGACTTGGCCTCATTTTCAATAGAAATTTCCCCCAGAGATTTTGACAATAGACATCTAGTCTTAGTTTTTTTCGAAGTGATGCAAATTTTCCAATTTTAGTAAGAAGTTGGGGAAAGATGACTAAAAAGATGAAAACCAGCCATCATTACGAAGTATATCTCTAGCAATTTCTTTTGAATTGCTTCTTAAAAATTATAACATTTAATCATATATCAGTCTACTTTTCGTATCCTTTAATTATAAGCAAGTTCTGACATGTCTTTCACTAGTAAAGTACATAAGGGAAAGTGAGCTGATACAGCTTCTTTATACAGATATTTTCATGCACAATTTTGCTCTTGAGCTCAAATAACCTAAATCTGCATGCAAATATAGGCGTCCTCTCTCTAAAATATCACGGTTCACATCTTAGACAGAAAACCTCACATTCTTCGTACTTTTAAATTTTCTTTTCTTTTTCTTTCTTTTATTGGAAATCTCGGTTCAATGTTACATCTATACACCAATATCTGGTTTCATGAAAAGATATATAGCAACCTACCAGCCCTGTATCAATCTAAGAGTTTCCTTCAAGAATCCAATTATCCCAATAGCTTTTCTTGGAATTAGGTAACAGCTGGTGACATATTCTGTTCAGATTAATGCTCTGCACTGTCACCCATCCTGTGTCTCAGGAGGATGAGTTTACAGCTGTGCCTTATATAACTCATTGGCATATGGAAAGCATGAGGGTTCCATGTAAAGGTGAACGACAATCTCTGGTATTGCTGTGAACTGTCTGTGCCTTATTTTGAAGAAACCATCAGGGGAAAACATTACCCACAAAAATAATTTAAACAGCATCTGCTTCAGTCACTGCTATAATCCTGCCTGAGACAACGAAAAGGATAATCACATTTTCATGTGAGAACACAATGTTCTGCTTTAAATAGGTTAAGTACAAGCTGTAGCAGAACACAGCGGACAGTCAGAAGGGAAAAATAAGAATAAAAGATGGCCCTGCTGTGAGCCTGACTGCCCGACTTCACAAAAATAACAAACTAACCCACAGAGAAACTTTTCCTGACAAGCGGTGATTAGGCCAACCAAGCGTGAGTCTTTGAGTCAGTTCACTGGGAGCCGAGTCACTAACATCTTTCTGCTTTATTTTTCTCAACTCACAGAAATACTCATTTCAAGAATACAGACTCTATAAGGCTAAGTGCACGTTTCTTATTTCTTATTTTGTGCCAAGTATTTAGCACAATAGCAGCACAAACTAGACCCCTAATCAATAGTCATTGAAATGTTCACTCATCCTTTTTGCAAACATATAATCTATTCTAGCAATGGAGGGTAGACAGCAAAGCTATACACTCCATCAGTCCTATAATCATTTTAGTGAGAAAGAGCAGAGCTTACAAGGAAACACAAAAGAACCAACTAATATAACCTCTTGTAATGAAGGTGTATCCCAAATACCATGGGAGATCAAAGAGAAGAATGACTAATCTTGATTAAAAGAATCAGAAAATGTACCCTAAGAATGTCACATGAACTTGATCCTAATGAGCACCTGACATTTACCAAGTAGAACAAAATGACAGAGCAGTGACGGGTGAAGAAAACATCACATCCAATAATCACGACGTCTTAGCTCCTTTCTCATTGTTGGGTGAGAATACACAGCATCCACAACTTAAGGAAAGAAAGATTTATGTTGGCTCACAGTTTCAGAAGGTCTCAGCCCATTCACGGGCGGCCAGCAGTGGTGGAAGCACACGGCAGAGGCCTAGCAGGAGGAAAACTTATTCACCTCGTGGCAATTAGGAAGCAGAGTGAACAAAGAAGGGCAGAGTGGGCATAGATCCCCTCGGGTCGTGTCCGAGTGATCCTCCCCTCCCGACCACACCCACCTCTTAACAGCACAGGGTTCCACAGGTATTCCACAATATCGCCATATATGAGGTTTTGGGTGATGTTATAGATTCAAACTATATCACACAAATAATAAGAGTTTCTCATGCGTGCAAGTCACCTGAAGTTCACTTGGCAGCACCACACGTGTGAGGAAAATAATGAGAGAGCATGCAGGTGACATCACCCGAGGCATACTGTAAATGAATTTGCATATCACACCAAGGATTCTGAACATTATCTTACAAATAATTAAGGCCCATCAAAACTTTTAATAAGATCAGAATTGTGATATTTAAAGACAAACTTTCTATTGAAGGGTTTAATCTTGAAAGTAACTGAACAAGAAGACTAGTTAGAAGAAAGGAAGAGAACTAGTTAAAAAATATAGGGGGCAAGCACAAAAATAGAAAATCAGTTTGAAAACCTTTAAAAGGAAATATAGTTAATGGTAGATGATTGAAAGTTTATTTTCAACTGTGTGCTTCACATTATTTTAAGCTTTGAGAATAAAATGGAACAACACTGACAAAATCTTTATTCTTATGGAGATCAAAATGTTTGTATATGTTTTTTTCTAAATTTTGGGATCCATTCTCACCGTGTGGTCGGGCCGCCTTCGCACCTGCTATATAGCCCAGGCTGGTCTTAAGTCCACAATCTTAACCTCTTCGGCTTTTCAGTGCTCAGATCATGTGCGTGTACCCCATGTCCGGCTAAGCGTCCAGAATTTGGTGGAAGAGAAATATACGAAGGGTTCTATTGTTTTAGATCACTTTTTTAGGGCCAACCCTTTTTGGCAGCTCATAAAATATGGGCTGCTGATGGTCTATAGCAATGACCCACCCTGTGAGTTACCTTAATCCAAGGTTACGGTCCACCTCAGCCTGTAACCAACTGCTTTTCTCTTTGCCAGGCCAATGTCTCCAGAGTCACCACAGACTGCATTCCAGGTCACTCCGTCTTTGCCCAATCCTTCTTACCTTCTCCCCTTACTCGCGTGCCTCTCCTCAGCATCATCCATGAGAAAACTGCATCCAAACCTTTATTTCCAGAGAGACGAATCAGAGCTGATGTGCTGTATCTGCTCAGAGTGGGGCAGAGCTGCCTAATTTGGGCAAATCTGCACCACTAAGAGCTGATATGGGCCCGGACCCTTAGATTCCGCTTACGGTGTGTGCACCTGGGCTCTGGTGATGCCAGATTTGGGGTGTTGGAAACCGCACCGTGAATGTGCTGGCCACTGTGCACAGAGCTAGCTTGCTGGATACTGCACAGTGAGCTGGCCCCAGATGCTACCGGCGATTATGCACTGACTAGCCCCTCAGAAGCTGGGCAAGCCAGAAAGTTGCCCGTGGGAGCGCTAACTGGCAGAGGACTCCATCACATTTCAGAATTTCACACTCTGGCAAGACGCTCAGGAGAAATTGCAAATGTGCTGCAAAGATGACGTTTAGCAGTTTGGGAGAAGTCAACGGACACTGCTAAATGAGGCAGAAATGCCGGGACTACTTAATTTATGAAATAAAAAAACCAAGGTTGATGGCTATTTGCCTGAAGGCAACTATTGCAGTGAAAAGCTGAGGTCCCTCCCCAGTTTCTGCATGGGACCAGTTCTCTAACCCAGAACCCATTGATGAGAGTTCAGGTTAGTTTCTTATGATAAAAGATAACAGTGCAGTACCATGGTAAGCATACGAAATGTTAATTTTCTTATTTTTAACCACCAAAAGAATCTACATCTATTTATTCAGGAAAGCATACACTAAGAAAAGAGAAATGCCTGGACCTTTCCGAGATTGCTGAACACAAGGTCTAAATTAACATTGATTTCTGAGGATGCACAATGTTACCATGGTCCTCCGTTAGAGTAAGGGACACACGAGGGTCATTAGTGAAAGGAATTCTAGCCAAGAGGAAATAGATTTAGTTTGTGGAGCCATGAAAACCTGGCACTCTAGTTCCTGGCCCCTTGGTGTATAATTGGAATGCCTTTTCCTTTTTTCCCTTTCATTAGCAAAACTATCATATTTTTTCGTGGACCTGTTCCGTGAAATCGATTCCAGTAGGGAAAGCCAAGTGTCCATACCCTTCTCCTAGGTAAGAGAGCAAATAAAAATATTTACCATCTGCCTATATGGTTAGGTGGTAAAGGCAAGTGGCAGCCTCAAAATCTTGGACGTAGGAATGCTGGCCAATCTGAGGTTTTGGTTGCCAAGGTAAGAAAAATTTTAAAGGAACTGTGAGAATTAAAGCCTGATCAGAGTGAGTCCAGGAAGGAAGGAGGAAGATGACTTCCTTTAGGAGATTTTTTTTTGCTATAACAATAAATAAGAGAATGGCTTTCAGTATAGATTATAAGTTAAACATAAGAAAACGATCAAAACTCAGAGCTTATCTGATAGTGCATGTGTCAACGTTATGAACTGAAATTAAAAAGAGGTATAGAAAGCTCATAGGCTCTTAAAACTTGAAATGGGGAGACGATGGCCTTACTTGGAAGTCTATTTAGTTTGCATACAGATTTATTTGATCTGGGCAAGTCACAATGAGGGACCATGGGCCTGGGAACAGGGCTGGAATCTTAAGGACCGTGGTGGGTATGAAAGAGACGGGGCATTTCCCCCAGCATCTGGTGGGATTTAAGGGATTTGGGGGGACTTAGATCTTACTTGCCTCCAAATGAGGCTGGCTACCGCCAGGAGGAGGTGAGATTGTGAAAAGCAATATCAATATCTTGGGCTGAGCACATTGGTGTGTGTTGGTGGTGGTCCAAGAGGCTGACCCCAAAGGAAAGAAATATAGCAAATTCTGCTCATCACCAAGGTAAGAAGCTCAAATAATTTGGGTGGAGTAACTGATTTTGGCTTACAGAGTGCCACAGAAGTGCCAGTGTCTGAACCATGGATAAAATGGAATACTGTTACAGGCATAGATTTGGGGAAATAAAATCACTTCACGTAACACAAATAAACTATTATCTTTGCCTCCAGTCACCTTTTTGTCCTATTTTTAGTCGCTTCAGTCTTTTAAACGCCCAACTCAAGTAGCCTTTGGGTTAGGGTATGCTTTCTGGAAGCAGAGCTGTGGTTGTCTTACTAAGTTGGAGCCCAGAGCAGAGGCCCCAGGATCTTCAGACGAGCTACACAGGGTCCGTCCTCCGCCCATCTGCTCACAGGGAATTCAGAATCTGAGCAGTTTTCTGGGAACCTGATACTAGACACAACGAGCTTGAATGTACAAGTGAAAGTACAAAACTCAAGACATATGCTCAGCGAGGTAAAATTACTAATGACCTGAATATTTCAGACTCTGCTCCCTCCTTGGTACTGTGCGAGTGCAGAGAAAGTCTTCCCTGGTTGTCAAAATCCTCCTAAGCGTGGGAGCTGGGAAAGCAGCGAAGGTCAGAGACCCAGTGGCAGAGAGACAGGCTTATTCATCTACATCTTAGGGAGCTTGGGGCATGAGAAATGCTAACTGGGCTGACGGTGGAAATACAGCTTGGAAAGTTTGGCATAAAGAATGGGCAGTTTCAGAGGCAACTGCTGTCTGCTCCAGGACCTCCCAACATTCCAAAGGAGAGACGACATTCGGTCTCTGCAGCCTGTGAAGAATGTGCTTGCCTTACGCATTTAATTTGGAGGCCATGTAGAGGCTAAGAAATTTTATTACCCCGGGGTCAATGACTTCCTTTAATTGCAAAACCGTTATTAACAAGGTCTACACAGTCTTATTTGAATGTATGTTAGATTCAAAACTTGTGTCACAGCAAAAGCCGTTCAACCTTTATCTTTCATGTGGAGGAAACAGTTTCACTGGAACCATATAATATACCAGGATAAGGGAATGCTAATTTTAAACACGTTATCTTAGATGTTTCTTTAAAATTTATGGATGTGTTTTTCTTTTACGATATTAGTTCATGCCTAAGCATTTTGTAAATGTTATGTTTATCAAAATGACACAGGTTGAGAAGAACTCTTCTGCCTCTTGAGAAGAGCTTCTTGTTAATGGGAGCACACCCAGCCAGGATGTAAGACTTGATTAAAAAAAATTGTGACTCGAATGATGCACAGCCAATAAGGGACGACTTGGGGATGTTGAGAAATGAGCAGGTAGTCCTAGAGAGGAGAACAGCATCCTAAATTTTTCTTTCAAAACCATAGAAAATGTTTTTATATCCAGCCTTTGAATTTAAGATAGCAGGATCTATCTCAGAGTCAGAATTCAATTACACTTGTTTACATTTATGACATTTTCATCTTATCATACATTCACTGATATCACAGCCCTGGTCACAGTTTTGCGTTTTGTTAGGGTGAGCGCCACACCATCTAAATGTGCAAAGCATTTTGGTTCTCCTGGCAATTATAGTTTAAAATAATGGTGTCGTATTATGAGCAGCGTGCTGAAAAGTGACATAATAAGGTACTATGATGTTGTTGTGGCAACTGGATTGTATCTGTTTCAACACCCACGGATCCATAGACTGTATTGATAAGTAATCAGTCCTCATCCCTAAATGCTACTTGCCTCCTTTAATGCTTAAGTTACCACTTACCCAATATGAAGTTTTGAGCGGTTGTAGCATTCAAACCTTTAGTCCAGGGGGAATTAGAATTGGATTTTTGTCCCTTTCCCATCTTAATTTAGTTCTTGTCACTGTACCTCCTCCTAGTCACCCTAACCTCAGGCAACCTGGAATTCCTCTCCTTTCTGGGCAGGCTGTGATGTCTTGAGATGTTCATTCCAGAGTTCATCCCAGAAGCAGCTTTCTCTCAAGATGTCTTTCTGGTTAGGAAGCCATGCAATATTTGGCAAATAAAACTAGAAGTCCTGGAGCTGGGGCAACAGCACAGTGGTTAAAGTGCTTGCCTAGAAAGTACAAGATGCTGAGTTCAATTCCCCAGCACCACATAAACTGGGTGTGGTGGCACATGCTTGTAACCCTAGAACTCAGGATGCTGAGATGGGAGGATTGCTGTGAGTCCAAGGTCAGCCTGGGCTACATAGTGACTTCGACACCAGCCTGGGTTACAGAGCGAGACATTGTTTCAGAGGGAAAAAAAAGGAAAAGAAAATGTATGAGATACTATTTAAATTTGAACTTTGGACAAACAGGCCAGGCCACCCTCGACAGGACGGCTCCTGCTAATCCCAGCCTCTCGCTGCCTGGCCTGTGCTCCAGACGAACTGGTCTGGGGACTGTCTCCGTGTCTCTCTCAGAAATCACGGTGTTTTTTCAGTGCTGATTTCTCTGTCTGCTCCCCTCTGTCTCCCACAAAGGTAAACAACAGCTGTACAGGGCTCAGGGAAAGTGAATACAGTGATAAGCTTACAGGACAAAGAGCTGGAAAAGTGAAATTCAGAGTTTATAGATATTGAAGACCCAGAGCTCATAAACAGCCATTGAGAGATGTGACAGAGACCCTGTTTTATGTTGTATCACCTTTTTTAATGGTACTGGGCAAAGTCTGCCTTTTTCCAAACAAAGAAAGTACTTGGTATCAATTTGAATGAGCACACTCAGTTCCTTATTTCACGAAGAAAAGTGACCAACGGTACTGGTTTTTGATGAGAAGCTGCACCCATCCTGAGGCCACAGAAGAGTGTTATGCATCCACCTGTTTTAAGAGTCAGAAAATTGGTCAGTAATTATGGAGCTGCCTTTCTCCACCAAAGTGCTTACAATGAGATGGCAATTATGACCAGAAGAGCTAAACAACGTTCTTCTCAGATTTTTACCAAGCATGTGCAATGTAACCAAATATTGAAAAATCAATTATTTCCTCTCTTTGCATCAACAGGCCTTAGGTTTAAAGGCTAATGTTATATTTACAGAAAGACACTTCTACTTGTATTTATGTTCTATGGTCTATAAAGATAGAGTAGTTGAAAATATGTTCCATTTTTAAAGGAGGACTCCGATGCAAGAAAAGATGCAACATCCCCTTCAGCACCAGATTCCAGGGAACCAGAAACGGGAAAGCACCAGCAGGCACTGCCACAGATTTGGTGTCAGTAAGGTCTAGTTGAACATTCAGCTTGGCCAATAACATACTGCATGACTTTGGGCATGTAGCACAAATGTACTAAGCCACAGGTCTATCGGCAAAGTAGGATAAAAGCCTGTATCACAATATTCTTTGTGAAGATGATCAGGGAAACTGAGGTTGGGGAAAACAAGGAGGAGAAAGAGGAGTCAAAAATGAATGAGATGTCAATTTTACAATTGTTATTACGTAACACATGATAATTGTAAGCTATCTTCAACACATACTAATATGAACAACGAAAGCACCAATAAAAGTAAAATTGCTCCACTTTAACATGAACATATAATCGCAGTGAAACGCCAACTCTGATCCAGCTCTGATCCATTCCAAATGTGAAAAATTCATATGAACTCAAATGAACTCACATTTTAAGAGAATGTTAACAGCCAGTGGCTCTTTTATATGTAAGTTCAGAGAGAAAACAGTGTACTTAGTAGGGTACTTCTCTCTCCTGTGATACTTAAGTGTTTTTTCAGGAGCATTCTACTTGGAAGCAAAAATTTGTTGACTTTTAGAAAGTTACAAACTGAAAAATCAGAAGCCCTTGTGTCCTGGTCTTTTGTTTGAGGCTTAGCAAACAAACCTAGTTACGGTTATTTGCCTTAAAGCAGACTTGTGAACCAGGAGGATGAGTACGCAGACTACGGAAAATGTGCTGTGATGATTATGTCAAAACCGACAGAAAACAATCCCTACTGCTGGGTTCATCTTCAGGTTCAACAACGTGGGATCATTTTTTATTTATCTTTTTAAAATGGTCTGCAAGTGACTCTGATACAGGATAAAGTTTGGAAACATCAATAAAACTTCTTAACAAACTACTATAATTACCACACATGAAGTTATAAATAATAGTGACTATTCTATTGAACTTTGATTACTGAATGTGATTAGAGCCAGTGGACTCAACTGTTGAAATGGGAAGGTAGTATTTCAGTCAATGAGGCAGGTGAGCGATTTCAGCACTGGAGTCATAATGTGACCAGATGGGGGAGTTAAATAGTATGATGTCAGCTGGAGGGCGGGATGAATTGCTAAGGATAGACGGAAATGTGAGTGTTCGTTAGCAATGTTTTTGTGACTCGTGGTAGAACCGAGGATGCTTCTTCTGAAGGAAATCAACGTCTTCTACAAAAACTGCCACTGACACAGAATCACTCAGTTCTTTGGGATTTGAGGATGAATATATAACTTAAAAAGTGATCTACTTGATGCCAAGCTGTTCCCGCACAAAAGCTCATATCATTTTGTTACAACTCTTGAGAAATTCTTCCTTTTACATAGGTGAGGAGTGTGGAGTTCCTTGGTATTAAACATTCTACTTATGGTTTTCTAGTCAGTCAAAGTCAGAAGCGAGGAATCCCACGTTCATCCTACTCCCCAGCTGAATTTTACCCTGTAAACACAGGAATTGCACCACACTCCAGAGTGCTGAGTGCTATTTCTCAACTTTACTTTGTGGAACCTGAGCCAAGGAAGGCTGACCCAACATCGAAAAAGAGATTAAAGAAAGTTGGTCACTGCCCTTGGAATATGACACAAAAGTCAACTGCCCTGGACAGCAGATGGGAAAAGGAAACTGAGAGATCTGAAATACAAATACTCCAATGCCAAAGGTTCAACATGTTTAATTTGGGAAAGTACTACAAAACTGGCTCGTTGCTCATAAAACTCTTATGACTAAGACGAAAGCAATCTTAAGCCCATCTCAGCAAGATATCTTCATGAAATTCCATGGAAATATGTTCTTCAAAACACGATTGACAGTCAGATTCACCAAGAACATGGGGCATGCCACCACGAAGCATAGTCACAAAGGTAATTCACTGGAAAATTCATAGAACGGAAACAACAAATAGAAAAAAAAGCAGAGATCCGAAAGTAAATTTGAAGTGGTCAAATATATAATAGGAACAGAAATTTAAGCAAAATTAAGACAACATAGAAAAGGAAAATATAGTCTTACTTTAAAAATAGAACTAAGGATAAATGTAAATAGAACTAAGAATAAATTCTTGAAATGAAAATATGGAAATCAAAGCTAAGAAAAGTAAATTTAGGTTAAACCTTAATAAAGACAGACAAAAAGAGAATTAGAGAATTGGAAGAAATATTTATGGAGATTATTTTGAATGTAGTGGAGAATAATAAACAAATAGAAATTTTTAAAGAGAAGTTAACAGACATGGGGATTAGAGAACAGTGGGGATGTAGCTTAGTGTGGAGGGCCTGGATTTAATATCTAGTACCACAAAAATTAGGGAAGAAAAGGTGAAATGAAATAACCAACAGAGTAGCAGCACAGACAATTTAATGAGCCAGTATGTGAGATACTGCTTCTTAGTTCCATTTAAATTTACTCTTAGTTTTATTTTTTAAGAAAGATTCATAAAATTGACAAATTTCTATCCAGACTCACCAGGAAAAAGAGAGCATCTATGAATCACCAGTATTATGAATGAAAAAAGTCCAATCACTACATATTTTACAAATATTTGCAGAATAAGAGAAACAAATGACCAAAAATATGTCAATATTCTACCAACTAGATGAGTAAATTTCTCAAAAGACACATACCGTAAGCAGACATTCTGTCTGCTTGATCACTTGAGTTTTAAGTTAAATTATTTCTGAGGCATATACTGTTATTCTTTATTTTTTTTTTTTTTGCAATATATTCTGCTCTGTCCCTTTCTCGTGCCCTGTGGACGCTTCCATAATTTTATCACTGGCTTGAAGCAGTTCCATGGTCATGTCCTTGGAGTAATTTTGCCTGCATTTCTTATTTTTCAATTTTTTGAGTTTAGGTACCAGTGGATTTATACTTTTCAATGCACATGATACTTTTTCAGATGTGATTTTTCCAAATAATTCTTTTACCTGCGACCTTCTGGGATTTCAGTTACATGGGTATTATTCTACCTGACTTGCTTACTGCATTTTTAGTGTTGGATTCATCCCAGCAAGGCAGGGTTGGTCTCACCGTGTGTACATCCAATGTTTGCAAATTCACCTATGTTTTGCTAAAATTATTATGAGTCTTGCTTTAAAGCTTTTAAGATGTGTAAAGTGAAGCTTCAGAGCAAGACTAAATGATCAAACTGATACATTTGTAAGAACAAAGCCCAAATATATTTATAGGGCATTGTGAGTTTTAGAAAATTTTGCTGAATTTTGTCCCACTACTGAAATAAACCTCCAGATCTCATTAGACTGTTTCCACGTGACTCCTTGTTTCCCCTGTCATTCTGATCTGGAAACTCTAGCTGGTTCTGGCCTCCCAGGCTTCAGGCTCACATCTCCCACACTAGAAGAATGCTGACCCTGCCTGAGGTTACTCACTGTGCCGAGACCCAGAAATTCACATCAGTGCAATAATTGCCATTCTGTTTCTTGTCATTCAAGAATCACCCGGTCTTTTGTTGTGGGTGTCCGATATCTCAACCATTGTTTATAAATATAATTGGCACGTTCCTAAGTTTTATTAAGTGCGAGGGTGGAGCAAGTCCTTGCTGCTCATAGGTATTTTTCCACCTGTGACAATTAAGCTTGACTGTGAACTTTCTTGCCTTGAGACAGACTTCTTGGTGTTTCTGGGAGGGTGGTGAAGGCACGAATTTGGGCACTGTGCCTAATCCCTGGCCCCTTACTTACGGCACTCTTCCCCCACTCTGCTTCCTGGACAAGTCGGAGTGAATGGCTTTGTCCCACTGAGCCCTTCTGTCTCGATGCTCCTGCTTCAGAACCAGCCTAGCATGGACTGACCCATTTGAAACCATGAGTTAATCAAAACTTCCTTATTCAAGATATAGGTGTCAGGTACTTTGTCCCAGAAATAGGCAAACTGATGAAAACCCATATTTCTTTTACACATATTTTCGGTACTGGAAATCTGAGTTTCAATGCAATCTTTTTTTTAATCAAGTTGTCTCAAGTTCTATCTAGAAGAATTAAGCAGGTAAAAAAAACTATGAGTTTTTCCTTTTCTGTATGCTAAATTTGCAATGGCGATATGTGAACATGATCTAGTCACATGTGAGTGAATGTGAATATTCAGAATAATAATATTCTTCATAAGCCCTTGTGTCTCCGCACTTAAAGTTTGCAGCTGAATATTATAAAGGGCACCGAATGTGCTTTCTCTGGGTTAAAACGAAAAATTAATTTTACAACATCACTGTTACAAATTTAGACTAGTGAAAACTGGGAAATAATAAATTCTAATCTTGTCTTTTAAGATAAGAAAAATGGACACACAAAAATCAAGTGACTCTCCCCAGGAGCCATAAGAGGCTGGTGAAGACCTAGGAAAACAAGCGGTAGTCCTGATGTGCAGTGCCACGTTGACTTCCACACGGCACTTGTCTCTTTAATTTGGTCTCTGTTCCACACGCATGGGCTGAGCAAATCCCATTTGCACGAAGCCAAGTGTGTCTGTGAGGGTCCAGCAGGAAACAGCAAGAACTGGAGAGTCTGGAGAACACAGTGGACAAGGACACCTGCAGAAACCAGTCTCACGAGGCACAGAGAAGAAGGAAACTCAGACAGTCCGTCTGAAGGAGAAAGGAGAAGGAACAGTGTACCCAATTTTCTTTTACATAAGTGTGTGAAAAGAATGTGTAGCCAGCGAACTCTTAAAAGCCAACCAATCGTTTAAGGTCTAACGTAACAGTTTCAGAAACACTGTTAGGCTGAAATGTGGGCTTGATTAGCGGATGAGTGGAGCACACCTCCGGGTTCCGAGTGTTGGAGATACGAGCCCGAAGCCCACATCTGGTCCTGCCCCCATTCTCGTTGCTTTTCTTCTCCGCTTCCCAGCAATCCTGAGCTGAGCACTGTGCTCCACCTTGCCTTTCCACCGGGATGCTCCCACCTTGAAGCCAGCTGAGCAGGGACCAAAACCTCTGACCTAAATACAATGCCTCCTTCTTTAAACTGTGGGTGCCAGACATTTGGTCCCTGCAGCGAAAATGTTGAATAATGCAGCCACTTTCTTCTTTGTTCTTCCAAAACCTTTTTAATTGATTGTGAAAGAAATATCTATATCGGTAATTTGCTTTAAGAGAATACACCAAGGAAGTAAAATGACAAGATTTAATATGTGTCTGTATTCCTGAGAGAGCTAACAATTTTTATAGTCACTAAAAAGGACCTTTTAATTTACTAAAAATGTCTTTCTTGATGGATTAGAAATGAGTTCGGAGTCTGTGATTGATAAATCAGCACAATTCACCTATGTTTTACCATTCAGATCTGAAGATGCCACTGTCACATATTTTGAAGTCTCAGTCTGAGAAAATACAACATGTGTGTACACAGGACAACACAGCTGTAGGTTGCCTACCACTTCGTGTCTTACACCCTGAGTCAAATGTTGTTTTCAAATTTTGTTTAGTGTGGCCAAGGGCTATTTGTGGCATGAAGAAAGTGGTAGGGTAGGACCACTGACCTTTCCTACCCACTTTCAAGGAAAGTGTTGACTTTGGTATCAGCCCTCTGCTGTTTCTGACTATAGAGTAGTAGAGTCAGAGTTTTCAAGACAAATGCTGGAGAAACACCATGCACAAAAATGTCCTGTGTTAATTGCTTATCCCTCGGGGGCCTTTAAAATGTCTATATCATGGTGAATTATGCTAGCAATAGAAAGATGGCTCATTTATAAAGTTCATATAAATGATGCATTGGGAAGAGTTTTGTTGTTGTTGTTGTTGTTGTTGTCCTGGTTCGTAAAAGTTAATCAAATGCAAGAGAGCATGAAGCAATCCGGCATCAATCGTCTACGGAGCACTGCTTGTGCCTCCCACCTCCCAAGCAGGAAGGACATTTATCTAACAATTTCTAAACTGTCCCAATAAATCTTTGGTTAAGAGAACCATATCAAAGTAGCTACTAATGGCTCGTTTTTCAGAACTGTTCCAGTAAGTAGCTCAAAAGTGGCGTCTCAACTCTTCAATAGCTCAGAAATCAAGATGTTTGAAACGCAAATGAGACCCAGGAAGTAATCAAATAAGGTAAGAATTTGTCCTAAAGGCATGTTAGTCTTAATACGAGAGAATTTGCCTCAGAGTAGGAAGAACATGAAAGGATAGGATTCTCCAATATTTTCCAACCACTAGATTTGAGGGCCTTTCCAGTCTAGGTGGAATCTCTAGTTCACAAGTAGTGGCGTTTGCAATTTTGGTGTCAAGAACTTCACACGACAGCTCATTTCAGATAATATCCAAAGGCTGGGACATTTCAAAAGATAACTTTCTCCTCCTTTACTAATGATTTTTAAAACTAAATTAAAGCTGATGTGGGTCAAACGGCTATAGTGTAAAGTCAGGTAGGCGACCCTCTACACACTAGCGTATCCCTCAGGTGAATCTGACGTAAGCACTCTTTGCGCCTGACCACACAATGTCAAGTTGCACATGGTTTAAAAGTTGCTCCAGTGAATGTTTTAACATATTTCCCCCCTTTGGATGTGGTTAATCAGATTCATTGATCTTCATGATATTAAAAAAATTGGTATATACCCTAACATTTTTTAGGCTAGAAACATGAAGCTATGACTGCTTCTCACACACCTGGCAAGCAAAACCCATTTGCCCATCGTCCTGCCCCCCACTCTAGGGTCTTCTACTCTTAAGCTGTTTGTTTATTATAAAATCTACCACTTGTTGAAGGTTTTGTAGGTGCCAAACTCTGCTTAGGACTTTTGTCTATTATCACGCATAATCCACACAAATCTCTGGACTGTGTTACCCCGGATCACACAAAGATGGCCTTACCCAGATCGTGGTGCTACTCAACTTCTGCAAGTGTTTATTTGTTTAACTTGAATGAAAAAAGATAACAAAGCATGAAATCCTCTTAACAGCCATACTTCGTTTTTAAGCTCTCTTTCTTGCATATAATGTATTTTTTAAAAACTATGCTTGTTTTCTGAGGAAAAATTATGAAGAAAATGGGTTATGGGATCATCATAATAGAAATATGTTTGTATTGCAAGGATTTACTGCAGAATAAAAAAGCAAATAACGTGGCTAACCCACCATATTCAGTGTGGATCCATGTATTTTTGAAAAGCAAGATTACATTTCTCTTCTTTTCTCTCTGCCATTGCTTTTAATTAAAAAATGATCTTTTCTAAATTGACTGAGTCACTTGGCTCTGCTCTGTATATTTCAAGCTCCACACACAAATTCCTTACCAGATTTCCATTTGGGGAGGATTAACCATTTTGCAATCTAATTTCCTTCCAGCAGAAAGTCTCTGGTTCTTTCTCAATATTCAGAGGGGGAAAAACGTGATCTCCAAGGACCTGCCTCTTTCCATAGAAATGAAGTCTCGGGTTAATCTGTGCGATTACTTTCTCTCCCTGACCCTCAAGAGAGCTCACATACGGACAGTTTCTTCTTGCGCGGTGGGTAGGGATTGGATGCTATCACTCGCTGTGTGCTCCGCCTTTACCACAGATGCTTTGTGCCAGATTTCATCACACAAAATCAAGTTTCCAGGCTGGAGTCATAGTCCAAGAGATTTTGCTCTTGGATAGGAATCTGGGCTAATGATTCTGAAGTTCAGTCTCACTGGTTTGGAGTCCCTTGACTATTAGTGTTAAAGGGCTTTTTACGTCATTTAGGTCAATCCTCTTCATTCTTCAGGCAGTGAGAGTGCGATCCACAACACGAGACTGAGTGTGTGCGAGTGTGCGTGTGTGCGTGTGTGTGTGGTACTGGGGATTGAGTGCAGGGCCTTCACACTACGATACACCTCCCCAGCCTGTTTTTATTTTTGAGATCGAATCTCCCTAAGTTGCTGAATTGCCCAGTCTGGGCGCTAACTTGCAATAATCCTGCCTCAGCCTCCCACGGTGCTAGGATGACAGGCCTCGACTACCAAGCCCTTCTGAGGGATGAAATAAAAATGTCACAAATGATTTAATGGCAAAACCAGGACCATAACTCCTTTAATACATTTATAATGGTTTTTATACATAACAGTGCTGCCTCACAGCCATGAATTCTCATTTTTAAGAATTATTGATGTTCTCTTTTAATCCACCGAAATACATCAATGGAGCTAATATTCCTGTATCCCATCAGCACTTAGATATATTTTTTCCACTTATCAACACTTCTAAAGTAAGGATAAGCTAGGAATCGATGGCATTTTGTTATTACTGTTTAACAATGACATAAATACAATTACCTTTTCATGCACAATCTTTTCTAGTGTTCTGGGAGAATAACTAAAGGACTATGAGCCTTTGACACTTGGCTGTACAACTTCTGTAACAACTTGTGAAGAATTAATATACCTTAACCTCTAAAGGGAATTGACATTCTTAATCTTAATTATTAAGACTAACAACAATCTAGTATCAAAATTTGTAAAATGGGTAGCTGTAGCTTGAGAGAAAATTCCTGAAGTAATACTGGAACCCTCTTAAAAGAACAGCAGCCTTGCCACCACTTTTGAGAATACAGAGAGAGGAACATGGGAAATACAGTCTTCAAGTTGAAATTTTTTCAAAGTAGTAAAGATCTGTGAAGAACATCCTAACCAACATACTTAGCTTGTGTATTTCATCTTCTATGTGTACAGAGGTGTATATAATCGAAGCTATGATTGTTTTAAAATAATTATAAATCAAAATTCAGATGTTTGTGTTTTAATTATTCATAAAAATGCTATTTTTATAATTAATGGTAACTTGGACTTAACAAAATAATGTACGTGTTCAGTATTGTTTCGGCTACAAAATGGACTGAAGGAAAGGCCTAAGTCATATTCTTGCTCTTAAAAAAATACTCCTAATCAGTAGCTGGATGTGGTGGCACATGGTGTGATCCCTGTACTTAGGAGGCTGAGGCAGGAGGATTGCACTGAATGTGAGGCCGGTGTGGGTTACATAGGAAGTTCAGAATCAGCCTGAACTACAGAGTGAGACCACATCTTACTGTCTTATAAAAAAGTCTCCAAATCAGGAAAGATAAATTCAACCCACAAAGTCCTTAGTAGCTAAGACAGGCCATAACCAAGATTGATTTTTTATAGCAACAATTATGTACATGCTATATATCAAAGAGAAGACTTTGAGCCCTTCTCAGGGGCTGCTGTGTGCACACAGAAGTCATTTATCTCCTGGTCCATGCAACTTGGACCAGATTTTAGGAGGCTGCAGGATGAAGAGGAGAGCATTCTTCTCACCACACGCATTGGCCGTGTGGTGATGGGTTAACCGGGGCTGAACCTCGGGGAGAGGCAGGTGCTTCACAAAACCCTCTGGCTGAGAAAGGCTCTAAAATCTGACCCGTAGCAGCTCACAAGCTGGGCCTCCTAGCAGGAAGGCTGGATAGTTTTAGGAAAACTGTGACTTTAGAGGCCTGACGCATCCAAAGAGATAAGCTTTCACGATTTCTACAAAGATCTAAGATGCGCCAAGAAGCCAAGCATAGCAAAGATCACAGAGTTAATCACCTTCCCAGCCAAGAGCAAAAAAGTGCTGCAGGAGTGGGTGAAGCAGGCTGAAGGCCCAGCAGAAAAATGCTCATGTGTTTACGTGACAGTAAATAGTTGTCAATGTGAAAAAAAGAAAGGGGGTGGCGGGAAGGCTGGGTAAGATGGCAGAGCAGCATCAGATTCACAGCAGCTCTTCAAAGCCAAACCTCTGAGGAAGTGGCTTACAGTTTGAAAGAAAGAACCTTACTTATTCCTAGGGATCATTGCTTCCAATGTAAGCAAAATTCCAAACTGTGAATTTGATACACCTGACATATGTAGGGAAGCCCAGGCCCCAAACAGGAAGAGCGTGAGAGCCATTCTTGGCCACTTGAGCTGAACGCGGGTACACAGCAAGGAAGCGTTTCAAGGTTCAGCCGTGGAAATAATGCAATAAAAGGAATGCTTATGGGAAACACCATACCATGGCAAGGCGTGCTGAGGGAAGGGCCACCTGGAGCTGGGAAGATGAGCAAGGGTGCCCCGTGGCACCTGACCAAGGGACAGGAGGCTTCAACAGAGGACAAAGGAGAGGGACGCATCCACCATGTCCCCCGTGTTCCCCTTCTGGTGAGGAGCAAATCTCCGCATCACTCACGAGGAATCCGGGAAAAGGAAGATTCGTACGGGCAGGTAGAAATGAGAAATTGTTCACTAAATTGGTAAGTCTCAGGATTGTGTCAAAAGCCCATGAAAAAAAGAAACCATCCTTCCATCTCTGGTTGAGTATTTTTGTCTTAAAAGAAGAAATATCATGCCCAATAGAAAGAAGTCATCAGGACCAGCGTGAGCAGAGGAAACAGAACTGGCTAGCCAACTCGTGGTGATTGTTCTGTACATGCTAAAGAAAGTGAAATTGTTGGGCGGGAGCTCCCTTTGCCTGCGCGCCCTTTTCCAAGGCACTGCAGGACTGTCGGCCTTCCTGCGAAGCGCCTGGAGTCTCGCTTCGCGGTGAGCACCGCTCCAACGCTCTCCTGAAGTCGTGGCCAGCTGCGCTGCCCCTCCAGGCCAGGGTTTTGGTGGGATCGAGCGCGCTGCAAAGGACTTGGAGGGGGCTCCGCCTGGGAAGCAGCACCGATCTGGAGGGGAGGGGAAGAGGGCGGGAAGGAGGCTCAGCTGCACGTCCTGGGAGAGAGGCCAGCACACAACCCACATGGCGCAGCGAGTGCAGGAAGACAGCAACAAGGTCGCCTCAGCGAGCCAAGGGGCGAAACAGAAGAGCGAAGCACCAGCGAATTCAGCAGCAAGTGAACCCCGGAAGCTGCCAGCTCCCATCAGGACGCCGGCCAGCAGATGAAAGCGCTGCGGCTCCCGTGAGGGTGGCGGGAGGGCTGGAAATCTCCTAAATGAGGCAAAGCAAAATGAAGGCCAGACCCACATTTTACGGGGACAAAAAGACTCCCGAGAACGTGAGTGCAAGAGAAGCCGCCCTGAGTTCTGAAGCAGCGCACCTACAAAACTAGCGCAATGGCCCCCGAACCCGAGTCTGCTGCAGAACTCAACGAATCTACCAGGTAACGGGAACCACAGGCCACTAGGACAGGGCGCCGTCCCACCTGCGTGGCCTGTGAACTGGAACCAGGATGCTTCCCGTATGCGACTTCTGCGTCATGTTTCTGAGCTCAAGACTCAATGGTGACGGGATAAGCCATGCGGAGCCCCTGGGAGGCCACACAGTCCCTCATTGCCAGCGGTAACCTCAAGCAAGAGAGAAGAAGGGGGCACTTGCAGTTTGGGTCCCAGCTGTCCCCTTTCTCTAAACGTTTTTCAAGGTATATGCACGCACACGTTACTTTCCCACGAGAACAAATTTTGGAACATGTAACCCAGGACTATCATGAGGTTTGAGCAAATAATATTTCAGAGTGTGTAACTCGGGGTCGCTGCCACTGCTGTGTCAGAGAAGGTAAGGCAAGGATTCTCACACGTCATGAGAACAGAGTTAGCAAAGGATACAGACAAACAAAAGCTGAGTCGAGAATATACACTGGTGGGATTGGTTGGATGGTTTTGGTGATACCTGGGAGCGAGCCCAGGGCCTTCTCCAGCCTTTTCATTTTTTTATTTTTGTTTGTTTGTTTTGAGACAGGGTCTCATTAAGTCAGTAAGTGGCCCAGGATGGGCTTAAACTTGACATCCTTCTGTCTCAGCCTCCCAAAGTGCAGGGATCAGAGACATGTGCTACCACGCCCAGCTACACACAGAACTGAGAAGACCAGAAAGAGACTGACATAACTTCAGCTAGTGGGAGCCACCCTGGAAGGATTCCAAGGAGACAAAGTTAGCTGACCAGAATCCTGAGGACAGGACGAGATGTGGCTTGTCAGGAAGGCACGGCCCGAGAATAACAAAATGGCTGGAAGAGCTAATGGGAACCACAGAGGAGCAGCCAATTGTCAGCGTAGGAACACATCAGAGCATCTCTCTTCCGTGATCATAAAGAAAGAGAATTTTCAGTCACTTGTAGGAAAGTGGCTGCACCTTGAAATCATCACGCTGAGAGAAATAAGTCAGACCCAAAGCTTCAGCATCACGTGGCTTCTTTTAATGAGAAGCACGAAGCATAAATAGTTTAAAGAGTAAAATAAAAGAGAGATAAAAGGAGACAGAGGGGTCGACTCTGTGGAGGTGGGCGGGCAGAGAGGGGAAGGAAAAATGATTAAGATGTAACCTGTATAGGCACCAATTCCCCAAGTAAAATGCAATGGTTTTATATCACAAACATATACCAACAAAAATAATCATTATGAGAGGAATAAAACAAGATCCAGCACCCAGTAGAAGAGATTGTACAAGAATTCCGGGAGAAAGGAACAGGGGGGAAACAGAGAAGAGGATTATGTATAGAACTTGATCTGCTATCAAGGCATGAGACTTCTGCCTGCCACAGTCTTGTGTGCAAAACGTCGCACTTGCTGGGGCTTTCCGTATATGGTGATCCTCGTGGAGGTGACAGCCGCCCGCTGCCCACTGCGTGCCCACGGCTGAGTTCCAGGAGTGAGCCTGTGTCACCTCACTGCTCTTTGCTGCTTCTCGGAATAAACCGTGTGGCCCGGAGGGTTTCTGCGCTTGATACTCTCAAGGGCTTTGGGATTTACACCCCGATTCCCAGTACCATGGACAGGGGTTTCATGACCTACGGCCTGGGATGCCACAGTCGTTAACAAAGTAGTAGCCCACACTTCCTGGTTGGTCTATGTCGGCTCTCCTGTGTTTCTCCCTCTCTTGGTCCTCAGAGTGCTCAGCTGAGAAGTGCGCTCCTGAAGCCTTCTTTCTCCACCTTCACCCACGGAGCACAGCCTGACTCCCCGTGTCCTCTCCCCAAACTCTCACCTTGCCTGTGTGACGCCTCAGCTCACTGTTGGCCACTCATCTGCAGCTTCTTCCTGGGTCACTGTCTGGTCGAGAGCTGCGCTCCGGAAGTGCCACTGCCTGGAGCTGGAATGTTACACAGGGTCTGAGCCCGCCTCTGGCCAGCCGCAGCCCAGGCACCGGCACCCACCCAGCGAGCTCCCCAGCGCTCTCTGAAGCTGTGATTGGACTCTCTCTACTGCGTAGTAACAAGAACTCCCACCCCCGTTGACCAGGCTCTCTCCTGTGGCTTGGCATGGAGATAAGAAACAAGGTGGGAAACACCTGTAAGGACGGGCCAGGCGCTGCAGTCTCGTGCTGTGCAAGGCGAGACTGTCAGCGCAGCTTTGTGATGTGGGAAAACAATGAGTGGAGGCTGGGTGCAGACACGCTGTGGGACAGCAACAGGGGAAGGACAGTCATGGGGACTGTGCGGTGACGCCCAAAGGAGCCCCGAGGAGGAGACTGAGGCCAAACAAGAGAACCCGAGTGAGGGAGGCAAGAGATTGAGTCTTCACTGTAACAATAGCACTGTAATCTTACATTCTGCTTATGAGACATTAGTCCAGAAGGTCACCAGTTGGGGTCTCTGCCTGAAGCTGAAGGATAAGCTACAGGCCCTTGGGGAGTCACTTGTTCTGCCACAACAAAACCCCATGGACTGGGTGTGCTCAGAGGGATGGGTGCCGTGCAGTGGCTAAATGATGGGAACTCTCTTCCCCGCCATTCAAGAGATGGGGAAGCCCAAGATTAAGGTCCAGGCAAACTTGGCTTCATCCTGAGACTTTTTCTTTTGGCTTATACACATCTGACATGCAGCCAGACATTCCCCTGAACTTTCCTTAATGCATTTGCAGAGAGAGAGAGAGAGAGAGAGAGAGAGAGAGAGAGAGAGAGAGAGAGAGAGAGAGGAATGAAAATATGCTCTGGTGTCTCTTCCTAAAAGGACAGCAATCTTGTTGATAAATGTTCCAGCCTTTAAAAATCTAGAATAAAAGCATATTGCTATCAATCCCCTCGAAGTAGTCCTCCTTGCTTCAAGTACAATTTCTCCATCATTCTTGTCATTTTCTGAAGCTACCCTGGAAGTCCTCTTTCAGGGGTGTCTATATGAGTTGTGCTCAAAATTGTGGTGAATGAGTGTCATCAATGGAAACGCAGGGTCATAAAAAATGACAGTGTGTCCTCAGTTATCCCTTATTCTTCCCCAAAGTCAAAATGACAATGAAATTTACACATGTTTAATTGATTTACGACACTGAGGGAGACATGACAGCTAAAGGCACTCATGAAAGAGGATCCTCAGAACTGCTTCAGAAAATAGCAAGAATGGTGGAATAATTGTGTGCCAGGTGAGTGGAAAGATCTTGAGGAAGTTCACAGCAATGTGGCTTTTACTTCGATAATGTTTTTCATTTGAGCAAACACTTTAATAGTCTATCCCGCCTTGTAATTAGTTGAGTAGAGAGAAGGCACTGATTGTTTGAGGAGCACTGCATTGGTGCAGAGGAGTGAACGTAAGGACATTGATCTACGAGAAAGAGTCGAATCAAACAAACACCTCAGAGCTAAATCAGCATACACCTTGGGCTTTATGAGGCAGTTCATGAGGGATTCGGACACAAAGTAGAGGCAGAAAATGTGGTACTACAAATGTCTGAGGGTTGCTCAGGGTATATAGATGTCTAAGTGGGATAAAAATGACAGAGAGCAACTGTGACAAAGGAAAGAAAGTCAGTCTTACTTAAATTAGGAATGAGGGGACACTTACTTCAACCACTTCAAGTTCACTTACCTTATTTCCTTGAGGGTCTAGTTGAGTGAAGTCAGCTGCCATGTTCCTATAATACCTGCAAGTTTTCAAGGTAGTGTCTCACTCAAAATCAGGGATTCTCAGTACTGGGTGTTTCTCAACCACTTTGACCACCAACGGAGTTTTATGTTTTCTGTCGATCTTCCAGACACAGCCGTCTGATCTGTAGTACTTCAGCCTGAAGAACGTGGGCAGGACGGATGACAAGGGAATGAGCCATCAGTATAGCACAATGTTCTTCTGATGTTCACAGTGCTTAGCTACGGGTCTCATACTGCCACCAATCCTAATTCATGGACAGAATACCAGTCTCTGCCCAGAAAGAAAGGTGTCTTGTTTCTTCTTCTTTTTGCGCATTCCTGTTAATTTGAAGATTCTACCATTGGCTTTGGGTTCACTAATTTACCACTTTCTCTAAATCTGGGATACCCTACATTGTTGGATATACTACATTTCAGGAACCACTTAATGCAGTGAGGGATTTCCAGATCATGGGAATACATAGGTAAGATTCCTTGAGATAAAAGCAAATATCCTTTTCTTTTCAAATTTCTACCCACTATAGTAACCATCTGTGGACTCAGTCTGCAGTGATTACTACTGTTGTGTTTTGCAAGTGATTTTTAAATTTTCTTTACTCCTTCTACATAAATAAATTGGAATTCTCTTAAAAGAGCTGCTTCTTTTCTCTATTTATTTATTAGTGAATTATGCTTAAGTCCACATAGACTGATGGATATTTATTTTAGTCTAGATTGCTTATGATTCAATATTTGCATTTGCCTTTCTGCAGAGACTGTTCTGTGTTAGTCACTAGAAGGTATGTTATTTTGGCTTCTGCTTTTCTTCAATATAATTCATTTTTTTTGGTCATTTCTTTATCTCCTAATATAAACACATGTTCTAGGATATTTTTGCACATTTCCCTGACTCAGCATTGGGCTCAACCATTTCTGTAGAGACCTGGATAACCAGAAATCAAGGGGCCCTTGGTAGGTTCATTGCTACTGGGCTTTTCCTTCTCAGTGGGTGATTTAGGGGGAAAAATACATACATACATGTATATATGCACATACACTTCTGTATTTACCTCTGTCTCTACCTATATAAATATATTTAACATTATATATTTTAGTTCATATCAATTTCAGTTATATCAATCCCATGCCACAAAGACTATTCTATTCTTTTCCTGTTCCTTATTTGTAATATTTTTCTCTAACTTTAAAAACCTGAATCCCATTTTCCGTCTGATGTTGTGCTTACATGTGCAATCTAGCATATGTAAAAATTAGTTTCAGAATGACTTGTTCATATCACTGTAAGAAAAAAGAGAACTAACAAGAATATGTTTTAGTCTTGGGCCTTATACACTGCTTTCTCAATATTTTATGTTAGATATTTTCCTCCCCAGCCTGATACATTTTCATTAATTTTATTTTCTGATACTTGACAATGAATATATATATTTTTGTGTATGTGTAAATTTTATTTTTCAATGTCCATATTCCTTGGGGTCTGTCCAGTAGCTAGAAGGTAGAAACCGTGTAAGTTACTCTATGGCCACATCATGCTGAACACGTCCAGTTTTATATGAATTCAAAGGTTAAGCCGGATTGGGCCTGATTAGCACTTGGGCACGGGAAATTCTGTGAGTAAAGTACAGCACAGTCTGTCCTTTGTAGCAAGAGTTTTTGCAACCATGGGTTGAACCACAGGAACATGAAAATACATAGGAAAAAAAAGCAATGTATTGTTACAGCGAAGGCTCAATCTCCTGCCCTCCTTACTCAAATCCTCCTCTTGGGACTCACACTCCTTCACGGGGCTCCTGTGGGTGGCACCGCACAGCCCTCAGGACTGTCCTCCCCCGTTGCTATCCCATTGTGCATCTGCATCCACCCTCCACCCAGCGGTTTCGCAAGGATATGTTCCTACATCACAAAGTAGCGGACAGTCTTGCTTTTCACAGCACGAGACTGGAGCTCCTGGAGCCCTGTTCTTGCAGGTGTTTCTCACCTGGCTTCTTGTCTTCTCCCAAGCCACAGGAGGCGGCGGGCTGCTGGGGAGTGGAAGTTGTTGTTACTATGCAGTAGAGAGTCCAAGCACAGCTTCAGAGAGCACTGGGCAGCTCGCTGGGTGGGTGCCGGTGCCTGGGCTGCGGCTGGAGGGGGGCGGGCTCAGACCCTGTGTAACATTCCAGCTCCGGGCAGTGGCACTTCCGGA
The DNA here is from genome assembly GCA_004027205.1 of Ctenodactylus gundi. NCBI lineage: Eukaryota > Metazoa > Chordata > Mammalia > Rodentia > Ctenodactylidae > Ctenodactylus > Ctenodactylus gundi. The sequence goes on along the minus strand of PVKB01001726.1, from coordinate 226,597 downwards.
GCGCAGCTCTTGGCCTGACAGTGAGTGCCAAGGTGCAGATGGCACACGTACCTTCATCTGCCAACCCAGGAAGAAGCTGTCCCTGAGCTGCAAACTGTGAGCTGAGGAGTCACCCAGGCAAGATGGGAGACCCTGGCATGGGCACACTGAGGTTCAGGTGAGCTTTGTGGGTGACGGTGGGAAAAGGGGGCTGGAGAAGCTCATTTCTCAGCTGAGTGCAGCGATGTCAGGAGAGGGAGAAACACAGAAGGGCAGACTTAGGAGAACCAGGGTGCTGGAGCCACTATTGTGTTAATGACGGCACCGGCATAACACTCACTATTTTTTTTATTTGTACCAGTATGAGCTCATTAATTGTCACAAAACTTAATAGCAGCATAGTTACTTCTAGGGTTAGCTGCTGTTAAACTTGAGCTTCTCTAAACAATTTTAGGGATTTTTTTTAAGTTTAGACATTTCATAAATTGATTTTTAAAAAAACTAAGTTGACAAAGCAATATTGCGGTGTTCCCACAAGAATAGCTGCCCTTTGAAATGGTGACAGCACTTTTTAAATGATGAGGATATGGAGTTACCGAACGCTGATGTAGTACCATTATTTGGAATACCAGCATTCTAAGTTAGAGACAATCAGATGCTATTCTAACACTCAAGAATAATTAGTTCATATGATTACCAAAAGTATATAAAAATGTTGGCAGCAACTCTCATAGCAACAGCACAAACTACAGATATAACTCAAGGTGAAGAAATTGTGTGCGTTTCTGAAGAGGAAAGCTGCATAACAATAAAAAACAGATACAGACACAAACAACTGGATCAATTACTCCCCTAGACATTATAGTGCGGAACAGAAATCAAATACAAAAATATATACTAGATAACTCCATGAAAATGAAGTTAAGAACATGCAAAAACTAACCTAAGTCCATCAAAATTGAAGTAGTCATTGCTTTTCCAAGAAGTATTTCACAGCAGAGACCAGAGAATGCAGAAATACAAAACAAGGATCTAAGTCTTACCCACCTATTACACCAAAAAGCTACAAAGAATGCCAGGGCAAGTAAGTCAAAGTGACAGAGCTGGACAGAAAAGAGAGGTGTTCTTAGCACCAAGCGCTACTCACAACCCCTGTGGCTCACTTAACTCGGCTTGATTCGTGTAGCATGAATGACCAGTATGGCAAGCCTACTATTTAACTCTGAAGACATCAAGCGATACACAAGCAATACTTTCTGCAAACGTAATTGTGTTTTTAGCTGATGTCTAGGATGTTTCATTAAAAAATGGACTATTGTTTCTAGAAGTTATTTCTTGTGCGCTCTCACACCTGTACTTCACACCCAAAGAGTCAATGAATATTCGAGTTCAGCCCCTCTAACCCTACTCCTACTTGGGATGGCGTGTACATTGACCCTAGGCAGGGTCATTGTGAAAAGTTTTTCTCAGTACAACTCTGGGACGCTGCCCACACGATGGCTTAAGGATTGGTTCATGGAGTGGATGTGCAGAGAGCCTTAGTTGGGTGCAGAGCTGAGGAAAAGAAGGTAGAAAGGAAGGAGATTTCACAGACGTCTGCATCATGTGCTTATTTACGTATGCGTGTTTATGTCAGTCATGTTGTGCCATTTAAGAATGAAGTTGTGTTTCTATTTTTTATGGAGTTGCCACCCAAACCTCAGCTTTCCTGCATGACTCTTATGCCCCGCCCCCACTTTCCTGAAGATGGTCTGCTCTGTCATTGAGTTGCAACCAAATTTAGAATGAGATGGCTCAGAAACCTTATTTAAAAAATAAAAAAGCCAAACCAGTCGCTTGCTCTTCTTGGAAATGATCATGTAGTTGTGGAAACGAATGAAATAGATACATCTTAAAAATTCACCATTTCTTACACAGAGAGAATAAAAAATATGTCACGAGACCAATGCACAGAACATTGTCTATATCCAGCCTGCTGCCAATTAGCTTTGTTTGCTGCCAGGACCAGAATCTTCACCTTCTATTACCATCTAATCACATGAGTTTGAATTACTTCAAGGTAAAAAAAAATTGTGATTAACAGTAGTATTCAAGTACCCTCGGCTATATAGTGAGCAAATTACACCGTTTTTACATAAAATTTCCTAGATTCTCAGGAATTTAGAAGATAAAGTCATAACTAACGCTTCATATCTCATTGATTTTTACCCCGGCCCAGTGGCCTGTAATCTCTGTACTCCGGGATGCTCAGGAAGGAAGATCGTAAGTTCAAGCCCAGCCTGGGCCATTGAGTGACTCAGCAAGCCCCTGTTTCAAAATCACAAATAAAAATAGGCTGGCGATGGAGCCCGGCGTGAAGGCCCCGGATCGCAGGATCCAGCACGAGAGGGAGAAGCCCTCACTGACTGTAGCTCTAAACTGTGTATTCCTGTTTCTTGTTTCTACGCTAGATTTAAAGTGTTTGGAAGGCCAAGAGGAGCTTTCCTCCCCCTAAACAACAACTAAGCATAGTAAAATGTCAAAGACAGATGATTGCTTAAATCAGCAAAGACTAAATTTGTCACACATAAGTGACAGGCAATTGCTTCTTTTCCTGACCACAGTTATTTGGTTTGTCTAATGACAAGGTGTCATACTTTAAGACTCTGTTCCCTATTCTTTCTGTAAGCTTAATTTTTTTGGCCTTCTACTACCATGTAGAAAGGAGAAGAAAAAGTCAAACCTCAACTAATATTTGGGCCTGAAAAACAACTTCATAGGAAGATGGGTTGGGCATTTTATTATATGTTTAATTCATAGCCCAAGTAATTAAGCCCATTAGATTAGACTCCGGTTAAACAAGGTTTGGCTGTAGTCAGGATAGGATCGGACCTCCTTCACCTGGAAGTGGCCCTGCTGCTCATCCAGTCAAGGAGTCAGTACCTAACCACAAATTCATGGAAAGTGTACCTCATGGGTAATATTTGCTCTTACAAATATTACAACGATCTTTACCAGATACTGGGGTCTTTTTATTAAATATTCTTTAATGAGATTGGAATGATACTTTTCTGCTCAATGCAACCTGTCCATATGGATCGATTTTTCATGGAAAACTCCTTCCCAAAACTTCAACCGGGAGCACAATTCTAAAAGGCGGAACTCGTGACTAGCTGTGGGAGGGGGAAGACTAAAATTAGAGGGCCAGCGAGCTCAGTATTAGGAATTTATTTTGAAAATGTCATTTCTAATGAGAACTAACAAGGACATGCTTTAAAAATGAATTTGCTTGTTTTTGTATGCTGAAGTTCCATTTTATCCTTTTAAATGGGAAGGAAATAGCTGGCACTATTTTTAAAGATGTAGAGTCATATTCAGAAAAGAAGGGTTCATCATCTACTTAATCTTGTAAATAAAAAAATTAATATTGAATCTAAAAGGGAAAGGGACTGGCTGGAGGCAGGGCAAAAAATAAAGAAACCCAGAGTGACTGCTCCTGGTCAGTCCCACTCTACCACCCAAGTTGTTTCCCATTTTCAGCCAAATAGTTAATGCACAAAATTAGATATCGCATACTGCATTTAGAAGGGGTACTGTGTTGCCATGGTAACTGGTTTTGCTTAAACATAGCTCGGCGTGCACTTGCTGTCCAAATTAGCTACAGAAGAGAAGCACACACAACATTCCTGGAGCTTTTATAAAATACCAACCTGTTTTTTTTTTTTCCTGAAGTGAGCCATTTGGACTTGGGTTTGTAAATAGTCTTTCTTTAGACTGTTCCTCTCGAGGTGTTTGTTTCTGATCATTTCGGTTGTTAAAATCCTGGAAATGAGATTACAGATTAAATCTGATGTGCAAAAAGAATAATTTGTTTATACTTCTGGCTTTTGTCAGCAAGTTCTAACGCAGGGAATGGGGATTGTATAACCTATCACTTCAGCTTCTCACCCTTCAAACGCTGTTTGGCTTGGCACGTATTTCGAATCATTTTTCTTGAAAGATTATCCTCAAATAGCATCTTCACCCCCACTGACTCCTCCTTAGGATAAAATTGCTAAGAAAACAACTTAATGCAAATGAAAAGAACTTCGGAAAAGGGAAGATGTGCCACAAAATGGTATCCAAACCAAGAAATATTCCCTGGGTTCTTCTAATAAATTTTGGTCAAAAAGTTATCTATAAAAAAGGAAAACAGCTTATGGGTTGAACTCCTCTCTAAGACAGTTGGAAAATATTTGTGATTCTTCATGTTACAAACTCTATTTCTTTCTGGCCTTCCTCTGTTTTCTGAGAATTACATAGGAAAAAAATGATTTCATGAGCTGATTTACTATGTTCAGGACCACTGTGGTGTTTTGGTATTAAAAAATGACATACTCTTTGTCATATTAATGAACACTGAACTGAAATGAAGGGACATTAATCATGCTATTTCTCCTGCTGAACACTAGCAAGCACAGGACACACTCACAAAATTTGTCCAGTGTCCATATCTGCATCCCCGCCAGTTACAAGAGAATTGTACCGAATGTGTGCTGGGTGCCTGATGGGAAATTTCGTGTTCCATGTCATTAAATTCTCACAAAATCTTGCAATTAGGTGTAGTCTCCTTTGCAGAAAAGAGAACTCATGCTCGGAGTGGTGGTCCTCCCTACTTTCTGCTTATGGGTGAGCAGAGCTGAGAAGCAAGCGCAGATTCCAGGACACAATTCGGCCCATTTCCCACTGTGAGATTGTGCCCTAACTATCAGCAGGTAAGGAACCACCTTCTTTCCATCCATCCGGTGTGTTGTTTCCAAGAAAGCTCATCTGCCTGGTGAGCACTGTCGCTGCGGCCCTCTAGGAGGACCACTGGGAGGCAGTAGTAGGCTGGACTGAACCCCAGAAACTCACAGCGCCATGGCTACCTGTTTCCAGCTGGGATCTCCCTCTCTACGGGAAGATAAATTCACACTGCTTCCCTCCTTCCCTACATCATCAAGACTCCATTGTGCAGAATTATTTTTTTTCCAATGAAAAGCATTTATTATAAAACTGTTTAAACTTCATTTAAAAACCAGGTCTTTGCATTTAAGAAAACTTGCCCTACCCAAACCCATCCTCCCTGGTGCGGGAACTGAACCTGAGCCTTAGCCACCTGATCTCAAGGCCATTCGCGCTTCCACAAGGGATATCCTCCCGTCCTGACATCTTACCATGAGTACCTCTTGTAGAGAACAGATCCCAGGCAGTGTCGGCATTAAATGTGGTACCTCAGACCTGCAGGCCCCTGGCCAAGGTTCTAACCGGCTGCCTGGGGATCTGGAGATGGAAAGCCATAGATAGAATCAGGCCCATTGCTAGAGCCCACAAAAGGTCCATCCATAAACAACAGGACTCGGAGCTTCGAGGTCATTTGAATCTTTATCATGATCAAGATTGGCCTCCTAAGGCCCAACAGTGTTTCACCCCTCAAGCCCAGCACCACAAAGAAGAACCAGGGCTCTCGACACCTTCTGAGTCAGTTTGGGAAGAAGTGCCCTTTCATGAATCAGGTGCATGGGGTGTGATCAATGGTGAATGCTGTTGCTGCGTGCCACCCAACGGAAAAGCGGGCTTACGAAAACACGGCAGTGTGTCCTCCTCCACCACCACTGTCACCAGGTGCCTTCTCGTCTTTCTTCAAGTCAAAATGACCATGAAAGGTCCGTGTTTTTGACCAATTCAGGGCACTACAACCATAAAAGCACAACTAAGGACACGTATGAAAACGTACTTCCAGAATTGCCTCAGAACATGGAGAGAATGATAGTAGAATAAATGTGTTGGAAGTGAGGACAGTACTGTAAGGGGAATTACTAGCAATGGGCATTTTATAGCAATTTTTTTTATTTAAACGCATTCTGTGTTTTTCAACCACAGCTCAGACTATTCATGGATGTTTCAGTGCAAGGAAAACTATTGTACATGAGGGAATGGAGATCACAAAGATGTCACATCTACACCGCCCCAGCTTTGGGGTTGCATGCAGGTAAGGGGTCCCCAGAGATCGAGGCCCAACTCTGGGCTAGTCACGATCCCATCACTGAGGAAGATAGTGAAGAAAACCACCACCCCCTTCATTCACTCTAGAGCTTTTCTCCTCTGCAGAACTGGCCGCCCCTAGGCACTTGGTAACTACTCTGCCTGCTTGCTCAAGTGGAACTTCCGGAACCCCTGGAAAGAGGTCAACTTATTAAAAAAAAAAAAAGGAGAGAAAGTTCGGGGAGAAGTTGGAGAAGGAGCAACCACTGTTGGACGTGTTTTGTGTATGCAGGCCAATGCTACCTGCTGTCCCCAGCATTTCTTAGCCATTTCACCCAGGGGCGTCTCTCCCATGCTGTTGGAGATTCTCTCTGTAGATTCCTGGAGAAGCCTTCACATCAGGACAAAGACAGATTCAAGGATAACTAGCCAAGAAAATAGAATCCCGGTCCATTTTCTCAAGGAGCCCGAGAGGCTGGGATTCGATGCATTTAGAGAAGGCAGCGTTCGCTGGCATCCGAGCTGAGAGGCTTAGGACCACTGCTGGCTCAAGAGAAGCTCCTCCAGGGAAAATAACGGGAAGGGACGTGACTGGAAAAATATTCCCTAATGTGACTGTGGTCGTAAGAGAATAGAGCTCGGATTTTCTTATGCACTTGGAGGCAATAGGCAAAATAATATCGAAAAGTTGTCCTCGTGTGAGAGTAATTTCCTTTTTTCTTTGGAGATCGTTGCATTTTGGCAAAATCATTTCACCTTCTCTCAATTAGGAGCCTATCGGGCTGATTACATCTTGAGAAATCTAAGTCACGTGGCTCTTACTGAGAGTGTGGGCTGGCAGTGTGGGTACTGCGAGGGGTCACCTTGCTCAAAACTTGTCACTCCCATCCCCTAGTCTTCCCAGGACAGGTTGCTAATGTTACCTCAAGACTTTCCTTCCAAGCTTTGCTAGTGGCTGGGCTATAATTACTCTCTAAAGATAACATTTGTCTCTGACTAGCAAATAGCCTCCGAAGAGTGAGTGAAATCAATCTATGGGAATACGGGCATCAATTTGGCATCCCAGAGTAAACAAGGTTAATGAATTGGTGCATTCAATGTGGTCCCTGGATGTAATTAAATGTCACCATTGCCCAGGAGGGATGTATGTCATGGATGCCTCCCACCAGGAGAGCCCTGGGGACAACAGGATCCTACTGTCTTCTTGTGACACCTCACATTCCCACAGGGAAGTAGCAATGGACGGTGTCACATCTTGCTGCAAACTCAGGGTTGCTTTGCATTTCTGCTGGAAAATCCTCCCCACACTGAATCTTTACTTGTATGTGAGGTACATACTCTTTGTATTATTTTGTCTGTTGCCTCAACATGCATTTAAAAGAATCCATGCTGTTGGGGCTAGAGGAATGGCTCAGTAGGTAAAGCCCTTGCTTGGCAACAGCTAAGTCAAGTGTTACATACCCGAGTTCAATCACCAGCATCACATAAGCTGGGCATGGTGGCGCATACCTGTACTAGTAGCACAAGGGAGGCTGAGACAAGCGGACTTCTTTGAGTCCAGCACCAGCCTGGGCTCCGTGCTTTAGGGGATCTTTTCCCAGTCATGTCCTATCCCGTTCTTTACTGAGGTAAACGTCATACATATCAACCACCCTATGTTCCCCATCCTTCATCAACTGGGGTTTTGACTTTTTTTTTAATATACACCCAGTATTTTCTGCTGTCTTGGCCCTTGAAGTGATTGTGGAATGTGCTTCCTCTCCAGGATCCCAATCATGGGACTCCCCACCAAATATCTACAGTGTCATAAATGCAGCATCTTTAGCGACTGGACAGATTCTGCCACTTGTCCCTGGTTTTTTTTTTTTTTTCTCTGCTTTTGGGTCCCTGTCGTATTTCTTCTGCCAAGGCCATTGATTTCCCCAAGGGAAGACAACTCGCCACGATCACCCCTCACCTGGGCACTGCATCTCTTGCCCACTGAAATCAAGTTGTCCCAGCAGCACTGTGAGTTCCAGCTCATTTGCCCCTTAGTCCTCTAATGTTAGGTTGTCATGCTTAGCCAGGAAAGGTACAGATAAGTAAAGAATTAATGTTCTCTACTGTTGTGTGGAATATGGGAAATATGAAAAATATAGCCTAGGGTGAGTAAATTCTGGGCAAAAAGTGCTTTATAGGTGGAAAATAGCCTGCTCCACCTGTCATCTATTTAATTATCTCATCTATATTTCCATCTGTCTCTCTATCTGGTTTTCTATCACCTACTTATCTTTGCTATAGCTTGTAGAACGAAGTAAAGCAAAAGATAGCTGCCAGAGAAACCAGGATTCCTGAGGACCAAGAAGCAATGAGCCCTGAGTATGTTTGAACAATGCATTTATCTTCTAACCCAGTGATCACAACCTAAAGTCAAATTTCACGTACTTCTTGTATGGTCTTCCCTGGGCAAGAAGTCGCTTAACAATTAAAGCACTTCACCGTTATTCCCATTGATCTCCTGTATGGCAGGTATCTTTTTTCCTGAGATTGAGCTGGGTGCTGGTCACAAAATAGTTCTCCTTGCTTTTTAAATAGGCAATAGACGGTGATTCTGGCATCTGTCTTTCATGACTGATGAGGCATGTTTTTCATGGTTGAACATTTGGAGGGGAGTGAGCACGTGCTTTGCATTGGATACGACTGCGTTGGAGGCATAAAGTGACCACACTGGAGATTAGCTTCCCGTGCCTGGGATAAGGAAGCAGTATTTGTAGCTGGCAAAAGCAGCTGCAACACTTCCTCGGCCTAATTGGCCAGAATATTTGCTAAGCAGACAAATACAATTGCTTTTCCCTTCTGCCCTATCAAATTCATTGACATGGACTTGTGGTGTAGCTGGAACATTTCTGTGCACCACCTAAATTTATATTTGAGTAGAAATTCTAATCTTCAAAATGATGGTATTAGAAGGTGTGGCCACTGCAAAAGTGACCAAGTCACAAAGGTGAAGCACTCAGGAATAGGATTTATACTCTTACGAGGTCAACAGAGACGGGGCCCCTTCCACCAGGTAAGGATAGGCTGAGGAGAAATTGTTTATGAACCAGGAATTTGGCTGTCACTGAACACTGTATCTGCTGCTGTATTGACTTTGGATTTTCCTAACACAAGACTTATGAGAAGTACATTTTCTTGTTCGTTAGCTCCCCTAAATTTATGGTATTTTGTTAGAATAACGTGAACAAAGGCAACTTGCTGAGCACTTAAGTGTGCATGGGCTTGCTCAAAATTATACAAAATACACTGAACCCAACACTTGTATATAATCTTGTGCTGAGAGAGATGTTAAGATATAACATAAAGACATGGGGGGACACAGTGATTTTTTTTCTCCCACATTCTTCTTTATTAAGAGAGTCCCATATTTATGCTGCTTGAACTATTGTCCCAAATTTAGAAAGTTTCTCACGAAACCATCCTTTAATTTTACTTATAACTTTATCTCTGCCTAGAACTAGATGTGTCCCCAAGGTTATGTAAGATCTACTCGACTGATAGCCAGCAAATCAAACTCAGAACACCACTGTCAGCATTGTGACTGTTTCTTTCTTCTTAAAAAAAGACCCAAGTCCTTGTGTGGGTGTTTTTTTTTTTCCCACTAAATATTGATTTCCCTGAGAAATTTCTCTTCCCTCATGCAAACCAACTTCTATAAATTGCTCAGACATGGCCTGGTTCCATTCAACTCATTTTGCCATCCTGGTAGAATTTCCACAATTACCTGAGATGTTCAAAATGTGGTATCACGTTGAATGTCTTTGACTTCCTTTGGTAAATCAGCAGTAAGATTATATTAGCCAGAAACTTTTCAAGTTCTTTTAAATCTATGAAGACTTTTATACACGGATACTTTCCAATTCTTATTGGACAGCTTTGGCATGTTTGCAGTGCTATCTGTGTTCAGTAAAGCTGATGTTGTCTACTCCTGAGTGACAATCCGGAACCTACTAGAACCAGATTGCCACCTGGTTTGTTAACTAATACATCATTTATCGTTACCTGAAGACTGACCCAGCATTTTCACTGATTTGAAGATGCTCCACCCTTTGGAACAAGTGTTGGGGTAAATGGAGTGGTCTGGCTTCCTGGATCTCACTTACCAAGCTGTGGCCCCAGCCCAAGTCTTAAGTCTTCCAGAGAAGAAAAGCGTCTTATGAGCAAGAAGTATCCAACACTCTGTACTAAGTGGACCCAGCACACACCTACATTCAGAACCCAGAAAGAATAGCAGTTGGCGTATGGTTGTTGGTAATAATCCTACTTCATTTGTAGTCCCTGTCCATTTACCGCTATTCTGTTCTGATCTTTCCTATTCCTTTCTACTTTTGGGGTTTAGCTGTTTTTATTTTTTAGTTCATTGGGCTTCAGTGACTTACTATTCACCTGAGATTTTTCCATCTTTTTTTTTTTTTTTTTTGATGTGGGCATTGATGGCCATAGACATCCCTCTTGGCACTGTGTGTGTTGCATACCTTGGGTTTTGGTTTGTTTTATCTCCATTTTCATTTGGTTCAGACCTGTTTTTAAATTTCTTTCTCTGTTTCTTATTTAATTCATCGATTGTTCAAAGTTAATTTGTTTGATTTCTATGTGTTTATTCCAAAGTTTATCTTGTTGATTTCTACGTTTAATGTCTCATTGTAAGAAAAGATTACTTAATCTCAATTTTTAATTGTTTGAGTCTAGAAGCATTAAATCTGATTTATCCTAGACACAACATTTCACACGCCATTGAGAAAAATGTATGTTCGGCAGCTGTTGGGTGGAACGCTCTGTAGATGTATGGCAGTGCTACTCAATGTAGGGTGCAGCTTAATTCTGCTCTGGAGCGCTGGTTTTCCGCCCAAGTGACCGGCCCATTGCTGAGAGTTCAGTGCTAAATTCCATGACAGTTACTATGTCACAGTCTGTCGCTCTCTTTAGGCCTATTAATGCTTGATTTATATATTTGGATGTGTCAGCAGTGAGCGCATATCTATTTTGAATTGTTCTCTTTTGATGAATTAAACTTTTATTAGTATATATTGACCTTTTACGCTTCTTTTTATTGCTGTGACATAAAGTCTGTTTTGTCTGATATGAGTACACCAATTTCTGCTTTCTTTTGGATTTCATTTGTATGGAATACTTTTTTCCATCCCTCCAGTTTCAATTTACATGTGTTTTTAGAAGTCAAGTGAGTTTTTTGTAAGCAGCACAGGATCTTGGGTTATTTCTTTAATTCATTCAATCACTCTATGTCTTTTAAGTGGAGAATTTCATCCATTTACATTCAAGGTATTTCATGAGAAATAAGATCTTGCTGCAAAATTTTCTGCTTCGTGTTTTGTTGTACTTTTTATTTTCATTCCTATTCTCTCAAGGTCTTCCTTGGTGGTTAAGTGAATTACTTTAGCAATGTGTTTTTATTCTTTGCTTATTATTGTTGGTTTCTCTATTACAGATTTTTGCTTTGTGGTTACCGCGAGGCCTTGAAAAACACATCTTTTGTTTATAACAAGTTATTTTGAAATAATTCAACTTACTATGATCATAGGATAAGGACAGAAACAAACAAAAGAATGAGAGAATCTACAGGAAAGCTCCGAGGTGGCTTGGCACCCCCTTCCTCCCACAGTTTCAGTCAGATCCCTCCTGCCGCATCTTGCCTGTTGCTCATCACTTAACACACTGACGTAGTTATGATTGTTTTTTGGTTTTGATTTTTCTACTAAAGAGGTGGATGGCTTTTATACTCCCATGCTTTCAACATTAGATCATTTTGAGTTTTTCATAATTTCTCCAACCAGCAAGTTGTGCATCTTTCGCCATTTTCTCTTTGCTCATTAATATCTCTTTGTTTCCATTTGAAAATTTTCCTTTAACATTTCTTGTGGCACAGTTCTACTGGAGATATATTCTCTCAGTTACTTGCTTCTTTGAGAAAGTTTTTTTTCTCTTTTCTTGAAAAAATATGTACCCAGGGAAGCTGACTTTTTGATAATCCTTTTTGTTGTTGTGCTACAGTACCTTAAAAGCCTTATGCTACTCTTTCTGGCCAGAGAAGTCTACTGTCCAATACATTAGGACATTCCTGTGTATTACCTTTCTTTTTATCTTGAAGCCCTGAAATTTTTCTTTTTATATTTCACATGAAAAAGCTTAGTGATAAGAGGTTTTAGGATTAGTTGGCTGAATTACATTTGATTGATGACCTTGGGCCATCCTGTACCTAAATATTTGCATCCTTCTCTAGGCTTGGGAAAGTTTTTTTATTGTTTCTTAGAACATGCTTTCTACCTCTTGGCATTTTCAAGTACTTCTTGAGTTTCAGTAACTTGAATAGTTTTCTTTAAAGACTGTCTTAAATTTTTATGAACTTCCTTCATTCCTCTCCCTTTTTTTCTCCTCCAAATATGTATTTTCAAATGTCCTGTATTTGATCTCACCAATTCCTTCCACTGTTTGATACAGCCTCCTACTGAAGGTTTATATCGCATTTTTAATGTCACTGAATATATTTTTCAGCATAAGAATTTCCACGTGACTTCAATTTTTTAAAAAAAAATCTTTCATCTTTTGATTGTTTCTTTGTTAGAATATTGATGTTTCTCCGTGTTTTCTTTACTCATTGGATTTTCTTAAGACTTGTTTTAAATTCTTTATCTGATAGTTCTCCTACACCAGTTACTGCCTGGTCAGTTTCTGGCATCTTATTTTTAACGCTTGATACAAATACGGCCCCTTCGAAGCTCTCGATGTTTGATTGGATCTGATGTAATCTGGATACTGAAGAATGTAGCAATGATCTGAGTCTTTCTGATCTGGCTTTGTTTGTGCCTGTCTTTTCAGAAATTCTAAGTAAGCTGATTGCTTCCTCTGAGTCTACAATCACTGTTACTATTTCAGAACTGGGTGGCACCAAGGTTCAGATTTTCTAGGAGTCTGATGATATGTTGTTACCCTTTTAGTACTGGGGGGCAATGGAAGCATAGATCTGTCCCCTGTGCTCTCATATATTACTCTCAATACCCTCACGCATAGGAATACGCAATAGAGACAATGTAGAGGAGAAATGTAACTAGGAACAGAAATCTGTCCATGAAACCCTCCTTGGAGAAGCTTTCTAGATGCTTTATCCACAGTTACTGGCCTGCGGTCACATGCTACAGGATTCTACCAGGCTCTGGGAAGACATACTATGAATGGAACAACCCCAGGCTTTTATGTGAGACTTGTGGCCATCAAAGCCACCAATCTGTGTCACTTCCTGAGCCTACAACCCACCAACACCAACCCAGCACAGGGTTAGTACCGAAGACCCTCACTTTTATGGGGCACCTATTGTTAAAGTGGATTTGTGGACACAGACCATTACAAACAGCCACAGGTGGTTCTAGCTGGAATAGAGTTCTATTAGCTACATGTCTTCCCCTAGCACTGGAGCTCTTCCAGAGGCTCTGTCCACAGGCAGGCCATGGATGGCTGCCATTAGGATCTTCCCAGTGTCACTTTGTCCTAAACCGGGTCATGCCCAAGACGTACAGCCACAGGGACATGAACAGTCTCAGGATAAGACTGGCAGGACTAAAAGCTCACCCCAAGGCTGGAACTAATTCGGCTAAAATTCAGATTTGTCCTGTGAACGCACAGATCACCTCATGTCTAAGCTCGTCTCCAGTCTCCATCAGGGAACTCGGGCCTAGGTAGAGCCTTCAGTTTCATCTCAGCAAGCCCAGCACTGGGCTGTGAGCCAAACCCTGCGATAACTTTCTGTCCCATTCCTCACAAGGTGCAGTCCTACTCTCAGCTCTGCCATCCAAGGTAGGGAAAACAGTGGTAGAGGAAGCCAGCACCTGCCCATGCCGTCCCACTGCCCCAGTCTGCAGTTGTCGGCCAGTGGGTTAGGTCATAGGTGTTGCCCATCACTGGATTTCACTGGGGCAGGTCTGGTCCTGGCCTTCAAGTTTAAGGCTATGACTGAATTTTCACCCCCTCCTCAGGGTGAGAAGCACCTTTGCGTCAGGCTGTTTCAAGCGGTGGGAGGGTGATGTGGGCAAGCTGCTTCTTCCTCGCTATTCAGCGTGTCTTGTTCTTGCCCTCATTGCTGTGACAAAATGCCCTGCGCTCGTTCACCTGCTTTCCTGATGGTGGTTTGGTGCATGGATAGCCATTCAGCTCGGCTGATTCCTGGATCTCATCTCCTGCTCCCTCATCTTAAAATGTCTACATCATATTTGTTTTATTTCACAGGAGAAGAAGAACACATTTCAAGTTGGGAAGGTGTTTTCACCTTCTGGTGACATCACAGGGAGAAGCGTTGTCTCGCACCGATCCCCATTTGTGAAAACGTCAAACAACAAAACAAACAAAACCCAGCTTCCTTTGGGTTTCATAGGATATACCTATTGCCAAACTATGTTTAGAATATCAGATAATACCAGAGGAAAATCCACATGGAGAAAACATACACATATACCTAAAACAAAGGATAATACGTTCAAGTCACACATGGCTATTGTAAAAGCAAACACAGAGGCTGGAGAAATGACTCAGGTTAAAGCACTTGCCTAGCAAGCACAAAGTCAAGCGGTAAAAACCCGTTTGATTCCCCAGCACCACATAAGCCAGGCATGGTGGCACAAGTCTATAATCCCAGCACTTGGAAAGCTGAGGCAGGAGTATTGTCATGAGTTCAAGGCCAGCCTGGGCTCTGTAGTGAGTTCAGGACCAGCCTGGACTACAGAGTGAGACCCTGTCTCAAAAAAATAAAGAAAGAAAGAAAAGAAAAAAAGAAAATGTTTTAAACAAACATCATATTCTAATAAAGCAATGGTGCTCAAATGATAGTGTCTGTCTGTAATGTTGGCTACCTAATGTTTTACAGCCTGTCTATGATGGTTTGGTTAAAACAAACAAACAAACAAACAAAAAAAAAACTACTCCTACCACAAGGGTCTTCCTGAAGATGACTTGAGCATGTCATCATCCTGGAATAACTTTGTTTTAAGCGCCTGTTAGTTATCAGTAAAATGAAACGCATATTCTTTCTGGTGTTTGTTTGTTTGTTTGGTTTGGTTTGGTTTTGACACAAGATCTCACTATTCTCCAGGCTCACCTTGAACTCAGTATGTAGCACGGACTGTTTTAAACTCACAGTAATCCTTCTGCCTCAGCCACCCAAGTCCTACAGGTGTACACCATTAAACTCAGCTTACAAATCTTTTACCAGTACAACTGGCACTAGGTGTTCAATGACCCACCAAAGGACAAGGCTGGAGGTGAGGCAAGGCAGGGCCCCAGGGAGGGGGCTCCCAGGCTCGTCGTAAAGGGAACCGTTGTGAGCTGTCACGTGAGGATCTTCTTCAGCAGGTTGATTTAGAAACCAGATCAAGGACTGTGAGGAAAGAGAAAATGGGCCTGGTTACAGCACTGTAAGGCAACCTACTGAGAAGGTGCAAAGCAAATAAATAATCAGCAAAGAGACGTTGCTGTGCGGTCTCATGGCTTGCTTACTTCTCTGTCAAATCCTTTGAGTTCCTGAACGCGCTAGCTATTTAAGATAAGCACAGAGGATGCCATGGTATCAGAAAGAACCCTGGTGGGGACAAAGACCACGTGCTTCTGTGTACAACTGAAGGCACAGCCGTGGGTGTAGACACGTGCCATGGATTTAGGTGAAATGTTCGTGCGAAGGTGTAACCGAAGGACGCTGAGAGTTTTGGATCAGGCAAGGTATCTCTAATGGAAACACATCCTTGCTAGAATAAAAGGCCAAGAAGGAGGTAACTAGATAAAGTGGCAGAGAATGGGTACAGAGGAAGGAGTCAAAAAAAGTATTCTAGGTAGCACTCACATCATGTGCAAAGGCCTAGAGGCGAGAGCAAAGAATTTAAGAAAATGCGATTCAGTTAAGAGAATGAGAGAGATCAGAAAATGGATGACTATATGACATGTATGGAAAATGTCAAGTGGTGGCAAAGAACAGGTTGTATGTGCATTTGTTCAAATTGTTTCAATCGGCTGCCATATCTGGGACGCACCCCCCCCCCACTCCCCTTCATTCTTTCCTCCTGAAGCCTCTTCTCCTCTTGGGTCTCACGCTGTCTCTCACTGTGATGAGCGCCCTCTTCCAGGGGCATGGCCCTTCTCGGCGCCCATTCGAGCTCTCTCTTTTCTCCCCGAGTTCCAGAATTTACACCACTCAGAGCTCTTGTTAGGGGCTTTTCATTTCTCCCTTCATTTTATACCTCACATAGATGTGAACATCTGTTCTCCTGTGGTTACTGAACTGACATTTCTAGCCCAGCCCTCTGCCTGGAGACGTACGTGCTGCCTTGTAATAAATCCACTTTAAGCACATTGGCCTCTCAAACCAGGGGAGATTCAAATGTAGCTTGAGATTTCCTCTCCTCCACTTCTCCCCTCCCCCATATTTTTATTGCATAAGTGGTACCGTTCCCTACCTAGGTTCTCATATCAAGAAGTGTTCATCATCGGGCCTGTTTCCCAATCCACCCGACCATCTGGAAGGTCTAACTTGTCTCTTATGACTTTGAGAGACGTTTTCATCCTGGACTTCAGCTCTGGGGATCCCCTTTCCTAGCCAAGTGCTCTGCACTTTGGAAAGGTAGCATCAATTTGCTGGAGATGAGTAACAAGTTGTTTGGAGACTGAAACATAATTTAATTAGTGAGCAATGTCTCTTGTTTTGGGCAAAGTGAGAATTAAAGTTAGAAATGATGACATAAATTCAATTGATATTATTAATGTTTTTACGTTTGAACAAGAACGAAGGCTCAGTGGTAGAGGACCAGCCTAGAGCTCTGCATGCTAACTAGGACATCTCAAAAAGAAAGAAAAAAAAAGTAAATACTAAGAGAAAGGAAAAAAAGAGAATAACCCTGAACTTTTTTTATTTCTTAAGTTTGTAATGTTTAAAGAGAACTTGGCACTTCCAAGTCTTGGGAACATTTAAAATATCTACTGATTAATACTTCTGATTTTTAAGTTGAAAAGTCTAAAACTATTTTTGACATATTCAAGGGACACTGTATTTATAAACTTATATGATTAGAGTTGTAACAAAAAACTTAAGTTGCTAATTTTCACTTGCTGTATCATCGAAATATTTTAAAGAAATACATGAAAGAGCTAAGTGAAATTTAAAACGTAAAAGCCATTTAGAAGGTGCTTTATACTTGATCAGATTTGTCACTATTAAAGGAGGACTTTAATAAAAGAGTTACTTTTGTTCCTACAAATTGAAAGACAGAGAGGTGCATCAAGGCCCCCATAGGACAGCATTGACACCTGCCTTCCTTGGAGTAGCTTTATATAAAAAAAATACTTTCTTGAATGTAAAATTGATACTTGATCTATATTTAGTTTATAATCTATTGTAGACCTAGGAATACAGTATAACAATTTTTTATTTAATAATGATATAAATGAAGCTTTCGGGGATGAATCAAATATATTTTAATAATTTTTTGGTGGGGGCATGGTGGTTCTGAAGATCGAACCTTGAGTCCTCACACCCCCAGACCTTCTCTTATTTTTGATCATTGAGAAAAGGGTCTCACTAATCGAGGCTGGGCTTGAGTTGGCGGTCCTCTTGCCACAACTCCCCAGCGTGCTGGGGCTGCAGGCCTGCCCCACCTGACCTGGCTTGTTGATCTTAATAGCAGCCACGTACTTCATCACTTCTTGATAATAAGGTGGCAGCCGCGACACCTACCGGTGCCTTCCTTCCTCTGCCCGTGTTTTCCTGGGTGTCCCTCTTGCCATAAGACGAAGATCTGCAGGTCGCATGGCAGTGATGCCGGCTATGACAAAGCGTTCACCCACCTGGATGCCTCAGCCCAAGGGCCGGCCCTGAGATCTCACGTCTGAAGTGGTGTTGCAGAGAGATTCTGTCGCCCAGGTGGCCTGGAAAATCCTGGGCTCCAGGAACCTTTTACTAAAGGCACATTGCCACATGAGCAGCCAACCCAGATGACCGTATTGTTGATTGAATCTGGTGCCAAAAAAAAAAAAAAAAAAATCAACTTTGAAGCTTGGTGAAATTTCCCACCAGCCCATGTTACCTCTGTTCAAGAAAACCTTGCAGGAAAAATAAAAAAGTTTGCCTTGTCTCTATTTCCAGCTAAAAATAAACACGGCAGAGCCTCCGGTGGTAGACCTAAAGCTGTCATCAGATGCTCGGTGTGTGGCACTTCATAGGAATTTTCCCAGAACCCAGCCATGGCGTCCAAGTCCCCAGTACCGATTTTACACATTGGAAACGTTTGAAGGGTAAAAATACCAATATCTGCTCCATGCCAGGCCTGACTCTCTTCCTTCAGCAATTGCTGTTTCTATGTGTAAACTCTGAGGATGCATCTGTTTTGAGTTACATAAATACACCAAAAAACGTATTTTATGGCAGGGAAATTTATGCATTCCATCTCCTCACAGCTTGAAAATGGCCAAATTTATTCCCTTGCATAAATGCTCTGGGGATAAAAATCAAAAGAACAACTCCGAAGCAATATTTTGGGAGTTTTTGCCAGTGTCACAGAAGAAGAAGGTACATAAAAATAGACACATGTGCCCGACACGTACAGTCGTCTCTTTTCTTATTTAGTCTGAGATAGGGAAAGCACTACGCATAATTCCAAACGATTGGATAATTCAGTGTTCTCCATTTGGGCTTGAAATAGTTTTATGCTAATAGTTATGGTGGAATAGAGGTGTGCTTCATAGTCTTGGATTTAACTGAGAGGCAGTAAGGCGGCAGGGGGTGCGTGGTGGACCACACAGACGAATGGGGTTTCACCGCTCTTATGTGGCACGGCACGTTCTCACCATGAGGACAGCGCGGGCACCGAGAGTGCCACCACGACACCTCCTGTCTGGCAGGGAGAGGTGGATGGGGTGGGGCCAGTGCCTCTCCGACCTTCTGCCACAGGAAACGTGAGTCTCTAGGGGAATCCCCTCAGCCACACTTTTCCTTCATGCTGCGCAGCTGCAACAGAAAGATAATTCTCACCAAGGTCAAGGACAATTCAGCGGGCTGTTTAGGAGAGGGCTTTCCAGAGAGGCGGCAAGGGGCGGTACAAGCGTCTGGTGTAGAGCAGCTGATAGCGTCAGGGCCCAGAAATCGCTGCCCATTTCCCACCCTAAGCCCACGACCTCGGCTGGTTTCCACTCCTGCGCCACAACGCTTGCTGTTGTCTGTGACCCCAGCCCTGTGAACAGGTGTGAGGCGCGATCCGAGTGTACAGTCAACGATTAAGTGGAAAATTATGATTACAGTAAAAGACACACTGCCACGAATGCCCCTCACTTCGAACACACTTATCCCATCGTCTTGACACTTTCCAAAACAGTTCTGGGAGCCCAGTTTTGTGAGCGTCTTGACGAGGTGCGATCAACAGCCAGTGACTGGGCCGCCACGGGCCATCCAGTGACACGACAGGCTCTTAACAACAAGACAGTGTATTTTTATCCGCCCTGTTCACAGGATCTAGCGCCATGTGACTTCCGGCTCTTCCCCAAGTCCACAATGACCGTGAAAGGTAAACATTTTGAACTGGTTCAGGACATCAAGGCAGCCAGGACACAAACTAAGGACACAAAGAATTACTTCAGAAAGTTGAACCATGTGATGAGTGTGCCTGAAACAGCGGGAAGCATTTGAGGAAGATGGGTGGCAGTGTGTCTTTTATTATAATACATTTATTATGATTTAAAAATTAATTATATTTCTCAATCACTCCTTGTAGAGGTTTGCTCGCAGTTTTGAGTGACCTCTACCCGCCTTTTCCCTTTCGCTGTGGATCTGCACTTCTCAGACATTAATAAATTATTATCACTTAATATTAAATTGGGAAGCTCAGCTAGAAGAAAAAGGCAGAAAAAAACTGTTCAATTCCCTGATTTTGTCTTTGTACAAGTTAACTCAATCCTATGTGCCCCGTATCTTTCATTAACTCTTCAGGGATCTCTTTATAAAATACATACTTAATTTTTATTCAGGCTGCATTCTAAGATATATTTTATTCTTTCTTTTTCTTCCATGTACCGTTAATGAACCAAATATTAACTGAACCTAGAGTAGAAACTTGGAGAAAAGCTGGGCATTTACAAAGAAAAATAATTTTTCGATATAAAACTAAGCATAATAAAGACTTGGTCCTCTCAAAATATGAGCCTCGGTAGCAGACCCGAGAGTTCCTTAACGAAGTCTTATAAAATTTTGCATTGCTGTTGTTTTTATTTGTCTCAATAATCTATATTTAATATATGGATTAAATTTATTTTAATATTTCTTATTTAATTTTAGTGTGACAAATTATATTTTATATGCCATTCTTACAACACGTATAATTTTCCAGTGAGATTAATACGTTTGAGAAAGCTGATCTGGCAAAGCAATAGTTTATAATTTTCTATCTATTTAAAAGAAAGTCACAAATAGCTAATGTTGAACAATTTCTGCAGTGAAAATTATCTTGAAGTGTGCCTGAGTAAGTATTTTCAAAGCATGGAAAGAGCTATATGCATACGTTCCTGAGTAACACAAGCACAGGAAGTTTTCCCTTCCCATCTCTCCTGCAAAAGGATCTGAGCACTGCAGTTTTATCTTCATGTGAAAGGTCAGATTGAAGGCAAGGTCCATTCTGGTCAACCCCGCATGTGTGGTTCAGTTTCCTCACATAGGCAAGGGAACAAACGAGCTAACTGCCCTGAATTAGTGCCCGCAAGCTTCATTGGCAGAGTGGCAGTCTTCTCGCCTTACCTAGACTAGTTCCAGCACCTTCTGGTGAAATACAGCTTGACCTGCAGATTCCTAAGTGGAGTTCAGCAGTTCTATTCTTCTGAAATGAATTTTTTTATGGTCATAAAACTACGTCCCAGAAATTTTGCCAATGACTTTTTGTTGACTGAGCAGAGCTTGCTTCTTCAAATCCCTGGGGATTAAGTGTCCAAATCCAAAGCCCCGTGGCAAATGACGCACAGCCAAAGGGTTTCAAGGAGTTTAAAAGTTTTATGCTTATCAACATATAAACAGATAAAAATGTGCTATATTTACACAATGGAGTATTACCCTGCCGTTAAGAAACATGCATGTGAATCATTTGAGAGAAGATGGGTGCATCTTGAGACCATTATGAGTAGAGACATGAATCAGAAAGTTGAATATCATCTGGTTTTTCTATTACAAGATGAGCAAACCATGGAACAGTAAAAGAGAAGAGGAAGTGACAAGATAGCCTTTGTGGAGAGAGAAAGGGGGTGCAAAAGCACGAGGGAGTGGAAGGAGCGAGTGGGTAACAGGGACCAAAGTGTGACAGGTAAACACACCCAAAAAAGAAGCAGCAGAAGATGGCCGTTGTTCTCTCTCCATTTTGAAAATCTGCAGAATACAATTTTCAAGGTTCACTAGTCAAATATTTGAGATAGATTGTTTATTTAAACACTTAGCGTAATTTTATGAGGCCTTATAGCTAACTGATTTTTCTCTAACGATCTATGCCCCTGTGATTTTATCCCTAATTAATCTTGGTTTTGTGAAGAAGAACTTAGGCTTAATTACCAGAAAAAAAATATTCCAAAATTATCTTCACCAATAATAAACCTCTCAGTTTTCTCTACTGCAAATTTGACTTATTCTTTGGAAGTTTATCTTGTTTAAATAGCACATCTTCAGTATGCAGCAAAGTTTTATGCACTACTTAATATGATCTATTAACTCAATAAACATGAACTGAGGACCTATTCTTTGCCAGATATCTAATTTACAGAAGAGGATTAATTGGTTGCTGAGCCATCTAATTCGATAATAGCAGAAAGGTTTTTCATTTTGCCAATATTTATGAAATCCATATTTTACTCTGAGTCCTTTATTCATTATGAGTTTACAAAGAAACAATGAAAATCTCAGCTCTTGAAATGCTCATATTTTTGTCAGTAGGTTAGAAATAAGTGAATATAAAAAATAAATCTCAGAGGCACAGTGTGATCTACACAGAGAGAAGAGTCTAATTTTTATGGGAGACAAACATGGTCAGGGAATCTTGGTAGGACAAAACATTGATGGATAAATGGTCATTAGGAACTTTCCAGACAGAAATGTAGAGAAGGGTGCTCTAGAAAGAGGGGAAACAGCATCTTCTGCTGAGCAGAAGGAAGAGTACCTGGTGGAGTAGCGATATGGAAAGATGAAAACCTTCAAATCTGGACCTGCCCAGCGACGCTGTCCTTGGAGAAATTGTAACTAGATTCATCTGGTCGTATAGGAAACCCAGGATTGCTTACTGGTTTGTTTGCGTGGTTGATTGGTTGGGTTTCATGGTTGTTTGGTTTGCCTCTGCTGTTGGCTGATGAACAGGCAAAGCCCAGACCTATGAGATCCATGAGAGGAAGGGGCCACGAGTGGGTCTACACTTGAATTCAAAAAACAAAATTTAAAAAGACAAAGGGGTAGTAGAGGATTAGGTTGTGACTCTGGGACTAGAGAGAATAGAGAAAGTCTTTGGATGCATAGGCTAGATTGGGCTCGGGCAGTGAATAGATGTGAAGGATGGGAGAAAAATGATGACTTTTGAAGATTTCTACTTACAGTGATGAGAAATTAGCCAACGGAAAGCCAAAATCATACTAAAAATAGTAATACAAGCTAGATTTTAAAAAATTAAAGTTTGTTTGAAGGCATCAGAGAGCTGCCAACATTGAACTCAGTTAAGTAATCTTAACTGAGTAGTGTTTCCCTCAATGTATCTGCCGTAGACAAGCACAATGGCACCAAGAAACTCACGTTGAATAGGGATGGGGAGGGCAAGCAGGTGCGTGCCCCCGCAGGGTGAGAAACACAGTCCCAGGTCTTTCAAGAAGCAGCAGCATCAGAAACACCACATGCTTTCCACTAGGGCTTCCGAAAGGCTGCGAAAGGGTAGTGAAGAGGGACTGAAAACGATCCAAACTTCACAGAATGAAATTTGACTTTGAATGCCTTTATCTCAGACTAGATTATGCACCTTATCTAACCTCCCATCTAAGGAAAGCTGGTGCTTGGGTAAGAAAATGTTACTCAGAGAGGGATGAAGGAACAGAAAATACAGAGACAATATAAACAACATAGTTAACGAGTTAGTCTGACTGTCAGATATGAAGCACTGCAGCTCACACTGGCAGGAGAGTCTTTTCAAATACCTAGGAAACATTGATCACTACTGATAATAAGTTAGGTTGCTTCACAAATTTAGAAGATTTGAAAGTTACGGAGTACCTCCTTAAATTATTACAAACACATTGAACACAATTTTAATTAATTATAATGTAACAACAATTAACTAGACATAACACAATTTAACAGGAACATGGCAATAAAAGATATTCTCGAAGCTTCCAAATGTTAAGAAATTCAAAAGTATACCATTTAATATTCCATAAGTCAGAAAATACAATGGAACTTGGAAATATCTTAAGTAGTGATAGTGTATCATAGTTTACTATCCTTGTAAAAGTTTTAAAAATCAAAATCCTTTGGAGTGATTAATTTCTAAAAATCAAAAATAAAAGAAGCAACTCTGAAACTCCACAAAATAGAGACCCATGAGTCCAAATATTGGTTATTTAAAAACAGTAATAAAATTGAAAAGAATAACAAATTGATCAGGGTAAAAACAGCAAATTAACATCAAGAATTTGAAAGATCATTGTGAGGAAAGTGGTAGGTTATTCTAAACAACTTTATGTCAAAATACTTTCAAACAGACAAGCAACAAACTTCTGGAAAAATATACTCTGTCCCAAATTAATACCACAAAATAATTTAAAACTCTACTTAGCCCTGCATTTGTTAAAGTCATTCTGGACTTACCATTTTCTCACAAAGAAAATTCCAGGTCAGTTTGACTCTCGTCTTATAGCCAAATATATACATAAACTGTATAAATAATTTTAAGCCAGAAATGCAACAGAAAGAGAAGCAAACACTTCAGTTGAAATTTCACAAAAGAGAACATCCAAATGACTGATAAACACATGAAAAAGGGGCTTGTCACCAAAGCTTTAATTACTGAAGTTTTATCTCCAAAATTAAGCATGGTTGTAATTGAATATAGTTATTGGATGGATTTAGACAGTATTGTGGATATTGGCTTATTTTGTCAAGGTTGCTGGGCAACTTGATATATCGGTACATTTGTGAAAGAAGTATCAAGTGGCTATCCCTTTGGGAAATTGTTGACAGTGGTCATTAAAGCTAAAATATGCCTATTCTAAACACAGCGAGCCAGCCCTCAGATATCATGCGTAAGAATACTCATAGCACTCTTTATGATAACCCTGAGCTGGAAATAACGGAAAAATCCCACAAGAAGAGAATGGATGGATAGTTACAACATGCTCAAGCTACCAAATATGGCCCAGCAATAAAAACGAATAAATTTTACTATATACAAAAACATCTATGAGTCTCAAACACTGAAAGATTCTAGCCACAAATTCTATATTATTATATTTATTCAAAACTTAAAAGCAGATGAAATTAACCTAGGATGCCAGAAGTTAAGAGAAAGATCGTATTTGGGGAAGAGGTTAGTCAATGAGTAGGCCCTACAAAGTTGCCTGAGATTCTGGAAATGTCTTTGTTTCTAGATGACACACATGACACACACAGGAACCTCCATTTCTGCGTACTTTGCCAGACATACGTTGTGGAGATTGACTCGTTGTGTTTTTCTATTGGCCAAGAAAAACCTGTTGATGTGGAAAAAAAGGCCAACACGATGTTTTCTATTTCTCTTTGATTTTATACTCTGTTTTTTCAAAAAAAAAAAAATTACCTCTTGAGTGTCAAGGTTAAAATGTGGATAATAAAATAATCACTGTTTCCTGATAAAGTATGAGGCATGTTCATGAATCGTGTGGTTTTGTAGTTTCGGCTTCCTTTGCCTGCATTTATGTGCCAGAAATAAAGTACTCATTTAGTTTGATGTCAGCTAGATTTCTTTACAAATCTCTTCGTAGTGCTGAACACTGCAACAGGATAAGGATCAGTTAGTTTTACTGAACTGAGGCAGTGCTGGTCAGTCTGTTAGTCCTGTTTGGACAAACGTGATGGGAGCGAAGAATGAACAGAAAGGGTTGGCATCTGGCTGTTCTCTCTGTTCCCAACGCCCAGCATTTCTGCTGCTGGTGCAGAAAGCTGTACCAGATCCTTCCTGTTACAACCAAGACTAGGAAGTTACCTCACTGGAAGAGAACACAGCAGTAGCATCAGAACATGAATGAGGAAAGTGTGGCCACGGATACTCAGGGAACGGGGAAGTGTTCATTATTTGAGGGGATGAAAAGTACTTCTAGAGATAGGTCTCCAAAATGTCCACCGGGAGTTTCGCATTCAGAGGTGGGGCTGGGGGACAGGGCAGGGCCCTGGGCAAGCCACACAGAAGGGTGTGCTGTCGCCCAGGTTTTCCCCCACGCGTGCTGCCTCCCGGACTCCATGCTGCTTCTGCTTTGGAAGCAGCCAACCACAGACAGAACCCAGTGAAAATGTGACCCAAAATAAACCACTCCTCTGGGCTGTCCAGCTGCCAGGTGCTGAGTGTAAGTAATGGGGAGTGATTAGCAGGTTCACGTGTACATGGATTTGCCCCTTCCCCATCGCTGTAACAAAGAGCCTGGCCCCGGAAATGAATAAAGAAAAGAGATTTACTTATTTCGTAGTTTTGAAGGCCAAATGTCCAACATTGAGAGGTTCCATGGATGTGTCCTGGGTGGCGATCTGATCGTGAATAGCATCATGGTGGGAGCTCAAGAGAGATGGTGAAAGAAGCCAGAAAGAAGGAAGGGGTAGGCTTGCCTCTCTCTCTCTCTCTCTCTCTCTCTCTCTCTCTCTCTCTCTCTCTCTCTCTCTTTTCAAGTAGTAGCTCTCTGAGCACACAAAAGGCTCCTCAAGTATGACGTCAGTTCCCTTCAGGAGCAGAGCTCCCAATGAGCTGATCTCTCTCCCCAGAGCTCTACCTTTTAAAGATTCCATCAGCTCCCACACTGCCTCATTGGGAACCCCATTCTCAACACCCGAACCTCAGGAAGGCCGATCCCACCCAAGCTGTAGCACAGCACATAAATTGCCCAAACATTCCCTTAGGCAACAAAGTACTTAGGGAATTCTCTATTGCAAGAGGAAATTTCAGAAACGATTATGTGCCTCTCAACTGTGAGGGAGATGGGTGAGCAGAGAACTCAAAGCTAACCTGCTCGGCTGTCCCCAGAAAGTGTCCCGTTTGAAGCCACTCCAGGGTTCCTCTCAGTGTCTTGGCGATAATTTTTCAGAGACAGGTATCCTGTCCCCTTTGAAGAAAGCATTATTTTGTGATTTTAAAAAATATTCCGTGTCCCATATCCCTGGTTTCTCTGTTTGACTTAAAATCTATTTTAAAGAAAATTCCTACATGTGGGGAGGCAAACACAGCGGCTGGGTTTCATCTCACAGTCAGCGTGAGAGGTCCCAGGACGGTCCTGACAGGGCTGATGCAGCGAAGGACAGAAGCTGAGCTGTGGAAAGTGGAGCCTCTTTTCTGCCCATGCCTGTACCTGCGGGAAATGGGGTGCCCCTTAGATCACAGCTGTACGCCCAAGAAAAGAATAGAATGAGATGCACCACAGATGCACCACACCAGAGGGCCAGCTGGCCTTCGTCTCCGCCGACAATCCTAACGTCTTTCCAGACTGTAGAGCGGTACTGAAATGCGTTGCCATTCTGACACCTGGGATTAAGGTCGGATACATCAGGAGGCCTTTTCATGTCAAGGTGAAATGATTTTTTTGAACTGAAATAATGGATTCAAGGCACTGGGGCAGAACACAGCTCCCTGCCAACTCCCAGTGACATATTTACAGAACCAGGTCTGGCTGGAAACAAGGTGAAAGAAACAGTAACTCTAATTGCAACCAGCCAAGTACAAACACTGATTGGCTGAAAACTGGCCAAGCTCCTGCCATTAAAAATACCACAGTGTAACTGCCAAAAGGGGCGTTGGGACGGATTGCCAGAGGTACCTGTTACCTAAGCCAGAATTCATTCTGCCCATTAGCCAGAAACCGCTGCTCCGGCGCTTCTGAACACAGTTACTCTGATAGGTAACTTGCAAGCTGTTAAGTGGCCGCGGAA
This sequence comes from Ctenodactylus gundi, assembly GCA_004027205.1. Classification (NCBI taxonomy): domain Eukaryota; kingdom Metazoa; phylum Chordata; class Mammalia; order Rodentia; family Ctenodactylidae; genus Ctenodactylus; species Ctenodactylus gundi. Next base: position 199,452 of record PVKB01001726.1, on the reverse strand, counting down.
ATGCACTCCAGGGCGCCCACCTGCTTGTGTCTCCTGAGGGGGTGGCCGGTCCACCCCATTGGCTGCGGGCTGCGGTGAGAGAGCAAGAGAATTTCGGAGAAATCGGGCAAAATGACCTTTTTAAAATGTCTGCAAATTTCAGGGGAGGGAGGGTAGTAAAAAGCAAAGAAATATGCTTTGGTTTGCAGAACAGGGAGGAAGGGAAGGAAAACCCTGGAATTACCTCCCCCTCTTTATGAAAAGATGGTCACGACCGCTCCAATTAGCTCCCAGGGCTGGAGCCCTCCCGAGGACTACGCCTCACCCACAACGCGAAGAAAGAAGCACAGGGGGAAATGACCCACGTAACCCAGGCTGTGTCTTTCCTTCCTCTTGCAGGACTGGGTAATGGGGGTGCAAGGACAGGACCACCCAGGCGCTCACCGCACTGCTCAGCAGGAGGCCCTGAGCTCTCCCTGTCCGGTCTCCTGTCTGATTCCTGGCCACAGGCTCCCACCCAGAAGTTTCTCTTTCCCCTTTTCAATTTCATTCTCCCTCCACTCACCCATACATGCGCTCAAAATGTCACCTGTATGATCTGTGCCTTCACCTGCTGCCTATCCAAGCCCTCATTCTGCTAGGCGAACGCATTCTTCCCCTTCGCTGTACGCAGTCCTCAGCCTTCGGCGTTACGTCTGAGCATGATGTAGCAAGCAACCCCTATTTCCCAAGCCTTGGCTCTGAGCACTCCCAGCAGGCTCTGCGTTTCAGATAGACGGTAGTCTGTAGGAGATTCTCAGCGCAGCACTCGAATGACCAAGGGAGCTTCTCTGAGCCAAGCAAGTCAGAACTGCACAGACGTAACTCAAGCACCAATAGCATGCAATTTCTTTCCCTTGGTCACAATGCATCAGGTCTTCTGCTTTTTTCTTTCCCCATGATTTTTCCCCCCAGGCAAGAATATGGACATTTGTTTCCTTGATCATTTTTCCTAATTTTCCAATGGGGTATTAGGTAAGGTGTCTATTCCTTCAGCCCTCCGGTGGTGTCCTTAGTTTTCGCGTACCAACCCCTGCACACTTGCATTCTACTCCAGGACTTTTCTCCCCCGACCCAATGAGAAGCCCCTCCGGGGTAAGGATTGTGTCCTGTTTGCCTCTCTGTCCTCCTTGCCCGCTGAGGAAGGACAGCAGACGTTCACCAAGACAAACTGGCTTTGTCTTCCAAGCACTCCTTCCAACACCTGGAAAGCAAACAGCCATTTCTTTGCAAAACTCCAGACACTTTCGTTTTAGTGCCCAGTAAACTGCAGTAGAAAGATACCTACGAGGTAAGGGCATCGCGACTACTCCCAGGCTTTGGAAGTTTTGCTGCTTCTTTTTGCTTTAGTTTCTGTTGGTGACAGTCTCTCAGCAGCTTCCGTATCCAAAGATTCAAGTATGGAATTCTGAAGTGCTCCATCAAGAATGTCAAGCCTCATAAACACTCTGATTTCGTGGCCTTTGCCCAAATGGATTTTGTTCTGTTGAAGCATTTTAGCAAGGCGTGGTCCACCGTGTATGAAGGCGGGTGGAAATTTAGATAAACTGGGAACTTGGTTTCCATCTGGAGGGAACTCAGAGCTCTTCCAAACCAGAAAGGACGCCTGGATGCAGAACAAGAAGGACATCATAGAAGAGACCCAGATTTGGGATACAAACATGAAAGCAATTCCTTGCTGGAAAGACACTTTAAGCTTCTGAGATTTGTAGGCCAGGGCTTGCCATTGGAATTGGCAGAGAAAGAAAAAACAACCGAATTTCATTTTGGCTTCTGCCACAAGTGCAATTGCTTTGTGACTCTTGCCCAAATTCCCTAATGAGATGCATAGTGCAGAGCTTCTGCAATCTGAGGCTAGCAAGAAAGACACAATACACTCTTTTTTTCTTCTTTCCGCTGGAAAGAGCTTTGAAAATTGAGCTACTTTGAGCAATATGTTAAACATATAGTTTGTTTTCCAGCAATAATGATGACCCGACTCTTCTTGCCTAGGAAAATCATGGGGACACACAATAAGAAAGTATGGAGAAGAAGAAGAAGAAGAAGAAGGAGGAGGAGGAGGAGGAGGAGGAGGAGGAGGAAGAGGAGGAGGAGGAGAGAAAAAACAAGCAGAAATTTACACTTTTAATGATATTAAGCCTTTTGTGTTAAAGAGGTCCTCTTGTCAAGAGTGTATGTATGGCAAGACAGAAGCATTGCCTCCTAAAAACTAACATTCTGGTGAAGACAAAGCTTTCGGTAGCCTCCTCCATTTCAGGACGGGTTTGTGAGTAACAGGGAGATGCAGATGCAGAGCAAAGTTTATCTTAAACATTTTGCACAGGTATCCAGTCAAATCTGTCATTGATTTAAGCCTTTGTCTTTACCTACTCTTTGGGCACAATAACAGAAGGTTAAACTACATATACTACCATTTCTCTAGGCCAGAACTGTCAATTCTAGGCAATTACACTTATTCACTTCAGTGGTAAAGTGATTTCAAAGAAATAGACACTAGGCTCTGGAAATAAATGAGGTACCTCTGAAGTCCAGGTTTACATTTCAACCTTTCTCTCACCAGTTTACAAAATACACAGTTGGGCCAGGGGGTTACTCCATGGCTAGAGTGCTTGCTCAGCATGTTTAAGGCCCTAGACTCAATCCTTCAGCACTGTACAAAAATCATCTGGACTTGGTAGTACATGCCTATAATCCCAGGACTTAGGAGGCTGAGTCAGGAAAATTGCCCCGAGTTCTAGGACAGCATATAATTGAGATGCTGGACTAGAGATAAAACTCTTGCCTCAAAAACAAAAAAAAAAAAAAAAAAAAAAAAAAGAGAGAGAGAGAGAGAGAGAGAGAGAGAGAGAGAGAGAGAGAGAGAAGAAATGTTATTGCCATTTTACAGATGTGAAAAACCGAAACTATAACATTTAAGTTGCCCAAAGGAACATAACTTATAAATGACAGAAAACTGAGCTCAAGAAAATTAAGTTTTGACTGTGAGCCTGGAGTTTTGCTGCACACGCCCCAAGGGGAAGATCTCCAAGGCTCACTTACACAGGACACTAAAACATGATGGGGATGGAGGGAAATCAGATTATCAGAATTCTCCTCAGGTGAGTCCTGGGTGCCACTGGGAGAAACACGTTGGGGTCGTCACAGTCTCAGGGAAGACTGAAAGTGAAAGGCCACAGCCCTCCGGAGACACACGTCACCTAGCCGCAGTCACCCGGTCACTGGCACAGTACGACAGCGCCACAGCCGCGTGGCCTGGCTGCCAAGGGAGCCAGTTCACATGGTGCGAAGCCAGCGTGGTGCCAGGGGCGACTGCCCTCCATTCTCTCACTTTCCAACTCCTCCCAGGTGGGTCCCTCGGTTCCGTGACCCACCAGGGCCTTTGGAATCAGAGTTAGCCCACGGGGTGTGACAAAGGGCTCGGCAGCTCCACTCAGTCTTGACACTTTTCCGTCTCGTCTTTCAATCCTGCAAACTCTCCGAGTGGTTGGTCTCATCGGACAGATACTGCACGCAAACCTTTCAAGGCAAAAAGGGGCGCATTTTGGAGATCAAATAACTGAAAGCATATTGTAGCATAAAAGGTCCAAAAAACATTAAAAACGTCCCCATGCCTTTCCCTAGCAGTGTTATTTTTCCACTGCTTTTAAGCAACCAGCTCTGCTCCTTGGTTGCGTGAGGGCTCAAGCAACTTTCCAACTCAAAAGCTCCTGTTGCTTCCCACAGCACAAATTTGCAGATTTTTAGCAAGAAGTTGCACGCAATAAGGCAGGCTTGTCTCTAACATCATCCTCGAAGGACACTGTCCAGAACTTTGATCCTAATTAGTAGATCCGCTCCTACTGCTTATTGGCAGAGTCAGCTTAATTAGTGTGACTTAACCACATTTTTCTTTGTTGGGATATGGTTTGGGTTATGATAACTTAGGAAAATGACTAGGTTATGCCAACATATTATATCAGAGGAAAAATAATGCTGTAAAATCCAAACCTCATTTCCCATGACCTGTGACTAGAAGTACTTATATGTTGTATATAGTAATCTCTCATTTCAACATCATATTTGATTCTTGCAACCTCATATTTAAAAAAATATAACTGGAATGTACAGGCATCAGCCAATCCGAACACTGTGTCCACAAAAACCCATCTCTGCTGACATCTTTACCACTGAAGTATGAGCCTTAATATTCAAGGTTAACAGCATTGAATCAGAAAAAGGTACAAAAACTTGAGCCAAGAGAACTGTAGACCTTTCTTCACAGCTCCTACTAAGTCCTAAGGATTTAATTGTTAACTACAAAACAAAATACGTTGAATACCCAACCATCTGCCTACAAACTATCCATTTGTTTCTTTTTTGTTGAGACCTTTGATCTACCCAGTGTGTGTACATGGAGCCACACACACTCTACGGGCTGATTTGGGGTACTTAAAGTAGCAACTTTTTCATTATTTTGTGTTTATATTCTTTATTAATTTTGGAGATTAAGCCTATGATTCTAAACAAAGGTATGAGCTCATGGCTTCTCACAGGAATGAAAAAGCAATCAGATCAGATTAAATCACAACATTGGGCTATAGGAACTTCCGCACGTAATTTAATTTCTGTTAAGGGTGTGATTTTCTATCTTTAGACAGACACTTATATGACAGCCACTAAGACTTCATACTTCTTTTAAACAGAACAAGGAAAATCACTGCTTACGGCAACACTAATCTTCATTTTGTGCTGAAACTTTTTACACGGCAGATAGCTGACCGGTCAGACTGGTCAGCTGCTGAAATCTCAGAACTTCCTTCCAGCGTATTTGAGTTAAGAGGGCAAAGTGGCCCTCGCTTTGTCCTTTGGCTAAATGTGGGCCAAGGAGAAGCCAAATCATCTTTGGGGACAGGACAAAGGGGCAGCTTCTTCATTTTCTTTCTTTTCTTCATTCAACACTGGGCCCAACTCTGGAAGGACTCATGTACCAGATGTGTGAAAACGATCCCCTTCCCTTACACAGAGAAACCATCCTCACAGCCTTGTCCATGAAGTGTGCTAGGGCAGAGCAGCATGAGCTGCACTTGGAGGTGCAGGATGGTCACATTACAGAGCATGCTAGGAAGGGACCTCAATGTTCTGGGGTTTTTTTTAATCATTAAAAGTGTTATTATTTTTGGAATATGTCTGTTTAAATATAGCAAATGTATGTTTTAAATTACTACCCATGGGATTAAGTTGACTTACTATAGGATCAGATTACTGACCATAGAACCAAAGTCCCATGGAAATCACACTTTCCTATAAAATCACACGCCCTCCGGCACACCAGCTTCAGAAGCTTGGAGGCCAAAGAAGCTACAGAATAAGAACGGACTCTATTTCTGGATCTGTCTGCAGCAAATACAGTCACCTTGCTTATTAGGTTCTATGTCAGTATCTCTCCTTTCGTAATATCACAACACATCTCAACTCTAATATTCTATAAGAATTGTATTTGTGTCATAATTGTATACATATTATCTTTAGAATAAGTTAGATCACACTAAATTTCACCCAAAAATGAAATGCTTCCAGAGAAAGAACAGAAGCTGGTCCTGGTGGTGCAGGCCTGTAATCTCAGCAGTCTTGAGGGCTGAGGCAGGAACATCTAGCTTGGGCCACTTAGTGATACCCTCTCTCAAAATCATACATAGAAAAGGAGGTGTATAGCTAGGTAGCTGGGTGTGAAGGTCCTGGTTTCACTTCTAGTAGAGTTAAACAAGCAAGCAAGCAAACAACAACCACAACAACAAAAACCCAAAGAATGGAGTGATTGTGAAAAAAAGTATGGAGAGGCTGCTGCGAGATTGATGCGAAAGTTCCAAATCAGCACCCCTGATGCGTGAACCTGCGCTTCAAAATGTCTACTGTCCTCAGGTTTTTTGTTTGTTTGTTTTGTACCTTAAGGTGGTCAGTAATCAACAGAAAATACCTAGTGAAATTATGCATACCTGTATTCTTGTACCTGGAAAAATCACTTCAAAGAATCTGTCTTCAAAATATACTAGAAAAAACATAAGCACATTATTATCTGTAATAGTTTTAAAAAGCCCTAGTAACAAGCCACAAGGTCATTACTGAGTCGTGGCTAAGTTGGTAATGGTTTGTCCACTCGATGTGGAATGGTAGAGCTGTAGCAATGCAGGATTACTGTCTCTACATACCATAGTAAGTTGACCTCTGTTTCTTATAAGCATAATGAGGTGAAGAAAAATGACAAGGTAGGGTGTATGCAAGAAAAGGATAAATGTAAGTGCACATACATGCCCATAGTTTTAAATGGAAGGGAAAAACAAACACTCATTATAAATAGTATCTACAGAGGAGGGAGAGAGTGGGCCGGCAAGAATAGAAACAGACAAGATTTCTTCGAATATATCCTGCTTTGTGAATTTGACTGAAAGTTCTGCAAAACTAAAACAAAAAAGGAAAAAGACATACTTCAAAAGCAAATGCAACCTCAGGGGAACGAAAAGGATCTTACGTATTTGTCAAGTGGGTAGCATAACTTCAAGGAAGGTATTATTGAGGGAAGTTTACAATGCAGAAAATTGATTCGTCTTGCCAGCAGTGTGTGCCCTAAGACAAACAGAACAGCAGTAGCGGGGAGCTACTGCCCGAGAGCCTCCTCGGCCAGTGCTGGGGACGGTGTTGGCACTCATGCCAAGGCTCTTGGACATGAATTGTGGCACAAATCAAATGGGTTTTTGTAGTGATTCATTGAGAACTAAGATTTTCTGTGTGGAAGAAAAGACACTGAGATGAAAGATAAGGTTCAAGAAAAACACTATGGGCCTGAATTTAAATGGGAAGTTTCAGTGTAGACTCAAAAATAGGTCGTCTTTGAAAAGAAACAGATTCTCTAAATGCATTCCTTGACAAGGTCTAGAAACAAGAACGTGCCCCGTGGTAACTCGTGTCCTCTGGACCTGCACTTTACATGTTCCACAAGGAGAAATCAGGGGTGTTTGGAGAAATACCGATTCCAAGATTTCCCAGGAACAGTGATGCAAGAACACACGTGTTCATGCTCTTAGAGCACGTTAAATATTCAGAGGATTACGTTCCTTTGGTAAAATGGTATGACAAGTTGTTTATTTATGTATTTATTTGAGAGAAAGAAGGAAGAAAGGGAAAGAGAGAAAGAATGAGAGATCTGTTTTCAGGTAAAAACAGGCGGCAGAAGAGCTAACTCGAGAAGAGAGGCTGCCACGGACAACCATGTAGAATGTAATCAACTTGATGGGTTCTTACGAAAAACAACACTTGGAACTAAAGGAAAGAGATTCATAGTTCATTTTTAAGGCATGTGGCATAAATAAATTTCTATTTTGAAAACCGGTGAAGAAGAGAAAAGGGTCAGTATATTTTTCCTATAAAAGCATACAGGGTAAATAAAAGGTTGATAGGGAATGATTATTCTAATAAACAATGAAGAAGTAATAGAATATCCCCATTTAGCATCCATGGTATAATAGAATCTGACCTGAAACAAGCAAGAGAATCCAATATTTGCATACACAAAATACAATGGGTGAGACGGTTTTTCTTCCTGTACCCCAACATCGTCATCCCTTCTGTTACCCAAAATTGAGCCTGTATAGCGGGGAATGGTGATTCCTCATCAACTAATTATTTAATTCTCCAGATACAACAGGTGTCCTGCAATTCGCCTGTGACATGAGTCACCTGGAGGCAGTATAGACATCACAGGACTGTCTCAACTTAAAGCGCAAATAGTAAGTGTTAGAACTCCAGGTCATTCTCATTTCTGTCCAAGGTGGGTACAAGCCAGGGGTCCCATGACCTCTTTTTCATGTTTGATAATGTGACCTGATGACTCACAAAACTCAAGAAAACATTTATGATTCCTGATTCATTATTAAAGAAGTGATAAAAGACACAAACTCATAGACACAGGATGTGCACCCAGGAAGGGCCCTGAGCACAGTGATTCTGCCCCTCCCAGTGAGCAAATGGGTCCAGCAAACATGGACAGGTGTGATCAGGTGACAAATGTCTGAATCTTTTCTTTTCCCTGGACAATGGAAAGGCAGAACTGAAAGTTCCTACTATCTAATCATTGCTTAATTATTTTGACTGCCAGTTCACATCTTAAGACTATGCAGGGACCCACCAAGAGCCACATCAGTGGAACAAAAACCACTTTAGTCACCTAGAAAATTCCAAGGGCTTCAGCTGCTTTGTATCTCAAATGGGAGTGAAAGACTAAATGTTAGAATAAAAGATAAAAGAGAGGGAAGGTGGCGGTCCAGTAACAGAGCTACACAGTGTCTCCTTGGGGACTCACTTAGAAAGTTGAGATTATAATTAAAAACTGCCTGTTCAATTCAGCTAGGAAAGGAAGGAGCATACCAACAGATGATAGGAGGCCGCAGGAAGACCCAAAATTCTGAAGACACACCAGAAGCAGAGGGAAACAGCAGCCCAGGAAGCAGCCCCAGTCCAATTGAGAGTGGCCTGAAGCTGCCAGCGTTCATAAGCAGAAGAAAGCTCAGAAGAACCTCTGACCGAGGTAAGCATGGATCTAGGAGAAGTGGGGATTGACTGCAGCTGGTAGCCCTAGCCTCCAGAAACAAACTGGCGGAGGCATAAACTGCCAGGACAACGCGAACTTTTCCTAGAAAAGGCCTCCTGGAGCCTAAACCGGAAGCAGCGCTTGGCAGTCAAGCAGGCAGTGACTTAAGCAGGAGCCATTAAAAAAAAAAGAGCCTAAGATTGAACTATTTAGAGTAAAAGCAGACTCAGAAGAGCAAAATCAGGGTTTGGGGATCACTCTTAAACAGTGCCTAGGGAGAAACTGGCACAAGAGACAGTTGTAAAGACAGAAAGGCTGCCACCCCCTGAAGGGCTTGGGTGGAGTGGGAGCACCTCTGAGGGCAGAGAGCCCCGCCTTTGGGGGAGGGCAGCCAGGACAGGCGGGAGAGCTTTGGTGCAGGAGATGATCAGAACACTTCACAGGCCATTAGGCAGTTGGTTCCTCCCTGGGGGCTCACTCTCAGCGGAAAACTCAGAGGAATTCCAGCTTTCCCCTCCTGACGCACCCTCAAACCTCCTCAAAGAAACCTCTCGGCTGGGCCTTTAAAGTGAAGCCCCTCAACAACAGAAACCTGGGAAGAAGACAACGCAACAGGACACCCACAGAGACGCCTGAGACCCCGGAAACCAATGTCATGGACCCTGAAGTAGTGGAACTCACAGGGAAGGAAGTAAAAAAAGCAAATACATGAGTCAAACAACCAGTTCACACAAGCTATTGTCAGAGAAATACAAGCAATGATCTGCAGGCTTACAGAGAAACTGACTTATTTTCTTCTTAAAATTATTTTAATTTGGGTCATTCCTATTACCATGAATTCAATGCAAGCAATTTTTTCTTCTGCGATGTCATACAATCTACCATTAACCACAGTCAGTGTCTTTTTGGAATTTACACGCTGTATCTCCAGTTGCAGGGCTTTGATTCAAATGTATCTCCATATATAGATACAGAGTCTCTTCTTGAATCTTGAATATCTTGAATCGGGAGTAGCATACGGCACAAGACAAGCGTAGGGTACGGAGTTCAAGGAGGTAGCCACTTTCAGGGACGTCCAGTCGCCAATCTTGCTCCACCTGCAGAACAGTTACGGTAACTCCTTAAGGTCCTCGCCTGTTAATTCGCAGTTTCCATTGTTGGCTGATCAGCTTTCTCTTCATGGTTCATGCTTTCTTCTATCATATTTGAAAATTTCTTATTTTCTTAATAAAATTTGCCAAATCAGGAAGTGAATGTTTTTGTATTCCTTCAGAGAAGATTTCGGGTTTGTTGTTGTTTGTTTGCTTGTTTGCTTTTAGACAGCGTATAACTATTGTGCCCAGTGTAATCTCAAACTCGTAGGCTCAAGTGACCCTCTTAGCTCAGCCCCCGAGCAGCTGGGAGTAGACATGTGTACCACCCTGGGTAGCCCCCAGAAATGTTCTTGAGCTTCGCTCCACAATGGTGTATTTACTCGGAAACAACGCGATCCTTTAAGGTCTTGCCTGTGAAATTTTACATAGGACTGCAGCCCATGGTCTGCCATTGCCAACCAAGATTCTCCTGTGTCCTGAGGTTCTTCAGTCTGGCTGACAGGAGGAGGGACGATGCCTTGCCCTATGTGAGAGCAAGGCCATCTCTCCAGGCTTTTGGAAGGCTTCATTCCCTGGTACCAGAAAATTCCCTCACAGGCATGTAAGGCTCAGCACTCGTGAGCAACTGCTGGGGGCGTCTGGCCTTCTGACTCTTCAGCTGTGTCCTCTGTGGCTCTCTGCCTTGGGACCTCGAGTCCCTGCGATTTCTGGACACTCACTGTTCAAGTCCAGGGGCAGCAGGCTCCACCCAGGCCTGAGTGCCAGGGACGGAAGGGCTCAGCTGCATTTCCTACCCCCTCTCGCCCGCCAGGGTCCCCTGGGCTCGCATCCAGGGTCTCGCAACTCATTATTTCATACAGCTCACCCTTTGTTTTAGCTACTCCAGGTGCATATGTACATTCACTTCCTGTTACTCCATTAGACTGAAAGAAAAGTCTCAACACCGTACATTTTTGAACTGTCTAATGAGTCTGTCATTTGTAGGAAAATGGATGCGCCTTGAGGTTATCCATGCTGAGGGAAATAAATCAGACGCAGAAGCTGGAATGTCGCATAGTTTCTCTCCTACGAGGAACTCAAAATGTGCATAATTAAAAGAGCATAAAAGGTAGGAAGAGAGAAGTAGACTGGAGCAGGTAGAGGCTCAGGGACCGGGAGATGGAAGGTAGGAGGGGAATGGGAAGCAATGTCGATTAACACGCAATCCGCACGCACACGTGGGCACGCGCCAACTCCCGAGGCAGATGCAATCACGCCCATCACACGCATTTACTAGTAATGAAAGCAGGAGCTGTGGGGAAGCAAGGCAGGTGACCTTTGGCCTAGTTATCCCACTTCTTGGAAACGCTCTCACCGAAATTTGCCCACAGATGGCCTGGATATACGTAGAGAGATGGTTCTCACGCTAAACATTATAATGAAGGAGAACATCAGAAACCACATTTTATCTGTCAATAAGGGTTTTACAATATTTATAATGATCTGTCACATCAGAAAACACAAGGCACTTACGATCATAATAAATTGACACATTTATTGAATGAGAAAGAATACCATTAAAAATTTTGAGACAAACAGTACCTTACAGAAAGACGGGCACATGTGATGCACTTTTAAGTTACAGTTGTGTGTATGTTTGTGTGGATAGATAGAGATGAATTATTGTTTTAAAGAAGAAAAAGGTTATAGCAAAACTTGCTTTCTTATTTTCTTCTTTAGGCAATGATATTTATTTCTTGATTGTATTTTTAATCGCCTTTATTACACTTCTAACCCTTTTGTCTGCCACTTATTTATAACTTACGTCACTACTATAAATCACATCACACTATTCGCTGAATTTTAGTATTGAGAGAACAGTGAACAGAAAAGTCGGAACACGCGAGAGCTTCCTTAAATAGCTCTCCCCTTACAGTGTCAGTTCTTAGCATCTCCAACAGAATGTAAGTTGCCAACATTGTTGGGGAATATTTTAATCACATCAGCAGTTACGGGGAAGACTGAGTCACGTATCTGTAAACTGGTCCCAGGAGCATAGCCTGCCAGCCTCACTCATTTAGATCACTTAATGACAAATCCTTGCTGCTGGCCAAAACACACCCAGGCTGAGGCAAAGAGATGAAAGTATATCCCAAAACTGTTATGCAGAGAAAAGCATCATTATCCGGTATGGGTGATGGGTTAGACAAGCTATTCAAACACAAGCAAGAGCACAACGCTAGAGATAAAAATAACCCTGCTTGCTCCGTGGGAAAGCTTGTGAGATCTGCCTGTTTGCTTTGTGTCTGCAGCTTCCTGGCCATTTTCCTTCATGAGTGTGTCGATCTCTTTTCAAGTAACGTACGGCCATGGGACCCCAGGACGAGGGCAGAGAAAGGAGTGAAGAAGTCCCTGAGGCTTACAAGATTTCATTTGGGTGTTCCCAGAGTATTTCCAGGTTGGGGAAAAAACAGAGAGAGAGAGAGAGAGAGAGAGAGAGAGAGAGAGACTTTAGAGCCTACATTTCAATCTCAAATAAAATTTACAAGATGAACTGAGCGGAAAGAGTTGCACTCCACTGATTGGTTTTCACTTGGAGATTTGAGTCTTGCGTTTGGTCCCCATGTGGTCAGCAGTCTTAAAGTGTGGCTTGTAGTTGGTGCCTTGGGTCTCCTGTCGCTGATGCTGACCCTGCAGCACCCCTTCTGGTTTACTGTCCCTGTTTCACATGTCATCACAGATGCTCCTGCGATCTGAATGTCTCAGGCTGATTTTCTGGTAAGCTCTTTTTACAGGGATGATTGAAATATACGATGAATCTTTAAATTGCGAAATATATCACAAGAAAAGTCCCACAGCCGTTACCCCCTCAGAACACCCTCTCACTGCACACGCGTCCCATCATTCCTGCGGCGCGCTGAAACAGGTCTGCAAGTCCTCTTGGGGGCGTGTCTTTACAACATCTGATCAGAAGGACAGTGAATGTGGCTGCCAGGTGCCACCCAGTGCAGGCAGGCTTGGAAACATGGGATGGAAGGCCCACAATCACCTTACTCAGTGGGCGTGGCACGGCGTGGCTCTGGGCTCTCCCGAAGTCAAAGTAACCACGGAAAAGTGAACATGTGGAATCCAGAATATCAAGGCAGCCACAGCAGTGCAATTAGACACTCACAAGGACAGCACTTCCAGGACTGCTTCGGGAAGTGGCGAATTGGTGGGGTGAGTGTGCTCAACGTGGAGGAGAGCAGTTTTTCCCAATATTTATCAGTATTTATTATGTATGCCATATACCACGGCTACATTGCACTTGAGGACTTTGTGCACATGTCAATCACATCTACTTCACAGTTCCTTCACCCCAATGTCCCTGCCTCACACTGCCCACCCCCCCCCGCCCCCATTACTCTCATGTGGTTCTCCAAAATGCCCGCATTCTGGGTTTCTCGTATGAAAGAAACCATGCTATGTTTTTCCTTCTGAGTTTGACTCACTTCGCGAAGCATGATGGTCTCAAGTTGCCTCCATTTACCTACAAAAGCCTCAAATCTATCTGTCTTTATGGAAGAGCAGTGCTCCACTGTGCACATACACCACAGCTTTGGTATCCACTGGTCTATTGGTGGGTGGATATTTTGATGTCGTCCACAGCTTTGCTCTTGTAGGTTGTGTTACTATAAACATGGATATACATGTGTCTCTATTACATGTTGCTTTTACCTTTTGTGTAAAGATACCCAAAGGAGATGTCACTGGATCAAGTGGAATCTTTAGTTTTCAGCCTTTGAGGAATCTTCACATTTCTTTCTACAGTGCTTGTATCAGTCTGCATTCCCACCAGCAATGTACAAGGGCCTTTTCACCGCAGTCTTGCCAGCATTGGGTGCTGCTCGACTTCTTGACGCGTGTCATTCTCCCTGCGGTAAGGTGATGTCGTAGTGATGCTTTGATTCGCACTTCTCTAATGGCTAAGGATAAAACCCTTAAGGAGGGTATTTTGAAGGGGATTAATGGAAAAGCATTTGCCACTGTAAAACAACTCAGGGTATTTTTTTATACCTCATGGTTTGAGTTGATTTTTGCCTTTTTATTTTTGTATCTTTTTCTATTTTATTTTTGACCAGATTTTATCCATCTCTTCATAATCCTGGCTAGCTGTTAGCCTTGCCCACTTGCCTCACTGCCTCTTTGCTTTATGTTTGACAAGTGGGACACAGGAGCACCGCAACTGCTTTCCTTTGCTGTGGGCTTCGATGCGCTAGAAAATTTTCATTTATCACACAGTAGGCTGTACCCAAATTCAAACCTTTTAGGAGTGAACTATTCATTATTTTTTGTGTTTCCCGTATGATACAACGAACTCTCGGTCATCCCTCACTGGGTATGTACGAAGGCCCTAGCTGGAGAACATCGCAGGTGTTTTTTACATCATGTGGATAGATATTAATGGGAATACTGTAGTCTTGCAACCACGTTGGCTTTGCATGGCATCAGGCTGATGAAAGTGAAATTTGGGAAAACAAGGACTGAACTTGAGAACTATTACACAGTGGTAAAAAAAAAAATTCTCTACTAAAATGGAAACTTTGCAGTAACAGGAAGTGTTCATTGGGTCCCTGGGGGAAATAGTCATAGGTCTTTCTGAAATCCAATGGGTGAACTAGAGAAAGGCATCATTTGGGAAGGACGCTGGGGAAGGAATGTGAGAAATAAGATCTATGGCTCAAGTCGAAAGTTGGGGTGACAGGAGACAATGGAGGGCCCTGGCCGTGATGCCACAAGGCTGTGTTTGAACAGGAGAAAAAGGAGAAGCCATTGCGAGGTGCTGGAGACACAGACAAAGCAGGTGCTCTGAATGTTTGGATACTGTAGCGACTTATTCCTCCCAAAGTACGAATGAACAATGTTTGTTTCAAACAAAGAGCTCTGGCTTCTGATGGTAGAGTTTTGCTGTAACAGCTTTTGCTGGGATTTCACCCCTCTTTCAAGTTCAGTTTCCAAAGAAGTAGTTCTACCTCACCTCCAAAACTTTCTTCCTCTAGTGTGTCTCTGAAATCAGTGACTCTGGAAAGCAAAGTCTGAGACCTGGAGTTGTACTCACACTATTTCTCTGTACAGATTCTCCTAACTGAGCTACCAAGCTCATTAAAGTGGGGCCTACCTATGAATGGCCGACACGAGCCAGTCTGTCTTCTAAATTATTTGGATCTGAAATTGTACGCCAAATTACTGCGGCCGAAAGTATCGAGCTGTCTAATAACAAAAATGCTTGTATGATCACATCAGTGTTATAAAGAACCAGATATGGAAGGACAGAAGAAAACAAAAATGTGTGAGACAGCTGCAGGCTGCAGACAGGTGACACACAGGCAAGAGGCTGTAATGTATGTCATCTGTAAGGACTAGGTGTAGCGGAATTGAGGGAAAGATGGATTGCAAGAACTTGAGGAGGCTGATATCAATTACAGAATGAGCATGAGCACATGGAGGCAAAAACAGTTAAGTCCGGGTTTTTAGGTGACTTTAAGTGTAGCAGGATAATTAATTTTCTCTAGAATCAAAAGCCTGAGGAAATTAATCAGTGTAGTTGCAGAATAAGTCATAGATGAGATGCTAGATGTATATGTAAATCAAACACAGCCATTCCCATCACAGTAGCCCCCGTATTTATTGACCTATGCACATGGTATAATTTACACATAATTATCTATTCCTCACAAAAATCCTTGATGGTGGCAGGTCAAATACATTTGTTAGACGATTAATTAAGCCCCCAAGCATCATCTCTGCCTCAGGACGAAGTCTGGGAGAGTTTAAAGTGGCAATGTTTCTTACAGGAGAAAAAAAATATTGGGAAATAAATTAAAACTTGGTGCAGATGGCCTGGTTTATGATGGGAAAAGGGGTCAGGTGTAATATAGTATTCCATTTCATTTCTAAAATGAAAAATGCCTACATATTGGCAGGAGAAGTCGGGTCTTCTGAGTCAGCCAAAGAGGTCAGGTCAAATTTTTTTATTTTTTAAAGAAATAGATCACGTAATTGGTTGCTTGAAAGTAATTGAAACTTGGCCCAATTGGAGAGCCATTTCCCCGAAGACTCACTGCTCTTAAATTGAGCAAATGTCAGAGCCAGACATTAAAAACCTAATGTTTGTCTTCTAATTCTCAAAGACTTTATTGTGTGTGTTTCCTGTGGACTTGTGTACACGAACTTTCCTAGGCCTGTGTAAACAGTGCAGACCTGGCTGAGTCTGACTGCTGATCTCTGAAATGGCAGTAGCGTCTCAGAAATGTTTAGTGGACTAGCAAATTCAGGAATGGCTAGACCAGGGACTCCGAACCTGTTCCAGTCCAACACCCTCTTCTCCTCCTCCTCTTTTCTTCCTCTTCTTCTTCTTCTTCTTCTTTGACAAACCTTCTTTGTTAGTATTTAATTTTTCTGTTTCTTAAACATTCCAATTTACTCTCAATAAAACTAACTTTAGCTTGAAGCTCTTGCAGCGACTCAGGAAGTCATCGGTCACTGAGCCTGTCCCGATGGCTCTGCCTTTTCCAAAATGACCCAGGGGTGGAATTAGAGAGTGCAGAGCTTGGGGTACTGGAATCTGCGATGGGGAGGGGGGGTGCTTTACTGTTTCTGCACATCTTGTGACTGGTTTATTTATTAATTAATGATTTTATTTTTGCAGATTCTTGTCATGGATGTTGGTTCTCAATACATTTTCAGGCTCTTTTCTAAGATGGAGTCAGTTTCTTCCTCTGTGGCTAAAGGCAGGTTTTTTTTTTTGTTGTTGTTGTTTTTTGTTTTTTTTGTGTGTGTTTTTGCCCCTGACCTGCATGGCAAAGATTATCTTCTTCTGAGGTGACCCTTGGCGGGATTGCTCGAGCCTCTTTTGTTAGTTTATTTTGTGTATGCATGCAGCTCG
Organism: Ctenodactylus gundi; assembly: GCA_004027205.1. Classification (NCBI taxonomy): domain Eukaryota; kingdom Metazoa; phylum Chordata; class Mammalia; order Rodentia; family Ctenodactylidae; genus Ctenodactylus; species Ctenodactylus gundi. The sequence goes on along the minus strand of PVKB01001726.1, from coordinate 182,876 downwards.
CTGGCTGTGATAACGGCTTCCCCTGGCCTGGCTTGTCTAGGTATGACACTGAGAGGCGCCCACTGCCAGAGTTACGAGGGCCACTTCAAAGACAAACTTCCTTGCTGGTTGCCATATGGGTAGTTCTGAAATCCCATCTCCCAGCCAGGTGGCCCCTGTCTTCTGTTGGCATCTTAGTTACTTATTTGTTGCCGGGACAAAACACCAAACACCCACAACTTAAGGGCGGAAAGACTTATTTTAGCTCACAATGTCTCATACAGTCCACCCAGGGGCAGGCGGCAGCAGCGGAAGTACACGGCAGACGCTGGAGAGATGCTCAGAGCATTGCAGACAGGAACCAGGCGAAGCCGGAGCAAAGTCTGTTTCTAGGGCTCAGGCAAAGCTAGGCCTTCCCTAGAAGGAAGCTGCGATGGTGTTTCTTCTACCTTAGGTCAAGCCGCAGCACACCGTCCCAAATACTCAAGGCTTTTGGGGGCACCGCAGATCTAATCCACAGCAGCACCTGGAAGGTGGCGGCAGACTATACTGTCATGTTTTCGGCAGGGGAAGCCACCGACCCTTCGGCATTCTTGACATCTCCTCCTGCATTCTGTTTCATCCTGGTGTTGTGGGCAGCCTGGGCACGGCACGACAGCTGGGTGGCTTAGAGCGACACACACCCGTCGCCTCACAGGTCTGGAAGCTACAAGTCTAAAATTAAGGTGCTGGCAGCCAGGCTTGCTCTGGAGAACCTTCCGGCTTTTCCCACTGCTGTTGGTCCTGCTCTTCTTCCCACCTCCTCTTCCTCCTCCTCCTCTTCCTCTTTCTCCTTTTTTGTGATACTAAGGATCACACCTCGGGCTGCTCTACCACTGCATGGTATCTCCAGCTTCTCTCTCTCTCTCTCTCTCTCTCTCTCTCTCCCCCCCTCTCTCCCCCCTCCCCCCCTCTCTATTTGAGACAGGGTCCTGCTAAGTTGCTTAGGTGGGACTTGATCTTGCAATCTTTCTTGCCTCAGCCACTAAAGTACTGGGATTGTAGGTGGGCTCTTCTCCTGAACTTCTCCTGGTCTGCCAGAGATCATTTGGGATTCCTGGCTTGCAGCTGTGCAGCCCCGTTCTCTGCTTATTTCAGAACTACCAATATGGCAGCCAGCAAAATGATATGACATTGTCCCTGAGTGCCTCTGTTTTCCTATGCCTGCCCTGGCGTAAGCACACTAGTCAGAGTGAATTCGGGCTCCACTCTACTCCAGCAGGTCCTAATTTTAACTACTGACATCCATGAAGGTCTTAGTTCCCAAGGAGGTTCCGTTTTGACGTACCAACAGTTGGAATTGGGGTGAGTCCTTTGGTGGTGCAGGGATGGGGGGAGGCCACAGCTCAACCTATAACAAGAAGTCTATTTCTTCCACTGCTAAGTGCTATTCCACTGAATGGATGTAATAGAGTTTATTTATCCATTTGCCCACTGAAAGTCATTTATTTCCAGGTTTTTGTGACATGACTAATAGGGGTGTAAACATTTTAATGTAAGTTTTTGTGTGACCACAAAGGTTCATTGCTCTGAGGTAGATATCTGAAACTGTTTAGCTTTGTAAAATATTGCTTTTTCTAGGGTGATTGTCTCATTTATTGGATTTCCAGCAGGAAACTACGAGAGTTCTAATTTCTCTGTATCCTTATAAACATTTGATGCTTCCAGATTTTAAATTTTCATTTTGTGTGTGTGTCTCTCTGTGTGTGTATATGTGTGTGCACAGGCATTTTCCCTATTCAAATAAATATGCAAAGGGATGCCATTGTGATTTTAATTTGTATTTCTCTAGAAACAAGTTATGCCTGTTACAGTTTGGATCTGTGATGTGCCCCAGATGCCTCATGTGTTTGTATGTAGCGGGCTACCTATGGGACTGTTGGGCCTGGCTGGAAGGGGTCGATGCTAGCAGTTGGACCTGGAGGAATTACATCAAGATGTTAATATCAGGAAGTGCAGAGCGAGGGAGTGCACTTATCCTGGGTGTCCAGGGCCCAAATGGAAGCTTGAACTAAGTAAAGGAAGGAAGAAGAAACATTGTTACAGCTTCTTCCTGGGAAGTCTGCCCCTTGCTTAGTCTCCAGACATCCACCAGCTCCTCCTTCACTTGCTACACTGTGAAGAACTTTTCCCTGATTAGATGAACTTCCACTGTTGTCGCTGCTCAGGAGTGGACTGTGTGAGGCCTTTTGAAACCATGAGCTAAAATAAATCTTTCCTCCCATAAGTTGTGGATGTTGGGTATTTTATCCTAGCAGTGAATAACTACAACAGATGATGAACACGTTTTCATGGGCTTGTCATCTGTATCTACTGTTTGACATGTGTGTTCAGATCTTTTGCTCAGTTTTAGGTTGTTTTTTGTTTCTCTTGTTGATTTCAGAGTTAGTGCATATTCTTTGTATAAGTCCTTTGGAAAATATGTAATTTAAATATTTTCTCTAAGACTATTATTTTCTCATTGTTAATGTACCTTACAAAGCAAAAAATATAATTTTGATGAATTCCAATTGATCAATAATTTTCTTTATGGCTTGTCCTTTTAGTATTGTATATGCCCACTCTCTGTCTTATAGATTGTCCTAAATGTTCATCAAAATATCTTATATTTTGTTTTAAACTTAAGTTTGTGATCTATTTTGATTTAATTTCTTATGATATATCAGGAATAAGTCACATTCATGTTCTTTGTTTTTCTGTGAACAGCTTTCCAACCATTTCAGAATAATTTGCTAAATATATATATTTTCTCCATTAAAATGTCTACACATTACTCAATTGACCATGATATATTTCTAATTGCTCTATTCTGTGTTACACATTTATTTCGCTAATGTTTTATCAATATTTTACAGTTTGAAGAACTGTAGAGAAAGAGTAATTTTTTTAAAATGACAGTGTAAGTCCTCTACCTTTGTTCAGCTTTGCCAACTCTTGAACATTTTAATCCTACTCTTTCAGTACATATTTTAGAATAATCTTTATCTATAAAAATATCCTGATAGAGTTCTGGTTGGGATTTCCTTAAATCTATATGTTCACTTGAGAAGAACTAGCATATTGACTGTTGTTTTCCAACCCATAAACTCAATGTTTTTCTGTATTTTTTGATCTCCTCTCATTTAACAGAATCTTGTAATTTTAAAATTGTTTGCTTCAATGGTCACATATATTCTGAAGAACTTGAGAGGGCAATCAACTTTATTATCCTTACCTAGATGTCTATTGTTATCTTTTCAAATCTCATTTATATATTTTCCCCTTTCTGTTTCTACCAATTTTAAACTGGAAAGTCATACGCTTCCTCCAATCTTTATTATGCTCCAGTGCAGAAAGATTCACCCTAACCAAGCAAGCACATCACAACCATTTCACCCTTGCCTTCTACCCAGTTAGATTTACTATGCTTCTCAGGCAAGACATTCGTTCACCTTTGCTTTATTTATAAATTATTTTGGTGTTATTTTCCAGTGCTCAAACAGGATTGTGTAACAAAGTGGTGCCAAGAGCTGTGACAATCCTTTGCCACTCCAAGGACAGAAGCTGACAAGACAGAAGTGTGAGGAAGATGGAAAGTGCCTAGATCCTTGATAGTCTTGATCCAACAAATTAATCTTGGGGTTATGAGGGACCAGGCGTCCTTGTCACATCTCTATAAAGATCCTTGTAGTTCAAGCATAATTCCATATTCAGTTCCTTGTAGCTCCAAGATTTTCTGATAAAGATGAACTGACCTGGCTCCCCACCCCCAACCCCTGCCCCAATCTTTCTCATCTCTCAAGTCCCGCCCTTCTGGGATTTGGCCAACATATCTTTTTCTTTATTTATTTTGTACCAGTCTCCATGGCAAGCGCATCATCTTTTCTCATCCTCACAGAAAGCTTATAAATTAATTACCCTCATGACCTTCCCTTAATCAAGAATAAAATGAGCCTTCTAGAAATCTTAGAAAGTTTCTCAAGGCCATAGACATCTACAACTAGCAGAACTATGTAAATCCCAGCCCAGATTTACCTGTGGGTCAGAACTGGTACAGAGGACATCACCCAGAAGAAAGCATGCATGGTACACGCATTGGTTTATTTTCATTGCTATTATACAAACTTAGGTAGTAAAACTTTCTTTAACATCACGGCACTGTGTTCTCTGCTTGGTGCTTGCCCAACATGGGTAGCAGCTACGCCATCCCCGTGCCTGGTCAGCACTCTCAGCAAGCTCCAGTGCTTCCATCTTATTCCCAAGCAATTTTCCAAGCTGTCCCTCTGGCTGCCTCTCTATAGAAGACCTACATTACATTATTAGCTTTGATTGTGATGAATTGCTTCTTACTAAAATGTAAACGGCTAAAAATAACTTATGATTGCTTTTTCTAATGTGTATCTTTTAGTAAGGGATTGTTTTTTTTGAAGAAGGTGATTTTGAACCCAACGGAATGGTAATACTTCAACTACTTTTTAAGATTCTTAAAGGGAAGCTAGGTTGAATATACATCCAAAAAATCACTATTTAAAATAAATTCTGTCAAGCTAGGTTGAATATACATCCAAAAATCACTATTTAAAATAAATTCTGTCAAGCTGGAATCATGATAGGTGCAATTGTTATGATGCTGCAGAATGGCAATATGAAAGAAATAATCTTTTAAATCCTAAAATATTCTACTGTTGTTGAGGAAGAGGTTCCCTTTTTAATTGATTCTTTACTTAGACGTGTTCAAATAGGTCGCCACCCTAATCTCCTCTCCCTGGGTGAAGTCCACTGTACTTAAATGCTGCTGATTTTTGCCCATAACTTGTTTAGTTGTGAATGTTAATGTTTGCATAATTTAAATCATTTCCAATTTTTTAAGTTTCTATGCATCAAACAACTATAAATAAACATTTGTTAAGCATAAATTTTGCAACAGCAAAACATCTGAATGTGCTGGGAAATCTGTAGAATTCCTGGGATGTAGCTCAGTGGCTGAGCACCTGCCTCCAGGTGTGAAGCCCTGGGTTCAATCTCCAGTACTGGAATCAAAAAAGGGAAAAAATCTGAGAATTGAAATTTAAGACTGAATTTTAAATTTGCTATAGTAATGAACAGCCATAGCATCCCAAACTTGGCTCCACTCCACTATTTCAGACACAAGAAAATCCTTATGAGGAAGAACAGGAAACCTTGAACTGAACTATTTCAACCTGTCCTTCAATAAAAGCTTGCCACACAGAATATGGAAATGACATATATAAACTATTTCTGTTCTCCTTCCTTACCCTCTCTTCTCTAATAAACACTACACTGATTAGTGATATGGTACCAAGAAGTCAGGTAATATATATATATATATATATATATATATATATATATATATATATATCACTATAGTGCCAAAGATGATAATTTTATGTAGTAGATCAAGTGTTCAAACGTTAGTCTGATTAGAATTTAAGGCAAATTTGACATTTGCAAAAGGAGAGATCATTCCATATAGAAGATTCATGAATAAAATCCTGGAGTACTGAGGAAACCTGGTATTTTCTGACCATCATAAAGATTTTCATATAATGAAAGTTCAAGATAAGGATGGAAGAACCTTGCCAGAGTCAGAGAGTGAACGGCCTTCCTGCCTTCCTGTTACCCTCAAGAAGCTAGACCTACAGAGCAAATGTTTCAAAACATGAAATACTCCTGGACCTAATAGTTTTAGAAAATACTTCAACATAGAAAACTTGAGAAAAATACTTCAGAACTGAAGTTGAAGTGACTTTGATGTAATAGTTTATAACTGCTAATTTAAAGCTTTACTAATTTAGTGGAAACTTTATAGAGTCTTATACAGAAGCTAATGTAGTTTATATTAAACATGTTCCCCAAAAGGTTCATCTGTTCAGGGCGTTAACCTCGTCAATGTGCTAACTCATCTGTGACTTCACAGGTCAGCAGGCTGTTAAGGTGGAGTAAGTAGGTCACTGAAGAAATAATCTGGAAGGCTGTACCTTGTCCTGAGCCCTTTCTTAACACTATCCCCATGAGCTAAATGCTGCTGCTCTGCTGTCCCCCCAACCTCTTCCACCACTAGGCACTACCTCATGACAATGGAGCCAGCCAGCCCTAGACTGAGCCCTCTGAAACCACGAGCCAACACTAAACTTCACCTTGCTTTTCTGTGGTATTCTGTCACAGGGAGGAGAAGCTATCACACAACATCGACAGAAGGGCCCCTCTAGTTGATCCAGAATTCAGACCCAGGGCAGTATTCCTGTAAACACAAGTTCTAAGGAATAGTTTCAGAAGAAAAGACGAACAGCATCAGCTCTGTTCTCCTAAAAGCCTAAATACTTGAATAGATATTTAGAATCACATGGTCGAAGGCGTACTTAAAATCCTACGGTTGGGGGGAACTTAGGTATCGTCTAGTTCAATCTCTTTGAAGACAGTCCCTTTTCCGTGTCCATCCACAGCTCTTCCCTGAAGCATCAGTCAGGAGACTGGGTGGCACCGGACTGAACTGGCCTGCGTGTGGACATTCATGCTGGAGACGGTGGTCACATTTCCCTGCAGCTTACCCTCTGGATAAGCAGTTTTAGCCACTTCTACTTAATGGTAAATAGCCATTTTTTTTTTTTTCTGACTGAAAGAATGTCTTAAAAAAAAAAAAAAAAACACTCATAGGTACCAGGATTCCTGCTGTTCAGTTTTAAGCTTCTCCAGCTTTTCCTTAACCCAGGCTCTGTCCCCTCCTGGGTCTCCACTCTCCCACATGGGCTCCAACACGTAGCCTCTCGATAACACAGGCACCAAAAAGTGACACAACACTTCTGTCACTACTTTCTGCCTCTCATTACTACGTACCTGTTAATGAAAAAAAAAAAAAAAAAATCAAGTCACTTTGAGAGGGCCTGGTCAGGAGCTTTCCTGGTTAACATTACCTCCGAATATATCCCAAAGGAGCACCCACAAAACAGAGGGAAAAGTGGCTCTGCATTAAACCACTCACAGAGCGCTGACATTGAAAGTTCCAATGAAAACTGATATGCAATTGACATCGCCAGGTGTTTTCTGCAGGAAAAAATGAGAACCTAGCAGAGTGGGGGCAGCAGGAGGAAACTCCATGTTTGTGGAACGAAGCCCGTGGACATCCCTGCTAATGGGACCTAGTCAGTGGGAGTCAGCAAATTATGATGTCTAAATGTGAACACTGAAGTGAGACCACACACACTGTCCCATCTGGGGTGTGACTTCAATCCCAGGGCCCTGGTTTTCTGCTCAAATTTACTTCATAGGGGTACGGGAAGGGTGGAAGGACAGCAAAGTTTTCATGACAATGTAGCTCCGAGGCCCTCAGCATCAACATGCACCATGTTGGAGGCTAACGCCACAAGAGACCCCCAGCTTTGATGTATACACTAAGGGTGCACCACTGTTAATGGGCGGCCGGGTTCACTGGGCTCCTCGTCGCACAAATCTAGTCTCCTACACTTTTGGTTTCTTTTCTTCAAAATAGATTCAAGAATAGTGTAGTAGCGGCTATTTTAGAGAACAAGGCTGGCCTCAGTTCAATGGGATCTAGCATTTCTTTGAAAGGGTACATGAAAATGAGGCACTGAGCTAGAACCTCCTTAAAGGTGAGTCACTCGGGGGTTGGGTGAGGGAGGGCCGGCAACAGAAGGCCGCTCCTGTGTGTGTGTGTGTGTGTGTGTGTGCATGGATGTGTGCACGTGAAGATGCATCATGTATGTAGCCAAAGCTTCACTGGCCTGAGCACCTCATGAAGCCAGAAGTTCCTGCTGAAGTTAAGGAGATCAGGCGAATAACTGAAATTTAGAAATACAGCCCCTTTTAAAGAAGTAACTTCAGTTCTGCATTGATTTCTTCGACAGGCCAGGTTACCGTGTACACATACACAGTATGGCTTTCCTCACCACTGCCCAGGAAGACCAAGCAATACTCACATCAACTGCTTACTTTAATGTCAAATGTTTATTTCTATGCCATAGTTGCCTTAGCACAATTTGTAAGAGAAACGAATCCAAAATTTTTTTTTCTTTTTTTTTTTTGGTCAGGATATTTTCTCTGCAGTTAAAGAAAGAAAATAAACACCTTGGTACCAGAATTACCATTTCTTTTACATCGTTCTAGTAAGTTGTATCCAAATATTCCCCTTGGATGTCATTCTCTTAAGATGGGAAATATCCATGGTGGGGCGTGGGGGTGGGAGTGGGGGCAGGGGAACATCTGCACTCGTTGAACGTGGGGTAGTCTTTTTTCAGAGACTATATATCTAGAACATCTTTGTTTTGGTACACTCTACCACTAATCTCCATATACTTATTATTCAATATAACAGGCATACTTTATTACATAAAACATAGTGCACTAAAAATGAACAATGTAAGAAACAAACTGAGATTTGGTGTATTTTCAGTCTTCGTGGGATCTGGTATCGGCCGGAGCTCAAGGATACCGATCTCACAGTGAAACAAACACAACTCTCTCCTGTGATGGAAATGCACTTAGTAGCCTAGTTCTTTTGGCTTTAGCAGACGGGGTGTCCAATACAACTGAAACAACCTGAATGCAAATTGATTTTTTTTTTCAATAAAAAAGAATGCTCTGGTTTCTTATCTGGTTCCCACATCTGAGGGAGCCATGAGATGGCATTTACTTGCTCATCTTTAAATGGACTTCTCTGGTCTGATTGGAGACACAAATCCATGAGGATTCCTACAGCGCACGTAGGCACCACACCTCAGGTCACGAGGCCTTAGAAAGCAGCCTGTCCCAGTAACTCTGGGCCGTGTGGTGGCAAGCCGGCACTGGGAGGACGCCGGGGTGGGTGTGCACCCAAGTCCCTCCAGCCTACTCAGTGAAAGGATGGAGAGTGTGGTAAGTTCATGCACATTTTATTGAGTAGTAATATAAAATGCTTTTTTCCTGTTTCATTGTTACAAGTGCATGCTCTGATTGCCAACATTTCAGAAGTCAAATTACAAAGGCAAGGCTTTAGGCTGTGGTGAATTACTTGGGCACTTATACAATTGTTAAAAATATGAATGGGCTTTTGCTGCTGCTGCTGCTGTTGTTTTTTCAGAATGAGCCAGTTGTAACCCGTAACTGATATACAAAGGGAAAAAAGTGAAAAAAGTACATTGTTGTGGCACATGACAGAACAGAATGAGATAACTAAACCGTTATGATATTAACAGTTACCATGCATTTAGAGTTTCACATGTAACTACAAACTTATTTAAATTTCACAAGGTTTGCTAAACATGCTACCCATCGATATGTGCACTGACAAGCTTATGTTAAAAACTTTTAAGAATACTCTCCCCTTTAGATTTTTTCAAAGCTTTTTTGATTACAAAATTTCAAAGGCATTAAGCATTTTAGAGAATATAAAGTATGCCAGTATACATACATTTCCAGTATATGTCAGACCACTAAGCGCATTACAGTCCCATACAGGCCGAGACAGCCATTTTTTTCTTAAAAAACATGCATAGGCAGATTTTTTTTTTTACAGAATATAGATGCTTTATCACTGTACTTAATATGGTGTCTTGTTCACTATACTTAAAAATGCACCACTCATAAATATTTAATTCAGCAAGCCACAACCAAGACTTGAGTTATCAACAAAACCCCTAAATATAAACAGCAAAAAAAGATAGGAGTCATTATTCCAGTTTTTGTTTTAAACTTAAAAGAAAAGAAATTCATTGCCAAATTAATAAGTGTTATATGGAAAGAAGGGCACTGAAGCACACCAAGGAAGCCTGAGGTAAGCAGGGTCTGTACAAAATTAACTGTCCTTTTTGGCATTTTTAACAAATTTGCGACATTCTTTTTTTTTTCTTTTTCTGTTTTTTTTTTTTAAGACTGCCTAATTCAGTTTATAGCCATTGTCTGACAAGAGTAGCAAAACATTATCAATAAATAGTCCTTATTTAGTTTGTACACCATATTTTTTGTTAAAAAGTTTGATGTCATCCATTTTAGTGCTGCGACTGTAAACGTACAATAGAGTAAGAAATTAGACAAAAGTTTTCATGTCCAGTAACAGAATAAAAGGCCTTTCATTCACCTATCTATAAGTCCCCGATGCAGTAGGAAAACACGTTCATTTCCCTAACATTGCAGTATATACTAGCATGAGCTTTCTTTTTAAAATTTTTTTCCCCTATAAGCATTTTTAAAAGGCATACCCAAAAGAGGTGTTGAATCACCACCCTCACCAAAATATAGTTTATTTAATCTCTCTCCCTCTTTGTTTTAAATGATAGTGTAAACTGAATCTAATTCCTGGCCCCAAGAGCAAATTAGCTACGTTCAGAGGCAAGAATATCCAACTGCCGATATGCAGCAACCCCCATCATGCCCTGCAGCTCAAAAAAAAAAAAAAAAGTGAACGGGAAGTGGTCACTGAATATTGCTGCTGTTACTGCCATTGCTGTCTGTGCCGTTAGTCTCTGAGGCTAGAGTCTTGTTGATGGAGTTAAGGTTGGCGTCAGAGGGCATGGCATCTCTGCGGGGCGGCATCCTCTCGTTAATTCGGTCTAAGCCCTTGGCCTCCTCGAAGCTAGTGATCTTATGTTGTGGCGAAAATCCTTTGATGGCTAAAACAGAAAATCATTTAAAAAGAGAGAGAAATGGGGTTAGCCAGAGGAAAACAGAGAGCACAGCTATCTTACCTGGTGATGTTAGATTTCTCAGTGAGGGTTATCCTTTAGTGGAGAACAACGGGACGGGACCTGAACACACAACAACAGACTCCTTACCCATACTTGGAGATCACCAAAGGGGTGAAAACAGCCAATGTCTCTTGCCAACCAAAATGTCCTCTTGAGGTTATTAAGATGTAAGCATTTCTCTTGTCTTCGTGAAAGTTTACGTCAAAGAAGTCCAAAGTGGATACGGAAAAAGGAAAGGTGATTCCAGGGAGAGGCCCTGGAAGTAGCACCCACTGGCCACATCATTAGCATGACTAGTGCACCCCACCCTCACCTACATGACTGTAGTGTGTCCCCACTGTTGCTCTCTCATTGTGCTAGGAATGGCACTGCTTGTGGAATTACTTTGTGTGTTACATCTACAGTTCTTGAAACAGGTGGAATTACAGCCAAAGGTAAAGGGAGCGAGAGATGGAACCAAACTTGGGCACGTTTATGCCATCTTAAATCTTGTAAAAGACTCCTCAGCAGACAACTCAATCAGGTCACTAAAAACAAAATGAACTCCCGCTTCCTCACTCAACTTGGGAAGCTCGCAGCAGAGGGGTGACTAGGTAAGAGAAACTCAGGAAACTCAGGGTCGGATCACTCAGTAGAGAAGCATTGTCTGCCCTTCAGCAGCGAGCAGGTCGAGCGGATGCTCATCGGGTAGCAAATGATGCCCAAGGAAAACTCATCTTGGTAGACCAATGAGTAGCAGCCACAAGCGTATACAATGTGGTTCAAGAAGAAAAAGAAAAAGTTATTTTTTGTAACTTTCGGCCAAAACCAATTAGACAAATTTGGGCCGTACTCAATCCAAATGTGGAATTATCCAATTGGGTTCCTTGACATGTATGTGCACTTTTCCCTAATGGTCTTAGTGCGCTACACGAGATAGGCAAGGCATTTGTGCAAGAAAATGATTTCTTCGGTTGGGTGCACCAACCGGTGAGCTGCAAATCAAATCCGCAAGTGGGGACCCGTGACATCAGTGCTTTCCTCCCTGTGAAGGGTTAGCCAGAGACTCAGAGGCCAATCGCCAGTGCTGATTCAAGCTGCATCTCCGTGGCTGTTTAAGGACAATTTCAGGGTAGCTCTATCCTCCCCACCATATTTGGGGAAAAAAAAAAAAAAAACCAGTAGAGCAGTTTCAAGCTGAAATTTCACCAGTCACTCCTACACGGATGTGTGGTGTCTTTCGTTAGCATGGATGAGATTCTTAAAAGATATATACAGTTGTCCCAAAGCTCATTATCGTAACGATCAGAATACATGGCTGCCCCTCTGCGTTTTAAAGGTTAGCATAATGGTGATCAGTTAACTGTGAGAGGAAGGACGGGGGAAAGGGAGGAGGAGACCGAGGCCCAGAGCAAAGCTTCTCAGTTCTAACTCGGTCACAAGTCAGTGCAATCTAGAGAGCTGTGTGGTACCCTGGCAACTGAGCCGTTCTGATGAACAAAACAATGGCACCTACTCTTCTAAGCTACGGCGAATACTTTATCCTAAATTAATAAATATAAAAAGTTTGCTATCGTTGTAATTTATAAAGCAATTGTATAAACTGAAATGGCAAAATGGAATGGAATCTCTAGGTTTTAGAAGCCAATAGAGCTGAAGCGTAGCAATGAAAAATCTAGGCAGAACAACGGGCGTCGCTGGGCCTGGGCTCTGTCTCTATGCGCTCTGCTGCAGCTGCTGGTCAGACAATGGGCATTAGCAATTTACATTGGGATATACCATACACAACACAGAGTCACAGAACCACAGAAAACAGCCAAACTATCAACAAGAATGCACACTGCAGATTAGAATTTGCCAAAAGGAACAGAGAATTCCCACGTAAATAGCAGTTTGGCCACTGCTATTTAGGAAGCAGTTGTATTTTCTCTTACAGTGCTGTCATTTCCCCTACCATGTCCAAATCATGTGCAAATTGGTAATCTAAAGTGGCATGTTTTACGTCACCCCAACGGACCATATGCACTCAATTTTGGGAAAAATAGTAAGTGATCTTGCAAGAACAAAATACAACTGAAGAATTTTGTTTTAAAGGGGAACTTCAGATTATTCTTTTTAAAGTTTCCAGAGGACGTGGCAAGTAGGACAGTAAGAACTGCTCTGATATGCACTTCTCCTACAACCACATATTTAAAATGCATCCAGTTAAAAAGTAGTTACTAACGCGTCAACTCTAATGTCCTCAAGTAGTGCTAGGACACAACTGGTTACTTATGATTCACCCAGCTTGTTGCAGGGTGTATGGCTCAAAGCAGACACTTGGCACACGGCCATTAGGTAGGTGAGTGACTGCTTGATAGTCACTACTGTGATTGGCCAGTTCCGCAGCCACTAGAAGCTTTTTGGACTCCTTCCAATATTTTGCTGGTGCTATTTGTCCTATAACTACCAATAGGTTAAAATTGATAAAACTAAAATAAATATCTTGTACATGTCGAAACATCTTAGAGACATGAATATTGAAATACAACAAAATTCTTCTCAAATAAACTCTTTTTGACTGCATACTTCTCAAGACCAGGGATTATTAAGGAAGGCTCCTTTCCTTCTCACCTGAATGTGATTTGAGGGACATGGTTCAGCTCACAGAATATTGTTTTACGTGTTGTTTGGTCAAAACAGCTGCCATAACCCCCACCCCACATCGTCCAAGGCATGTAATCCTTTTGTTTTCTGTGATTTTAGTAGGTTCTTGTATACAAAAGGCAAGCGTAGCTTTAAGGGAAAAAAAAACAAACAAACAAACCAGAGAAGGACATTTTCCCCTTTAAAGCAAGAACATGTTGGTTAATACTGAGCCACAACTGTTAGCCCAACACCCACACACTCTGTACAAGCTACAGCAAAAAAGTAAAAGAATGAATACACCCAGCAGAGCCCTTGTCTGTTGCGAGTGCAACAGAAAGGGGACTGGCCAATTTACCTTCATCAGCCTCAATAGCCTCAACAGTAGCTGAAGAGAAGAAAGGGGGTGCAAAATGAATGAGAAGAATGAGCAGAGGATTTTTTTTTAAACTCTAAGAACAAATCAGTGACCATCAAAGGAGCTAAGAGAACTAAGGTTTCTGTAAGTGCTGGATTCTGGCACAGACAACAAAACAGAAATGCCCAAAAGAACAAAAGCAAAACCACCACGAGAGTGATACACGCTGAATTCTGAGCTCGGTACATCTACCTGGGTGACACACTTCGGTTCGTGCTAATGCAAAGACCGAACGGTCAACTCCGTTGAAGGCACTAGAGCTAAGCAATGTGTACAAATGCAATTATAGGAAAACAAGATTTCATAATGAGCAAGCTTTCCTGAGTATTGACTTATTGTAATTGTAAAAATAAACAATTCATACTCTTTAAAAAACTGCCACACAAGATAGTAGAATTTGAAGCAGAGCCACAATAGTGTGGGTCATTTACATTTTTTAATATAAAACAGCACCATTTTTTTTTACAGTGAAATGGGGGCATAAGTTTAAAGAAAGATAACATCAGTGTGACTCTTTAAAGACAAACTTGGGGAGCAGGGGTGGAAAATGGTGAAGGAGAATCAGCAGGGAAGGACAGGACACGTGTGTAACATGGAATTCTTTTGCCACACTGACCGATTCAGAATCATTTTTTGAGTAGCATTTTTGAATATGAAATTTTTAAAATGTTATAAGTAATAACATAAGAGTAGCAGCAATAATTAAATTAGAATTTCAGAAAGAGGCAGCCTAAATCCTGAAAGCTCTTGGGGATTTCACTGAAATGTTCAGGAACGGCACATTTTTACAGGCGGAACTTTGGAACCTGTTGTTTTATCAGCTTTTTTAAATTAGAAGGTTAGGTCTCCCCTTTCACTACACATCTACCTAAGGTTTTTGTCTTATTAAGACGTACAGATATTTTCCTAAGTAAATGCTAAAGTGGAAAATTTTCCTGTAACTTGGATGTGGTTAATGTGAAAATGTTACGCCTTGACTTTAATTTGCATTCTTCTTACAATTTACAGTTTTAAACTAGAGCAACTGCCAAAGATGCACCGCACCTTACTTCTAGATTCCTTATGAGAAATTCGGAAAATGGTTAGCACCACAAAGAAAAGCTAGACGGCAAGCTTCCACTGGTTTCTCCTTTTACTCATCTGGAGGGTGTCAGAACCTTAGCTTTCATTTTGTGTCCACACATATGGTTTAACATATACACTAAGTTTTCAAATTCTCAGTGGCAATGAGGTTCCAATCGGCGTGACTTCTATGTGTCTCTTTGTATGTGTGAGTCCAACACAGAGCAACATGAACCGGTGGATTTAAAATAAAGGACATGGAAATTGAATAACTGAAGTAAAAAATACAGGTGGAAATCTTGAAATGAAACAAAGAATTGCAAGAGCATACGTAACTCAAGTTTTAAAGTAAAGCAAAATAATCTGGAACCGCACCAGCACTGACATGTTAGAAACAGGCACTGCCCGCTGTGAACGCATTGTTCTAAAGCACAGGGGGCCAGGAGTTTCTGATAATACACTTGCTGTGCCTTCAAATGTGCTTATCAGAAACTGTAGATTTCAATCTGTTAGTTAGAGGTGCATTTTGTGCATATAGAAATGGTCTAGTTATGAAACTGTTCTAGTGATCCTGTTTTACTCTGGTGGGAAAACTTTTAAATTGTAATAAACTTGTTAAAATAACCTCTAGCCATCTATTTAAAGGAAGAATGTACTTCAATGCTATATGCATTCTCCTATCTCCACTGAAACATGTTAAAAATGAAGTTATTGTGATGCTGCTGGTTGGGGCCTTTAGTTATATCATGTTCAGTAAATTGATCATTATTCTTCAGGTAGAAGAAATAATGGTAAAAATATCTGAATCTTCTAGGATAAGGGGCAGGGATGGAAAGGGAAATAAGGAAAAGATCAGGAAAGATAAAGGAAAATAATCAAGAGGCTGAGATTCTTTGAAATATATTACAGTATAGTTTTAGTTTTTTTCAGTTAAAGTCTAGTCAACAGAAAAATTTCCTCATAGTTAAAGTTACATTCTAACTAATGATAGCACTAGTTAGCACTGATAGCAAAACAAAAATGACAAAGGTGAAAAGTATGTATAGCACCGTGTTATCTAACGTAGTGGCCATGAGCTACATGGGGTGTTTAAAATAAATTTAATGAAAATCAGAAAAAAATTAACACTGTTCCAGTTGCACTAGCTAAATATCAAATGCTCAGTAGTTACATGTTGCCAGTGGCGTCTGCACAGATATAAAAATTTCCATCGTCACAAAAGTTCTGCTGAAAAACACGGGTCTAAAAAGGTACGACTCTTAATATAAAATTTCTGTCTTGAAGATTGAAATGTTTTTATTCTTTTTCCAAACTAAAATGTGGCTCTCCTCAGACTCTTCAATTGCTTCCGCCTGAAGATGAACGACCTATGACTCCCAATCGTCACTCAAAGTAGATAATAAAATCACCCTTTGGATATTCTTTTTCCAGTTGTCCAGTAAAATCTAGAATTATGGGTGCATACTTATATGTGTTTATTCCGTCCATCAAAACGCCAACAAGACCATTATTTTAAAATGTAATTAACACGTGGTAGTTAGCAAGTGCTGTGGCGCCAGGCGGTCCAACCTACTGCGGTGCTAACTGCACCCAGGGCAGCGCGGCCGGGGTGGGCGCAGAGCAGGTGCACGGGAGGCCGCGCAGCGAGCGGATATGCGGACAGGACGGCTCAGGGTATGCGGACAGGACGGCTCAGGCTGCCCTGGGGTTCAGCCCTTCCTCCAGCCAGGAAGCGCTGAAGACCGAGACAGCGCGTCAGTGCACGAGGATGTCAGGGCCCTCCTGGCACCCCCGCAGGGCCCGCTTACCGCTCTGCAGCGTCTGCTTCCCTCCCGAGAGCACTCCGCTGGGCAGCATGCCCGTGGGCGTCAGGCCCTTCAGGGTCAGCACGCTCTCACTCTCCTCTCTGCAGGGGCGAGAAGGGGCAGGCACTTTCATTTTCTTTGTGGAAGCAAGGTAAACAGCAACAAGACCAAAACAAAATCCCACAGGGCGTGGCTAGAAAAGTCTTACTGCCAACCCAGCGGCTGGGGCAGAGGCGCGCACCCAGGGCGGGCGCGGTGGTGGTGGCGGCGGGAACCACCTCAGTGCTCCTGGCCTCCGGTGCGCGCCATCGTCTCCACGCGCTCGGGGCAGAGGCGGCAGGGTGGGGAGGTCAAGGCCGGCCTGGGCGGAGACCCCGTACTAACGCAAGGGCTGGGGTGCTGCTGGGCAGGAAGGCCTCGGGCGCGGCGTGCCCTTCCGTCTCTTCTAATACGACCCAAAATAACATTCGTCTCAGACTCCCTGTATCTCCCTTTGCCTGTTTTTTATCTATACCTAGAACTGCTGAAAGAAACTATATGATTCACTCATTTGTTTCTGGTCTCCGCTCCTTCCACCCCGGCTAGCAAGCGTGACCAGGGGAGGGACACGGGTCCCTGCTGCGACTCAGCTTTAGTTTCCAGCCCGCGTTCAGAAGGGTGACCAATGGCCACACAAATTGTGGTATTTATACACAATGGAATACTACGCATCTATAAAGTCCAATAAATAGCGTGGAGGCTTCTGCGGTCAAATGGAAGAAACTTGAGAACATCATGCTTAGTGAAGTGAGTCAGAAGCAGAAGGTGAAACACCCAATGGTCTCTCTGATATGAGAGACCCAGATCACAACTATCTCATGGAACTCAAAAAACAAAGTGAACCAGGGGGGTAGCGTGGGGAGGGAAGGAGGGGTGGGTGGGGGGAGGGACAAAAGGAGAGTGGGAAAGTCCTTGTCACCTTGACAAGATACATATGTGCACAAAATGCTCAACTCCATTGTGAACCTTAAATTCTGCACTAATACATATCCATAAATTGGGGGGGGGGGGGAGCACCAAAGAGTCAGCTCAGGGAAAACCGAACCGAGCGGCAGCCTGGATCCACACTGCGGGTGGGTCTCTATTACGGCAGCGTTAAGCTACCGGGTGTTTTCTATTGAAATATGCGATTTTAAGTCACTGATCATCATTAGGTTCCAACAGTCCATTTTTTTTTTTGTCTTGGAATAGTTGTATTTATTTTATACACCAACAATCAGGAGAATGGACAGACTGTCTGGGTTTAAGACCGATGTAATTCTATAGTTTCATTCCTATCGCCTTCCTGCGGCTGAGAAGTCAGATCAAAACCACTTTCTATATGAAGAGAGGCTTCTCTCTTTTCATCCAAATGTACCTACATGTGAAAATTCTGCTTTTATTCCCCCTCACGGAGACTTTGGGTAGAAAAAGGCAAAGCTATCTTACAACACATGAGCAAGTATTCAGATGGCTGATCGGATGAGCTTAGGATCTCTCTATAGTCCTTTGCACCTAATACAAAAATTAAGGACATTTTTCTAGCCACATACATGTTCTCGTTGGTCCTCAAAACTATGGGACTTGCTTACATTAAGGACTCACTGCTCGCTTTGTCCTGAACTTTCTTACTCTGTTTGCTCATGAAGCACACCCATACTTTTTCCAATGTCTCTAGTCTTCGGCTATTTAATAAGTGCTTTATCTCTCACTTACAATCCCCATATTACTTTAGTTTGCTTTCATGGAACATAATCAATGTTTATTATGTCCATTTATTGCATGAATGAATGAGTCTTAGTTTAGAGATGAGCATTAGAATGAAGGCCATGACATTTACTGAGCCGTAGGGAGCGGCGACGCTCCACGGTCAGCTCTGCCGTGACCCTCAGGACGGCACTGGCCGCCACAGTCACCGCTGACTTTGCTTTGGTGACTTGGAGGAAGAAAGGTGACACTTTTCATCCTTCTCATGGTTCCCCCCTTCTGACATCACATTGCAGACCTACTGTAGAGACTCTACCTGAATTGAGACAGAAACAGGGAAAGGAGAAAAAAAAAAAAAAAAAAAACAAAACCCCAGCATAACTCCTCCATTATTGAGAATCAAGGCAAAATTTTAGGAAAAAACAGGCCAGGCCCAGGGGTGTAGGCCTGTGGTCCCAGCATTCTTGGAGGCTGAGGCAAGAGGACCTTAACTTCAAGCCCAGCCTGGGCAACTTACAGAAAGTTAAAAATAAATAAATTAAAAAAAAAAGGAATGAGGATGTAGCTCAGTATAAAGGGTCTGGACTCAATTCCTAGTATCAGAAAAACAAAACAAAACAACAACAACAAAAAAAAAAACAACAACAAAAAACACAGACTAGGTAAAAACTAGATCATGAAGTTATACAACATGTTAGATTTAGTATTTCCCAAGCCATTTTTATTCATCTGTGCAAGTGTGAACAACTGTGAATCGACTCCAGTTTTCTCACATAAACACAGTATGTTTTAAATTAATCTTTTGAAGAGTAATATAGTTACTATGCATTATCAGGATATTGATAGTTAAATTTAAGTAAAGAAAAGTATACTGAATTTCCTTTATAAAAAGAAAACCCAAAACACTGTTTCCACACTCCAGGCCTAACAGGAGGATGATTCCTGATCCCATTAAACAAAAGGAACAAAAAACCCCCAAACGCTATGGGATGGTGTTAAGTAACTTTTTCCCTTTTAGTGATTTATTAGAATAAGAATGGGCTCACATAAACAGGTTATTGTTGATGCTCATTTTCTAGAAATCTACTGAAATGCACTTGATAAATTCATTTTTACTGCAAAGCCAAAACGGAAAATAAGAAAAGTATTATAACAGCTTTTCCTGTTCCATAAGATATGCAACCTACTGTGAAATACACGTTTTAAAATCCTGCACAAACACAGGGATAAAATGTGACGCAATCCCTGTAAAGACATTTTGTTCACAGAAGTAACTTCAGAGATTACAATGTAACTGAGGACATTCCACTTAAATAGACAAAAATGATTCAAGAAAAATGTTTACTAGTAAGATGTGTAAATTATGGGAGGAAATTATTAAAATAGGGACACCCATCAAGGGGAGCACGTAACATTCCGCGCACCCACCTGAGAACGGAGAACACGCGCGCCATCTTCCCGATGGCTCGGATCTTGTTTCTGATCACTTCCTTCCGGGCTGCAGCTGTGGCTCCTGTAGTTTGAAACAAAGTTCAGCAAGTCAGTAAATTTCTATCTCACTGTGATTATTCTCAAGTTGTATATATGAAATAGACTTAAGTAAGCAAAACCTTTTTTTGTTTGTTTGTTTGTTTGGTTGTTTTTAACCCTTGGGAGGATTCATCATTAAATCAAACTTGAAACTCCAGGCCTTTTGAACTCTTATATCAGGATGTGTGATTTCTGGGGAGTCTCCAAAATGCTACAGTAATTTTTGAGAATTTCTAGGGGTAGGGTGGGCATGGAGATAAAGGAGGAAAAAAAAAAAAAAAAGCAAGCAAACAAAACCACACCAGAAGAATTAAGACAGCCATCATGTTTCCTACTCACGCCAGTCTCTGAGCTGGGGAGACTTTACTTGAGGAAAGTGTTTTTCCAAAAAAATTCACCCTTGAAGTTATTAAACTCAGGAGTCTTACAACTCTTTATGCTCCCTAGAATATCAGTTATCTTATTTACTGGTCATAAAATATTCGTTATAGCACTTGATATTCTTACTCTCATTGGTTCAAAAGTTCTACAGGAAAAAGTGGAAAATTAACTTGGATTTAGCCAGAGACAGAGGCACTACTTGTATTAAGAGGTTATAGGTGGATTTTTTTCCAAGGTAAATTCACAACATTCTAGTTTTCAGATTAAAAAAAAATCAATCTAGACAGATTATATTAAAAGCATTTTCCTTTTTTAAAATCTTGTTTTCTTATAGTAATATATGATCTTTGACATTTCTATTTTAATTTTCAATTTCACAATATATTTGGATAAGTACAGAACCTAGAAAAAGACCTTTCTTCTTAAGATTATTATAATCCAATGCACACGTTACATGGGCTTTCCAGAATGTGATGATACTAGCAGGTTGTCCATTTCACTCCTTGCATAGATGCACAATAAAATACTCTTCTCAGATAGTATCAGAAATGTTCTTAATCTGAAGGAAATTTTAGATTACATAATTTTCTGAGACTACAGTCTATAGTACACGTTGTCTAAGGAGTGTAGAATTTTTTAGTTCTTCAATCTGAGGTGTTGTGGTTTTGGAGTGTCCCTCAAAAGCCACATGGACCTATGGATACTGTGTACTGTTGGGAGGTGGGGTGGATAGTTAGGGATAGACCTGGAAGGGTAGTGCTCCGCCCTGCCCTTCCTCTTTTTTCAAGAGTGCCCCCCCCCCCCCCCCGTGGAGATGGTCTGGAAGGGTAGATTCACATGCTTTGACTTAATAGGATTATTGATAGATTCGTAAAGGATGTTTACTTAGTTTTTTTTCTTTTACAAAGTAGGAAGACTTGGCTTATTTTGGTTTCTTGTTCTACCCTGCTGTGAGGACATCTGTCTCCAGCTCCAGCCCTGCCAAGTGATTTTACCAATTTCCAGCCATCCGCCTGTAAACAGACTGTGGCCTTCTGAAACTCTGAGTTAAAATGGTTAAGTCTCCCTTAAATTGTGGATGTCAGCTATTCTGTCCCAGCAATGAAAAGGTTAACTATGACATGGGGTCAGAACAAGTTAATTGACCTTCCTAAAGGAAGGATTCCTGCTGTTTGTCTTTTTTTAAATGCAAATTTGTAATCTTTTTCATTTTGATCATGCTAATATTTTTGCAAAAAAAAAAAAAAAAAAAAAAACACCTTTCAACAACTCATGCATTCTTGAAATGGCTGGAGAAAGAGCCTCTGTTTTTCCCTTACTCCCAGAAAGCAAAAACCTAATGAGCCACTTTCTTCACCCGGGATTGGAAAATTTCACAGCTGATGCTCATGAGTGTCCATCTTACAGGTACCTCGGGGTTCTCTACAAGGTGGGTACCAGTAAATGAGAGGCCATCATCAACCTGTTGAAGAGCTAACATAACCCACGTTTCTGTCCATTTAGTACTCCTCTGTGGCACGCACACCACGACAGTTAACTCCCACGTAGTCCGTGGGTGGGATGTCCTAGTGTGCCAGCTGCTCTGCCTGCCTGCGCTTGGATGGAGTAAGTTGAAGCCTGTGTGGGAGGAAGCCACTTTCCAGCACAGCCCCTCCCTCTGCTAATCCAGCAGTGCCGTGGGTTTCACCCAGGGCGTTTCTCCAACTATCTACTGACCCTAACATTGGAGGGGAACAAGGGGTGTGTGTGTGGAATCCTTGCCTTAACTCTTGTTCTGAGATTCTAACAATACCTGTTGCCTCTGATTTGTGATTAAGATTCTTCTCTTTTTCCAACAGTTTTCTTCCTCTGGAGATGGTCTGAAAGGGTAGATTCACTGTGCTTGGATTTAAGAGGATTACTGACAGACCCATAAAGGACATTTATTTATTTAAGATTTTAAAAAGTAGAATAGAGGGCTGAAGGAGTAGCACAGGGGTTGGAGGGCCTGCCTAGCAAGCTTGAAGCCCTGGGTTCGGTTCCCCAGCACCGCATGAGCCAGGCATGGTGACTCATGTCTGTAATCCCAGCCCTCAGGAGGCTGTGGTAGGAGAACTGCCATGAGTTTGAGGGCAGCCTGGGCTACACAGTGAGTTCAGGACTGGCCCGGACTATGGGGTGAGACCCTATATCAAAAAAAAAAAAAAAAAAAAAAAAAAAAAAAAAAAAAAAAAAAAAAAAAAAAAAAAGAAGAAGAAAAGAAAAGAAAAAAGAAAAGTAGTCTCCCTACGGTGATCTCTCTGTACACTTTTTTTTTTTTTTATCGGTTGAATGCTGCTTTTAGTTTAATACTGTCCTATTACTGCTTTGTTTGGCATTTCCCATCCCAGCTGACCGAATCAACTGGGAGGTCAGGATGTGCCAAGAAAGCGAAAAGATTCTGACCCTCTCCAGTAAACAAGATGGCTAAACTGTAAACACAACCCAAAAGACACAAAGAGTGGAAAATTGGGGAGAATTTTGAAATGATGACTGTATCTAGGAGCACAACCATCAAAGTGGCAAGGAGCCATTAATATGTCTACAAGTAAAATCGTATGCAAAGAAAAACAACCTCGCAGAACATTTTCCAATAATGGAAGCCATACCCTGAGCAAAGGGAAGGAGGCACAGGTGTTGGGAAAAGGGGGAGACAGATTCCACAGAACTACACCTCTCAGTGCAGGGACAGCTGCTGATCCAAAAAACACTCAAACGCAAAATTTCAAATGCAAAAGGAACATTTTGACAGTCAGAGCTGTTACACGATTATCAATTTAGATTAAATAGCAGTTTAGGTAAGTAGATTTCTGTATACGTGATTGTGTTTCCCCAAAAATGGTGAATCACAAAATAGTATTGAATTTTATAATGAAAAGTGCTTTAAAACTTTTCTTCATGATTTAGGTAAGACGTTTTAGTACTTAAAAAAAACCTAGAATATATCTCCTCCAAAAGTCTCCCCCCAGTCCCCCTGGCAGTACTGTGGATTGAATCCAGGGCTTCCCCAATAAGCTACATCCCTAGTTCTTGTCCTCTTCAGACAGAGTCTTGCTGAGGTAACCAGTTATCTGGGCTGGGATGGAATTTTTGCTATTCCTGCTGCAGCCTCCTGGAATGCTGAGATTACAAGCAGGTACTACAACAGCTAGATCAGGTAATTGTACCCTAGACTATAAGAAGGGACATTAAGACAAGCCTCTTAACGTTTGACCTTAAGGATCACTTTCAGGATGTTTGAAATAACTAAATCTAAATTAAACATGTACCACACGATGTTATTTTGTAAAAATCTGAAATAAAATATGCAGATTGATAGGTACTTGAATGAATTAATTTGTAGACAGGGTCTAGAGTTTAAGCTGGTCCTGAACTTATTGTGGGGACCAGGCTGGCATCGAACACATGGTAATTTCCCTGCCTCGGCCTTCCAAGTGCTGGGATTACTGGCATGTGTCATCATGCCCAGCTAATGTTTATGTGGTACTAGGAAGTCAAACCCAGGGCCTTGTGTATGCTAGGAAGGCACTTTAACCACTGAGCTATGCCCCACCTCAGGTAAGTGAATTTAAAGGAGATAAAAAATATCAGAATAGAATTAAGATCAGTGGTAAAAGTCACGGCATACTTAGTATTGCTATTCTTGGTTTAGGTTTTTTTTTTTTTTAGAGATTAGTAAACCTCTCTTTTTGAAAGTGTACATTCCATTGCAAGTTCTCAAAGTCTATAATTTCATAAAAAGATCAGTAACAAGCCAGTTTTTAAAGGAATTTTACTACCGGCAACATGCAAATACAATGCTCAGTACTCATGTTCAATATTCAATATTCTTGGTATTGCTCTGCTTACTGGGTGGCAACGTGTTACAGTAGTTCAAATTAAAATTTAAAATATTAAGTGGTGAAGATACATACTACTTACATTAAAACTGTGTAACTATTTTTCAATGAAAAGAATGGCATTTCTTATTTTAACCTCAAGTCCCAAAAGACAAAACAACATTTTATATAATAAGAAAATAGTAACTTTAAATAGATACGTTTCCTTTTCTGATTCCATTCATCAGTGGCTTTGTTTGTTAGGTGTTTGGCTTATCTTTTCAACTTTTAAGTTATGATCTTCTTCTGCCCCTGACCATTATGCAAGTAATTCCAGAATACCAGTGACTCCTGGACTCCTGATTTTCCTCAGAGCGTGGCAGGCTACCCTAGATAATGAGGGTCTTGTAAAGGTTTGCTTTCGGCATGTGGACTTCACGCCCTTGGCGCTGCACCTTGGAGAAGTCTCCTGAAGCCAACGGTGTCTATGGCAAGCAACGTGCTAAGGAGGTGCTGCTTCCATACGGGTAGGTTTCAGCTCACAAATGCTTTAGGGGAAGGAGCAATGTGAGCTGGATCCAACAGAAGTCAGCTGGTGAAAGTGCACTCAGGAGAACTCTTCCGAAGTCCATGGTCATGCTGTGACTTGAAAGCAACTGTGGGGAGAATTTGTACCATGGAAATCTAAAAATGCTACAAAACAGGGCCACTTTCCTTTGGAGGAAGGCGTGGTAAACATTTAACAGCACACCAAGTGGACATAGGTGCTAATTGCTTCGAGGAACAATAAAAATTCTCACTGAAATGGTAGAAATATCTTGAAGGATCTTATAGAGGGATGAATGAGCCATCGAGACAGGGAGCGCAAGCATTCTCCATTGAGAATCTGTGAACAACCATGTCAAGATAACGGACAAGCTTAAGAAGTCTGTCGTGAGCGGAGTTTGAGTCTATCAGGAACGGTGAGGGGCCACGGTGGAAAGCAAGGAACGCCGGGGCTGAACTGTACCAGGCTTCAAAAAAGTAGGCCAGGCAAGCAAAATATTCAGACATCAGCATATGTGTGCTGCAGGTAAACACGACTTACTTTGCCAGGTACCCAGGGGAAATAAATGGTTAGGTTGATGGATGTTTTGGGAGTTAAAAGAGAAAGCAAATGTAATCAAATACTAGTTGAAATTCAGTGATAGATACATTGGCACTGATGGTACAGTTCTTTCAGTTTCTCTATATATTTGAAGCATTTTGTAAAACAAAACAATGAAACTATCCTTGGAAGAAATTGGTTTCGAGAGGAAAGAGAGATGGCAGCTCTGGGAAGAGAGTCATTATGCAAAGCCGCTCCTTCTGTGACATGGGGGCACGAGTTTGCTGACCGTTGCAAGCAGAAGTTCTTCCTGAACTGATGGTCACGCCTGCTCACGCTGGCTCCAGGGGAAAACTAAAATAGTTCTGTAACTCCATTACACTTTGCTGTCAAAAGTATATTTAGAGACTTAAAGCATCTATTTTAAATTTCCCGAGATAATAGGCTCTAAATGTTCAAATGTTTCTATTGGAATAAATGTCACAATTACTACGAGTAATTGCACAAAGATATAATAAATGTTCATAAATATACAACATGCAGAGAAATGAAATGTTATTATGTCCCATGATGGAGACAAGAAGGAAGCAAGACTGCTGTA
Source organism: Ctenodactylus gundi (assembly GCA_004027205.1). NCBI lineage: Eukaryota > Metazoa > Chordata > Mammalia > Rodentia > Ctenodactylidae > Ctenodactylus > Ctenodactylus gundi. Next base: position 157,133 of record PVKB01001726.1, on the reverse strand, counting down.
AGGACATGTCCTGGATAGTTACACGGATGATGTCCTGGGAGACCTTGACCTTTCTGTTAAAATGAGAGGCGGCAATGGAGAAAGAGGGGGTGGGAAGGGAGAAGCAGGAAAGGACCCCAGCCTCCAGCTCAGGTGTGTTCTCAGGCCAAGCACCCTCAGGAATGAGGACACATGGAGCCGAGGACGTGATGATGAAGGCCCTGTAACCTCCCCTTGGAATGTTTTCATGCGATCCCAGCCGATACACATATGCCTTGAGAGTTGGGTTTCATTAAGAATTAGATTTCTGAGATGACAGTTGTTTAAAGGTCTCCTTGGCCGGTCACAAGCTTGAGAATCTTGCATTGCTATCCATGAAGGGTCAGTGCTGGCACTACCATACGTGTAATGTATACTACTTTTCTAATTTGGATCCTAACTGTACTTTATTACCCACCTCGAGGTGATAAAATTGGAACATAATGGCCACTCAATTCGGAACCACTCCAAACCGCACATTCTGAATTTCTTCCATATGGTTTTTAACTCAACTAGTTTCAGCATGTAATAGAGCCCACAATGGTGTGATATTTGGCACAGGGTATTCTGTCTTCTGTCTCATTTTGACAGAACCGGGGAACTTGTAAAATATAATTTTTAAAAATAAAAATGTCTCTCTTGTATAATGGAAGATTGGGACAGGCTTGAGTATACATCCCTCCCCACGCCCCCGCCCCACACCTTTGGTCATACAACTGAACTTTTGGATGGGAAGTCTGAAAACTACACACTGTCCTGGGGCCCCATCACTGTCATTATTTTGTTATTTTCTACTAAGTTAATAAACCTAATTTGATTCCATGCACTGTGTTCTCTAAGATACTGTGTCTCATCTGTCCAATGACTTCTCAATAGAGTCTTGGAAATGTGACTATACATTATATACTTTGCTGTAACTTGAATGAAAAAATATATAGAAGACTAGGAACATTCCAATGCTTTTTCATGAAACAACCATATAATCACTATACTCAGTACCTTTATATTTGCTCAGGCAGAAACTGGAAGCCTATGAAATCCTACTTAAGTGAACCATTTTTTAACATCAGATACACATCACTTTTATACTCTGATGAGAAAATTTGGAGCAAAACTGGATGAGACAGTAATTATCACATTACTAGTGCAGATTTATTTTCTAAGAGCAAAGCAATCATAATGCCTGGATATCTGGATATAGGCAAGAATAAAATAGGCACTTATTGTGAGCGACCACGTGAAGGTGGTACTGTCTCCATTTAATGGAGGTCAACTATAGGAACAAAAACGACAAATTATTTGCTCAAGGTCATCAGCAAGGAAGTGACTCCAAGCTAGGATTTACTATATAGCAGGATGAGTGATCTACTTAATAGTAGGTAGAAGAATTAAATAAATGCTGAGTTCACTCATCCTCGACACTCAGCAGGTACACGTGCTGGGTACGGTGCTACCTACCCCTAAGGCACTTAAACATAGAGCTTTGGTGGGTGGTTAGGTCTCAAAATGGTTCTTACCATTCCTAAGAAAAAAATGCTTGTGAAGATAGGAATATTTCAAAAATGTAACAGCTTCATTTCTCTCCATAATTTAAAAGTTTAGTTATGTGACCTGGGTAGCTGTGAAGGTGGGTCTGATTTGTGTTCTGTGTCATCTTGGCTAAATCCTGGACAAAAGACAATCCCAGAGTCGCTCGGGGAGGACAGCAGCAGTCAGGAGGCTGCTTCTGCTGCCTGTGCTTATAGAACAATATGAGCCACCACAGAAAGATGCACTGACCAAACACAATGAAGACTTCTATTCTTATGCAATTCTGAGAAAAAAAAATGGGAGAAGAGCTTTATAGCTTCTCACGAGCCAAGAACAAAGATAAAAAGATTTTGGTTTTGGAGGAGCAAACGCAAGACTCTCATAAAAAGTTACCTTTAAAATTTAAGTTCTCTGAGCATCTATTAAACTTTTTAGTATAGTACTTATACATCCTGTCATATTTTGGATCTGGAGTGTCCCAAAAGCTTCATGTTTCTATGAAAACTGTGTAGGGTTGGAGGTAGAGTCTGGCTGGAAGGGGTGGACACTTAGGGCTTAACCTGGAGGGGCGTGTGCTGGTCCACCCGTCGGCTCAGTCCCTCTCTTCCAACACGCTGCCACGCTGTGAGGACCTCTGCCACTGGAGCTCTGGTGCTGGCCCTGACCCTGCTGCAGCTCACCATGTGCTTCCACCATTTTCTAGCCACCCACCTGTGAATGCACTGTGACCTTCTGAAACTGTAGGCTACAATAAATCTTTCCTCCTTAAGCTGTGGATGTCGCGGACTGAATGACAGTGACTAAGTCACATACCATTAAAGATTAAGGAACTACTTTAAAGGGAATATTTTATAAAATTTGGATCACAATAATTTTAATAAAAAACGTACAAAAGTATAGATATCAATTTTATTTTTATTTAACTTGATTCTAATGATCTTAATATTCTTTTGTGCTCTCATAATAAGTTGCATTATGTGCCTTTAATAATTTGATGTTTCATAATCAAAGTCATTGTCTCAATGTTTCATTTCCCAGTCAGACTTATATTTTCCACTAATTTTTTTGTGTAATTTTTTTTGTAAAAATAACTGTCTTTAAGTACCTGTTTCCCAAACTGTGATGTCATCCAGGTTCCTGTGCACTCTCTCTCTCTATTTCTCTGTCAACACTATTTTCTCCTTCACTTGTCTGCATTTCTTTTCATTTTTCTGGTATTTCCTTCCATATCAGTGATTTCTGGAGGCCAATTTCACTCTGAATAGACGCAGTTACGATTTAATTCCCAGACTGTGCCACCGGCCCAGATTCATTTCTCAATTTTCACGACTCCATTCCTAAGCTGTGTGGTCACTACCAAGGGGAGGTATATGCTAGTCCTATGCAAACCATGGCAGGGGCAGGCGTCATCTTTCTCTCAAGCTGGGTGAGTTTTCTCATGAACCATCAAGCTCAGCCTTTGCCTCATTGGCCCGAAGTTTTGTGGATTCTACAGTACTAAAAGTTCTTCCGGGTACCTCTTTTCTATTTCTTGTGTATCTTTGCTCAGGCTTTGTTACTTCCACTGTGACCTACTTTATCAAGCACCTAAATTATACCCACACTCATCCTTTGTCCAGTTTCTGAACAATTTTTCTAGATTAGGAAAGGCATTTAGTTTTCCTTAACTACTACTTTGATTACATTACTCAGCAGCAGACTAACGTCATTCAGTTAACACAACAAGTCACACAGTCACGCTGCTCCCTGGAGGGCATTTTTCCTACATCTGCATTTTATTTTTATATTAAGTTTTAATCTACTCTGAGCTAGAAGTATAACTTAATGATAGAGTGCCTGTCTAGGATGTCCAAGACCCTGGGTTTAATCTTCAGCACCACTACATAAGTAAATGAATAAAACAAATAAAGCCTTTTAATGCAGTCTCTTGAACTGTCAATTATTTCACGGCATGTAACTTTTTTCCCTCCGACTGGGAACCTGATATATAAGGCACTGAAATGAGCTTTTAGAAGTAACGATAATTGGAGCCACAGAAGAGCTCCATGCTCACAGCTCCTGGCCCATGTGAGTTGGCGTGCACACAGCAGAGAGGATTTTCTAGGATGAAATTTTCAGACTTAATTTATTTACCCTATTTAGATTTCTAGGCTAACCATCCCCAGCAAGAGATTGCCAATACTGGGTGAAACCAATACTAGATTTTGGTGGGAATCTTTGTATTTAGGGTTTCAAAGAATTTCTTTGAGGGTTATTAGTGTCAAATGCTTTGCTGATAGACCAAGTGTCTGTCATGGCAGATAATACAATCAGAAAACCATAGCGCCAAACCCTTACAAAGGTCCTTAGCAAAAGCCAACGAGATGCCCTTTGCACGTCACTAAATCCCAACTTCATAGTACACAAAATTCTATGTGGCCTTTTAGACAGCAAGTGGGGAGACACTCAGGGCCTGTGATACTAGACGTGAAGGCTTACCTAATAATGCAAAGCAAGATTCTTTCCTTGTACATATTTTAGAGGGTTTCAGAGGCATGCAAATATCTGCTCTGATCCCATATCCAATGACTTGCTGTGGGTAGCATTAGGATAAGGCAAAAACGTGGTTAAAGGATAAGAGTTCTACCATGTGGTTTGCTCTTTAGTTGAAAGCAGAAACATAAATCTTAATTTAATATTAAGTCTTTCCAGGGTAGCCTGAAACTACACTTGGCTTGAATACATTCGTTTTATTATTTTTTCTTTCCTTTCTTATTGTATAGGATTTCACTTTCAACTTCACAACTTTTTTCATGTGAGACTTATCACATATCGTAATCTCAAATATCATTTATATTAAAAAAGTGATCTCATAGTCTATGACTTTATGATCTAAAAGGAAGTCCCACATAAATAAATTATGCCTAGCTGCTGTCTTTCGCTTTCTGACACTTATAGCTATTCCAGATTTTCTTATTCTAATAATCAACAAAAGAAAAAAAAACCCTTTGTAATGAAGATTGCTTCATTTCTGTCAGCTCTCCCTCTACGTCGGGATCACTTACTAATCCCTGGCTTAAAAGGAGTCTTCATTAATGAGGATTAACTACCAAATGAGATTCATCTACTTGGATGTCTTTCTTCTTTAAAATGTTCTGGTGAATAGCAACTTAAATTGAAACCAGCCTATCACTTTATCTTCCAAAATCATAAGTGGAAAGGGGAAACCCAATACATATAAATTAGATTGTCAAAAGACATTCACTGGCATTAAACTGCTTCCAAACTTTAGAAGATAACAGAAGTTTACATTTTATTTTCTAGCTAAAAAAAAAAAAAGAATAAAAAAAATCACAGGCTGATGTGAAGCAGTGAGCTCCTTCTACACTGCCTATCAAATTCCTTTTTTTGGGGGAAGGCAAAATGAATAAAACCAAGCTGAGTTTTTACTCAGCAAAGTCTGCATAAACTAGAGCTACGCCTAAAACTCTCCCATTACACAACACTTAAAACTTCTTAGAGCTGGACTTGGTGGCGCAGGCCTGTCATCCCAGCACCCTGGCAGGCTGAGTTAGGAGAACTGCAAGTCTGAGCCTAGCCTGAGAACAACCTGATAAAATGTGTCTCAAAATGAAAACTAAAAAAAATGGGTGGGGCTATAGCTCCATGGAAAGGCCCTGGGATCAGTTTCAGACACCAGAACTCAACCAACCAATCAACCAACGAAACAACCAAAAACCCACCTCCACCAAACAACAAAGTAAGACAAAACAAACCAAACAAACAAACAAGAACCCCACAGAGTAGGTTGGAGTTAAACAAGTACAATAAAATTATTTCATTTGCATTGGCCTTCATGTCCAAAGGAGAGTACATTGTTCATAGGAAGATCGTGTGCAGGAAGAGTAGACTATCTACAGAATATTCCATAGAACAAACTCAAGTAAGGGATGTTTGCTTACCAGTGTTGTGTCCTACAAAAAGAAAAGAAACCCGAAGTTTCTAGGGGAGGACTGTAGGCACTGTCATCTCAGGTGGTGGCAGGCGAAGGGCCTGGACGTGGCGGGTGCTAGTCCTGTGGACTCATTTGTTCTCAATGGCTTAACATGTCCAACAGGGATAATGATTGCACCTATATTCCAATGGTATTACCTTTTAAGTCAGAAGGTAATGTAAGTTGCTTAATAAGCCTAAAATAAATGACAGTAATTATTATGTTTTGTTGGACAAAAATGAGAAAATTAATGAGGACACATACCAACTTAGAATGAGGCCTTCTACGTTGTGTGAACTGTTGTCATCACTACCATCTTCCGAAGGGGCGGAGGGGAGCTGGCAGATTCTCAAGGAAATTAGAGCCCCTATGTGCTGTGGTCCCATGGCCACTAACAGGTCAACCAGGAAACACGAAGAGATGGACAGTGAAAGTGCCATTGTCTTTGACTTTGTAGCTGACACTGGCTATGGGACAATTATTACAAGGTGTGTCAGATGGCTCACTAAGACTTGGCCCCATGGAAAATAAGCGGCAACGTAAGAGAGCTTTAATGGAGTACTCTGAAGTCCTTTGATGACTCCTAGTTTCCCCTCGGTAGCCAACAGACCAGAGGGCAAGCTGGCATTGCAGAGGTACCTCACCCCACCCCAGGGACAGAGAGATTCCAGACTGCAGGAGGAAAGGGCGGAGTGGTGGAATGGAAAATCTGGTCCCAAGGTTGGAAATCATGCCACAAAAAACCTTCTTAAATATATGTTTATTGATAAACTGGATCCCGAGTTGTCCTTTCAGCACCATGAAGGAAACCAGTGCTTGCTTTTTGAGTCATGTTAAATACAGAGCTAGAACTGACCCTTGATCGCTCACTGCAGGTAGAGTGTGCTAAGTTGAATACACTTTTAATTAAATTTTTCATTTCTGTGTTTCTTGCCCTAAACAGGCAAACTTAGGAGATTTGAGCTAAAATATCAATTCTACTTAAAGGCTGTAGCCACAAACTGAGAAGTTATCATTTTTTATCAGTAATGAAGCCATTTCAGATTCGGCACCCTAAAGTCCCTACCTTTCCAATTGGACATACTTCTGCACTGCCACCTATGTAAGTGTCCATAGATGACACAGTATCACCATTTGAAATTCTAGATGTTTCTTATATGTTATATCCTTGACAGTTTCTAAGTTTAGTGGGGAAGTGTCTTGGGTTCTTTCATTATCACAATATTTAGGAAGGCAGAAGCTATTCACAAAGGGGGAGAAGAGAATCTAGTTGTTTTCCTCCTCAAAAAAACAGCTTCTTCCCAAAATCCACCTTCAGAGGCAATGGTTCCTTTCTTGGTTGGATCTAGCTTTTCTTCCTAGGCTCCCTCAGGCTCCTTCCCCCTTAGAGAATCTGGAGTCTGAGGCACACCAGGGCTTGTGCCACGACCACAGCTTGAAGGGGCCTTGACCCGAGGGGACTTTTCTTTTCACACACCCATTCACTATCCCTGAAGTACACAAAACAAATAAAGCATGAGGTCCAGTAAGAATCTTTCTTTAGTCTGACTATGGAAAACAAACCAACAAATTTAAAATGAGGGGAGAAAAAGTCAGGAGAAAAAAAAATCACTAATGATCTGTTAAGCAAAGTATGCTATCTGTCCAAAAGAGCGGAAGCCCTGAGTATGGTGGAGATTTCCTGAGAGGTATGTAACCATGATCCTGCCTCTTTCTGTTCATTCCCAAACTGATAACCACTACAGATAGAAATGTAGAATTTTTAATATGCATTAAGCACTTTTAAGGAATCTGTAAAGGGATTGCTTAAAAATTGAAAACACTAATTTCTTTGTAAATACTAGTGGAAATGCATCACATTAAATAAGAAGCAGGCACTCAGAAAGAGACAGAAGTTAATGATGTTTAAGTTGACAGTAATGGGTCACTGAAGAAAGATTAGGGATACAGGTTCATCTGATTTTTTTTTTTTTTCTGTCACGACAAGGCCAGAGGATTCTCTGGACCATCTCCCTCCCTTTCCTCAGACAAGGCAGATGATGCATCTCTGCAGGACTGAGCTCAGACTTCAGGGTAGTAGACTATGCTAGTGAAGAAAAAAAATCTTTCAAGAGCCTTGAAGAAGAAAACGCACTCCTAAAATGGAATCAACAGGCTTAAGGTTAACTGCTAATGAGCACAGCACACTGATTGGAACTAATTACTTTAAATCAGAGTTACTCACAAATACATCCTTCAATGTAAGTGATTGAGAAGATAGGTATCCGGAGTCCATAAGAAGTGAAGCAGTTGGTAACGGTTTACGGCCAGGAGCAAGCTGAGAGATTCAAATGTGCAGGCACTTTGGCTACAGTGCTTGGCACATCCTATATTTTCCATGTATATTTTCTGAACAAACAGATTATTTTATATACTATACTATATTTTTTAGTGCCTGTGTTGTAAACCTTGGCCAACAGACTTGGTTAAAGTGGAGATTTGTTAACTTGGGAGTAAAACTATATTAATATCAATTAATCTTAATGTCTAGGAAGTTACTGGTCAGGACGCACTAGCCGAAAGTACGCCAACTTGTCATGCTAAGCACTTTGAACTAAATGAGAAACTGGAAAAGCCTCAGAGCCGAGGCCTTTCTGACCTCGTCGCACCCTGTTTCCTGTTCCCCTTCTCTCCAGGCAACTCCTACAAGCTGGAATTACTGTTGTACAATCACAGAAGGTAGATCTCCTCTTCCCTGGAGCAAGCCCCAAAACCTACAAAGGCGACTCTCCCTTCTCCTCTGCGTCATATGCCGGACGACTGCTACACAGAGGCAGAGGGCATCTGAACAGAAAGACCAGGCTCAGTTTCTTGCTTCTTTCCACTGGCGTTCAATTCGATCCTTTGGGTCTAATTACCTTTCCTATGGCCGTCCATTCTTTGTCAAACACAAGCACAGTCTTCCTTGAATTTCTGGGTCTTTATTTCTGATGGCTCCTGCATCACATAAAACTTGAGCTAAATGAATTTACAGTGTTTACTCTTGGTAACCCTCCTTTGTGACAGGTGCCTCGCTTGCCACCCTTGGGATGGGTAAGGAGACACAGTACGTCTGTACACCTTTCTAAGCAATAAAACGAATGAGGAGCAACTACTGAGGTGTGTGTTGACGTTTAAGAGTTGAGTTCCGTGTGCTGAGTATTCTCCCTCCAGGAAAAAACTTCTCTCCCGTTACAAAAATGCTTCTAAATGTTAACACGATTCATAAAAAAAGTTAGAGCAGAATGTGTCCGTAACACAAGGCACATCTAGAATCTAAGTACAAAATGCCGATTTATCCTATTTCAGTTTATATCAACAGATTCATTTAATTTAGTTCTAATGACTATCCTTGAAGTAAATTTTAACATAGGACAAGTTTGTTTTAATCTTCATCTTTCCTTTCTTCCCTTATATGGTAATCCTCACCATCCTGCAATGTGATAAATGCCTCAAAAATATTATGCAGAGACAAGTAATGAAGACAACAGCAGTTGGGGGATTGAGGACAAGTTGGGAGGTCAGGAATGAGCGGGGGCTCGGGTTTATTGAAATATACGGACAACATTTACATGAACACATGCTTATTTTTTTTTTACTTTTGCTTAAATCATTCATCATTCTGCCTTTCAAGCTATGACTGGTAGGCAATCCAACTGATACTGAAGCAGCCCATTAAGATAGTAACTTTCAGAGGGGCCATGTTTTCTTTTCATTTTATCTATGTGGTTTTTATCCACCGACACCCACAGTGTTGTTTCCTCAGCTGTTTTCATTCTAAAATTTTCTTACAGTATTGGCATTTGTTTACATAACAATTTCACTACTTGAACTGCAACTTCTTGGAGGAGGTTTAAGGCATCCTGGAAATCCGAGTGCCCAATATATAGTAGGAACTTACTAATTATTTATAAAAATGAATTTTACCCTTTCACTTTCCAAATCTAACTAAATTTTTGCTTATTTTCATTCATCGTGGTGTAATTTTATAAGATCCAGAGTAATTTTCTCTTCCTATTTAGCCTCATGAACCTTTGTCCCTCGTCAATAAAATATTGTCTTTGAAGGTAACTGAACACCAAGTAGTATCTTAGAATTATAGCCAAAACTCCTCACACAGCTTCTTGATTACTTACTGTTATAGATATTAAAAGCTACTGGGACTGACACAAATACTAATGCATCAATATAAGCTTAAAGGTGACTAACTGACAGGAGTAGCCCACTAAGGGTTTATATTTACCCAGTCAATGATAGCATCTGTCATAAAACAGATGACAGCGTCTGCCCCAAGGGGCCAAAAAAAGTGTCACTTAGCAAGATGAGCTGAAGAAGGGGTTTTTTAAAGCACTTTACTATTTCAAGAGTATCTTTACAATAACAGAATAACTTCTAAGACTTCTGTCTCTTATATTTTTAAAAAGCAAACAGAAAATACAATTCTGTCTTTTATTCTCAATACCATGTTATAATTTTGGCCTAATCCAAACATTAGAAAGTCATCATCAGGGTAAGCAATGAGAAGCCAAGTAACCGTGCGGCAGAGGCTTAGCGCAGCCGCTTGTGCCCTTACCGTCGAAGCCGTCCTCCTCCGACCCGAGCTCATCATCCGAGCAGATGTTCAAAACGTTGACCAGCATCTCAGTCACTGAGAAAAGAAAGGGAAGAAAAGTCTGGATTCTGTGCTGACTGATACTGTTCCTCGGGCACAGCTGATTAGCTCAGCAACAGCACCTCAGCCTTGGGGACAGACAGAACTCACAGAAAAGCTGTTTCCATAACATCTACACCGTAAGAGGTCACGGGCTTTGTAAGTCTAGATGGACCTTGCCAAATTATTATCTCATCGAATTATTACCTTATTAACTGGGGTACTGCTGGGTTTCTGTTTATATATCCACGTGATTTAAAGAAGCTTGCCCATTAGTCCTTGAAAAGTGCTTTTTAAAGTAATATAGCATTTAACAACATGTTTTCTTGAATTGAAGCTATAGAGCATATCTTTAATGGAGCCAACTCTAATCCAAATTTCAGTCTCATCATCAAAGGTGAATTTTGTCTGCTAATTTATTAATGTATCACTTTATAACAGGTGCTCATTATGATAATGAAAGGAAATCACCTGGCTAACTAGTGTTTAAGGGTGGCCAAGGGCTGTCCAAATTCCATTTTCAATTTCTAAAGGAGCCAACAGATGATTTTATCCTGTGTTGAAACAGGACCAGAGCTAGAAAGTGGCAAAGGGAGGTAGTACCAGAAAACTTACTAATAAAACTTACTTCTGATATATTTTGCTATTCTAAGGGAAGACTTCTTCATGACTACTTTTAACCTATCTTATTTAATTATTTTTGGACATTTATTGGAAAGAGAAAACCCAAGTGTCGTGGAGTTTCAAAAAACTGTGTAACTTTTCTCTGGAACTTCTGACAGGACATTATTTTTCTTTCCACAGTGCCCATCACCTTCTCAGGAGTGTGGGAGAAGGTGCTTTCGGAATTACCCAGCCTGTCACCGTTCGGATTCCTGAAGGAAAGCTCAGCAGAGACAGGCCTTTTCTCAAGCTTTTGCTGAGTTCCTGGTCAAAATAAGAAGGCAAAACAAAAGAGAAAGGAAGGAAGGAAGAAGAGAAGACATAAAAGGGAGGGACAGAAAGAGGAAATGGATGAGAGGAGGAGAAAGGGGGAAAAGAAAATTCTAATTCTTGAAAAATTAAGGCCAGGTAATAGCCAACCTTATGTGTGTGTGTGTGTGTGTGTGTGTGTGAGAGAGAGAGAGAGAGAGAGAGAGAGAGAGAGAGAGAGAGAGGGAGACGGAGAGGGGGAGGGGGAGGGAGAGAGAGAGAGAGAGAGAGAGAGAGAGAGAGAGAGAGAGAGAGAGAGACTAGGGATTAAACTCAAGGCCTTCGCACTGAACTACATTCCAGCCTTTACCTTACGTTTTATCTGAGACAGGATCTCACTAAGTCATTGTGTGGCCCTGGCTGCACTTGAACTTGTGACCCTCCTGTCTCAGAATATCCGCCATCCTGCCTGTTAGCCAGCTTTGTAAGTGCTCAGATGTCTCACTGTTCTCTGTTACACAGTAATGCCCACTATGTTTTTAACGAGCTCCTTTTGTTGTGTTACATGCGGTCCTCCAAAACACAGTAGAAATTAGGCATTTACTGCCCAGTGATTACCATTCGCATCAGAAACGCAAGGCAAATATGAATTTGATAGGTAGTTTGTGAAATAAAAAAAATTGCTTTGACATTATAGTGCAAAGAAATAATAAGGTAGGTATTTTTCTCACAATGAGGTCAAGCTGTAAATCTGTTATTTTTAAGGAGTTCCATCAACCTAATGAGACTGTATCAATTCTCCCAACTATCCCTCATTCTCCTTCTTCACTTACTGTATCCGTTAAGGTCTTCACTTACTGTATCCGTTAAGGTCTTCACTTACTGTATCCGTTAAGGTCTTCACTTACTGTATCCGTTAAGGTCTTCACTTACTGTATCCGTTAAGGTCGACACAGTGGCACACTTCCAAATCACTCTTTCTTGGGGCAGCCTACATGCTGTACTGGATGGACTAACGTGTTCTTGAGGGCTTTGGGGCAACAAAATACATCTCCCTTTGTCCTAGGCCACTCGGTTAGACACGTCTTAGGGTTCCACACGTACCTTTCTCCCCAACGAATGGCAGAGACCAAGTGAAAACATCCATGAAGTTCGGGAGCCAGTAGGGATGCGGCGAGCAGTTGAACTGCCTGATGTTCATGACGTTGTTCTCATACTTCAATACCGCGGCTGGAGACAGTGAGGAGAAAAAAACAAAACGAAACAGAAGAGGACAGATGTCAGATTCACAGCACGTAGTTCTGTTTCTACACGTGGCTTCAGCTCATCAAGAAAACTCTAGTATTTGACGCTTCAGTTGCAAATACAGCCTGATCAGTCTCGAGTGCTCACACTTGTCCCGGGCTGACCCTGCTTCGTGTGATCTGTAGGTGCACAATATCCGAGGAATACATGTGAGGCGGCATTGGCAAATAGTTATTAAGAAATAGTTAACTGAGTGTCTTCCAGGACTTAGATCGAGCTCCTCTTGCAGCCAAGAGCAGCTTAGTTTCATTTTATATCTGACGACACAAATAAAGGTGGCAGAGCTAAGTCGGTTTGACATAACTTAATAATCTCCTCAAATATTTGAGTTGAATACCTCTTTTTTTTAAAAAAGCACATCCTTTCTACCAGCAGAGCTCACAACAGCTGCACAAAAGAGTTCAAGTTATTGTGGCTTTTGTGACTTCATAAGTAAGATGTTTGGACTCAATTTCACACGGAAGAGTATGCTGCTGCCTCTGAAACAGATGCAGGATTTTAGGGGAAAAAACCCTATGACCCAGTATGTCCCCTTCTGCTTTCTAGGGCATGCGCTGGCTCCACAGGCACACGTACAGAATGTCGTGGGTGGGAAGATCCCAAGACAGCAGCGGGGCTCACTTCCGGCTGTGTTGGAAATTCAGTCTCAGGCCACGCTGATGGCTACAGGCGAGTCGGCATCTGTGAGCTCTTCCTACAAAAGTAAAGCTACCTATTTTAATAAGGCCACCTGTTCTCTAGATAGACAATGTGAAGCTGTGCGACAATCGCATATTGAGTATAAATGAGCTTTTTAAATTCACTGAGCACAGCTCTGTTTTCGGGGAAATTAAAAAATAAATACACTTGTGTTTCTAAATAATGGTTTTTAAGTAATGTAAGAGACCACCTCATACCCTACCTCCCTGAGCAAGAGTTCACTTTTATCATGCGACTACGGCTCAGCTAGTGTACAGGACTCCGAACGAGCAGCCTGACGTGCTGCCGAAGGAGCTGCATTTGGCTGTGTTTAGGGGTTGGATATACATAAAAAATGAAGTGTTTCATTACTTTTTTATTTTTTAAATTGGTTACATAAAGACGCCGTGTAGCATGTGATTACACATAACAGAAAAAGACAGCCCTCAAAACTCCGCATTAAAAAGTTATTGAGTATTTGGGCTCCATAATTCGGGCTTGCACGTTTACATCCACACATAACTTCCTCTGTAGGACCCCTTGAACATGACAATGCTTTCAAAACTGCATTTGCTCTCCCACTTGAGGTTTTCTCCATCTTGGAACAGCCAAATCTTGGTTACCAAACCCAAACCCTTGCCCCTTGAACAACCAGTTCTGATTCTTCCATGGTAATAATCTCTTCCTACTCTGAACTCCAAAAGCTTTTGACTTATACTGTCAGAGCGCATTTATTATTCAACTTTAATCATAATTTTTGTATGAATTACGGGTAACACACTTTCCATTCTGTGTTTCATTCACCTCCTCACTCAGACGAGAAGCTCAGAGAGAAGTGACAGACACCGATAACCCCTGCAGTCTTCTATCCCAGCCGACTGTGCCGCATCCTTGGCCTCTCTGGTATGAGCTAGTTTCCAGATACTTCCCTTCCTCGATGGGATGTGATCCGGATTGGCGATTCCAAAACTGTGGCCCCACAAGGGAAGCCGATCAGCGCAGAGAATGGGAAAACACAGTTTTCTGAGACTTGGCTGGTAAGTATCACACTGCAGTCTACCGATAAGCTGATGTTTTTGGCAGCTTGTGGTTAACTGAACTTGTGAGCAGAAATCTTGCTGCATTGAGGGATATTACTGGTGTTTCAAACATGGTGCCGAGGAACATAAAGTCGCAGACCCTCGGGGACAGGACACAGGGGGTGCAGCAAGGATGCGGTATAAGGCTGATTCCTGCATGTATTTCCGAGAACTGTTTAACTGTGTATTGTCCTATCATTCATTCTGTCAAGACACATCAGCTGGCCTATGGATACCTTCACATGATATTAAAAACATGCAAAATGAAAGTCACAGGAAATACTGACAGTTCTGATTTTCAAGATGGCAGAGGCTAAGTGAATCTAACGTCTGCCATGTTTGCCTGATCACTAGCTCCATATAGAAAGGCCTTTACTGTTTTGGAACACTGTGTATTTATATAGTAGGAGTGTACTGTCACATCTATTCTTTTTTTATAAAAAAGCCTCCTATGTCTCTGAGTTTTTAATTTTGTTGTTCTTTGTGAATATCAGCTGCTTTAACAATTTTTTTTTGTTTGCTTGTTGGAGCCAGGCCCAGTGGTGCAGGCCTATATTTTCTGTTTATTCATTTATTTTCTACAGGTATTTGCCACCATACCCAGCCCACATAGTGCTGGAGAAGTGAATCCTTGGCCCTGCACATTCCAGGCAAGTGCTCTTAACCACTAAGCTACACCAGCAGGCCTCTATATTGTCTTTCTTAACATTGGCTTGCTGGTGTAACAGGAGGTAAAAGACTACAGCTGACCCTTTATGTCCATACGGCCTAACATGGATTCACCAAAACTAGTATACAAACTATTTGGAAGAAAGAAAATGGTGTCTGTACTGAAGATGCATAGAATTCTTTGTCTCATCATTAGTTCCTAAAGAATTCAACAGAGCAACCATTTACCTACCACTGATATTGTATCAGATATTGCATGTAAACTAGATGATTCAAAGTATAAGGAGGATCTGTGTACAAGGGGTAACCGAAGAAAGAATATGGTGAAAATTTAAATTTAAAAAATTATTAGACACATTGCCAGCAATCATGCTCAAAGTATTTCCTCTCACTTACAACACACTTAATTTATTTTGCCACCTTCTGAAGCATTTCTGGAAGTCCTTCCTCACCAGTGTCTCCAGGAGGTATGGTGGCGAGTACAGAGCACTGCTGCCGAAGCCGGCCAATGGGAAGGCAGGCTGCCAACACACCACAGCGCGTCCTCATCCACTTCACTCATTGGATCTGGCACTTTGAGGCTTCTGGCTCTTCTCCGAGTGCCACGACCATGAAAGGTAAACATTCTGAATCACTTCAGAACACCAAGGCAGCCGAGACACTCACGAAAGAGGGCACCCAGAGCTGCTTCAGAATTGGCAAGAATGCTGGGGCAAGAGTGTTCTATGTGAAGGGGTGTCTTGGGGAGACCTCATGTAACGTGTCTTTCATGGTACAGTCAAAACACAAACATTTGGTAGGTTTCTTGACCCCACACTGTCAGTTCCATGCAGATACTATGATATTTTATATAAGTGGCTTGGGTATTTGTGGAGTTTTGTATCTATAGAGGGTCCTAGAATGAGTCAATGGTATATACAAGATTATGTCTGGATTATAATTAGCAGCACTCCGGAGGGCAAGGAAGGGCTTTGAATGCCAATTAACCCACCAAATAAATCTGAGAAAGAGGAGTGCCTGGCCTTCGGTGACAGACATAGAAGACATGAGAGACAGAGGCAGCAACTTGCTCAAGGTCATGTGAGCAAATCACTGCCATTCGCCATAAATTATCCAGGTATGATCTGAAACCTAGAGGTTATGCTAATTTAACTTTAAACATGGTATTCATCATTAATAAGGGTTTTGCTCTCGCCAGAACATGTGTGAGTGAAATGGGATGAAACTCCACAAGGAGGGTGGGCTTGTCCAAACAAGTCAAGAGACAGTTTGGTTTTGTGTCCAAGAGACCAAACTATTTATTCCTTATTGGCTCAACACAATTTATCTGAGTACCTATTACTAATAAAGCTAATAGTATTTCTTTATAATAGAAAACATATTTAATAACATGTACATTTACTGAGCATTGGCTCCATGCTGGATACTACATTTGGCTCTTGAAAAGCAATCACAAATTTCCCAAATATTTCACAAAACTTTTTAAAAATTATTTTTGCATTTTGAAAATAAGCAAGTCGAGAGGCTAAATTATTTGCCCAAAGTCACACTTAGGAAGCAGGAAAGCTGGCCTGAAGCTAAGGCCCTGCTCCTTCTGGGACACCAGATGCCCTCACTCACTGTAACAACCTAATCATTCAATGTCTATCAAGTTTAGGACATGTAATTTTTTTTTTCTCTGTCCACGTTTAGTTAAAAAAAAAAAAAAAGAAAACCAGAAAACAAAACAAAACAAAAAAATACAGAACTAGAGGGTCAGAACTCTAGACTGCTGGACACACTGTCACAAATTATTGCTAAGACCTAAGGTCACCTACTGTCTCTAAGTTAGGTCTGAGTTTTCTGACACCAATATGTAATTTTGCTTGCATAATTCACATGATCTCTTATCCATCTGTACTATGTTAACAAAATTCTACAAGAAAAATGTCATCACTAACACAATGATTGATCTGTATCTCAGTACTTCCACAAGGTGTTATTTATAGAAATTATTATCTCTAAATTTAAAGAAGCACAGATTTAACTTAAAAATCAAGTATAACAATGTGTATCACTTTCCTTCAGCAGCACAACACAGTCCTGCAAAGACACTACTTCAACAAACTTACATTGGTATTTTATTCATAATTTCTAAATTTTTGCATAATTAACTATGTCATCGAAAACATGAAAAAAAACCCAAATTCATCTAAATATCTGCAGTCACGAACTCACAGTTAGCATTCATCTTCCACCTCCCACGTCCTCCGCCCCTGCCACCTGCCTCCGACTTTTGCACGGAATACAGAACTCAACTGGAGCCCTAACAGCACGATCTTCTCTGAATGATTTGAAAGACATTTATCTCCAGACCAATATAAATAACATAAATGGCTGGATTTCAACAATCACTTGAGACCACCTCCCGAGACCTCCTCTGAGCAATAAAGAGAGGAGAAAAAGGGCCAAGTCTACCATCAAGGAGCTCTTCTATTCTGCTGGCAATTCCCTGTGACCTCCTGTCATGTGACACTAGTATCAGAGGTCTGGGCAGAGATTGTGACATACATATGGACATTCCGTTAGTCACCGTGATTTGCAGCATACCAGACAGCACAGATGCAGATGCTTCTCAGGGGCACATGGAGACACGAAGAGCCAGGGGAAACACAGTGCCACGGAAGGAAGACAAGCTTGTGCATCCAATGCTTGAGTACGTAGGTGTTTTAATGCTGTCAGAATTGTAGTTCTTGAAATTATGCTGTTCCTCAGCCCAGTCACTTTTATGATATTGGTAGAACCCTGTCCTCAAAGCCAGGCCTCTGCAGATTTGAAACCAGCATCTCAGGCTGACTCCTACTTGGTACACAGGGAGGGGGCACTGCACGTCTGTATTTTTAGCAACACAACTGTGCCCCTGTACAGAAAAGAATTCACCTGATCCATTGCTCAGTCTACTTGCCCTGCACTAAACTGCCAAACCATAACCAAATCTGTAAGGCACAGGGGTCTCTCTCATCTTAAAATGTGACATTTTGATGAGACAGAGCAGCTTTCATTTCATAAAAACTTGGGAACATTTGTCAACGTTTTCTCCATAATTTTTACCTCCCAGGGAAGCTGATCACAAAGCAGAAATTCCAAATCTAACCAAAGCAAAGAAAACCAAACCAAGCCAAAAGAGGTAGAAATGGAACAATCAAAAGAGAGTTGTTAATTTGAGAGATACTGTCAAAATATTGCTACCAAGAGGCACTATTTCATCATCTGAGTGGAGTATAAGAACAGAAAACCCTTACTTAAAACAAAAACAAAACAAAACAAACTACTTTTTACATTAGTAAGGGCAATTCTCCCAGTATCCCTCGTGCACTCTTAACCCCGGTGTTAATTTATGATAAGGAAACAGAGGTCAGAAGATGGCAGTGACCTGAATTTTATTTCTTTTCTCAACCTTCTCCTAACATCTTCCAACTTCTTCTTGTGGAAGATCTCACATTTTGACTTTCCAGAGATTGGAAAGAGGGACAGAAAAGAAACAAAGATGAGCGCAAAGCACATGGGGGCGTTCCAGAATCAGAATCAGAATCTATCCAGAAATAGCCAGAATGTTCTGCATAATACACCCAGGATGTGTTTTTCTTCCAGTTCTTCGCCCACAGATGCCCCAGTAGAAAAACTAGCATAAATGGCTTCTTACAGGAGGGAACACAGAAGGGCTTGATGGATAAAGTCGTGGAAGTAGAACCAATATATTCAAAATATTCTCGGGCAGCATTATTATGTTGGTTGGTATGGCACAGTGCATGTGAGGGTTTTTATGATTATTATTCCAGGAGACATGCTATGCCTTTTTAAAAATCTATATTTTCTTATAAAGATTACTTTTGGGGCATACAGACCTACTTAAGATAATGTGAAGATATATCTGTACATTATCCATAAGCATACTTTTCTGCATTATATAAGCTGTGAACAAAAAAGAGTCTTTCAATGTAAAAAAATGACTTCCATGAAAGTCACGCTGTCATTAATTTCCCTCCGTGTAATCCCTTTGCTTCAAACCCACTGATTCTATTGTTTTTGCCACTTTCTGAAGCAAGTTCTGTAAGTCTTTCTCATGAAGGTTTAGATGTGCTGTTGTAGCTTTTTCAACGTTGTGAACTGATTCAAAACTTCCACGATCGTTTGGATTCTGGGGAACCGGGCAGAGGAGGCTGCACTGTCACATTTTACATGCCTGCCTTCCCATGGGATGTCACTCAACAGCAGCGTTCACTGCACTTTTCCTACACCTTGTGAGGACACCCATGCAGGACACTCGTGAAAGAGGACAGTCGGAACTGCTTCAGCACGCAGCAGGACGGACGGCGTTCACGCGAAGGGCAGCTTCTGTGGGCGGCTCATGGTAATGGATCTTTTGGTGGCATGAAATTTTAAAATATTAACCTTATATTTTGGTCACCATGGCATATTTTAGCACATATTAGCACAATTTCTGTGATTCCTGGTTTGACTGATAAATTCTGTATAAAACATCTCACTACTACTATCTATTATGGACTCTGGTGAAAGGTACCTCACAAACTCACGATGGCCGCTGATTCTGGAGAGCAATGATGGCCTATACAAGTCACCTTCAGTTCATGAGCTTAGGCCCAACGTATGTGTTCAAGGTCTTTATCAGTATGAGTTTCAAATCTTCAATTTTTATGTAATCTGACCATAATGATACTCTTTAGTATGACAAATTTAACATGAGAATCCTTACATAACTCAAAGCCTAATACTGACTTATTCACAGCAAGTTCTAACTAGTTTCATGGAATGAAACAACTTCAGATTTCCCTATTAAGGCACACAAACAATATGTATCTTAATTAAAACATAAAGATAATGATTTTTAAAATAAATTTTACTATCATATTGAAGGTAAGTAGTATCATATCATGGGATCTACATAGATAGTTAAAGGTTTGTTGAAACAAATAAAATTAATATCTTCATCATCTCACACT
This sequence comes from Ctenodactylus gundi, assembly GCA_004027205.1. Classification (NCBI taxonomy): domain Eukaryota; kingdom Metazoa; phylum Chordata; class Mammalia; order Rodentia; family Ctenodactylidae; genus Ctenodactylus; species Ctenodactylus gundi. Next base: position 137,300 of record PVKB01001726.1, on the reverse strand, counting down.
TATTAAATAACTTTGTCTCCGTGACCAATATACCTAAATTGCACTCATGTGTATGTATCAAGGACACACATATGGCACCATATGCAATCTCTTATGTCCATGTGCAGTCCATGCCCAGTCCTCTCACATTAAACACGTACTCCATTAGCATACTAACAACGTAACTGACCACACATGAATAGAAATCTGAAGGAAACATGAAGAAATTTAGAAAAACAAGACAAATAGTGCTGTATCAGCTCAGGGGCTAGCCTGTTTCAAAACTGTAAGAGTTTAAAATATAGGAAGAAAAACCAACTCTCGCTCTGTCACAGCAACTACGTGACTACAGGCAAATATTTTTTGAGTTTTCCCTTTCAAACTTAAAAAAAAAGTAATGGTAGAACAAATAAAAATAATACATATGATTAATATACCTCAAAAATCCGATCAAATGAAATAATTGGCACCTAGAAATGCAAAGTACTGTGACTCAAATTCCTCAGGGAGCAGAAGTCTATCCAGTTTTTACTGTTTGTCATTTCATGATCTCACATCTTGTTTGTCATAGCTGCATACTGGAATTTAGAAAATTTGGGGGCAATAAATGATCTGAGGAATTAGTACAAGGCCAATCAAATATTGTGAATCACCACAATTATATACCCAGAATTTGAATTTATTCCATTAAACACTTCTTTGTTTACAGAAAAGTGCCTCTGATGAGCTGTTTACCAATCTCAGCTGTCATACATTGCTTCAGATTCTAACCCATATTATTACAATGCTAAAATAAGGCTTATATAAGCCTAGACTAAAACTGGAGTGAGCTACTGGTGAGGCCTTAAGACACAGAAGGAGAAGATATTATTTTGCTGAAGATATGCGATTCTTTCTCTTACTAAACACATGACTGCGCAAGAGTGAGTTTTAAGAAATCAAGAAGGTCATTTGTTAGAGTTCAACAAAAGTATACAGCGAGATCATGAACAATTCTACCTTCCTGGGTCATTTCTATTTACGCTCCTCCCAATAACTGAGTGTTTTAAAGGAAGCAAGTGGCCCCCAGCAGTGGCACATGGGGCGGGGTGGGTACGTGCTGGGGGCGGGGCGCACTTGAAAGGAAGAAATGAATTATTTAGTTCAGAAAAAATGTAAAAGGTACTCGAACTCCATGCTTTTAATAATGAATATATTTGGATGTATAACTGCTTATGCAATTTTAAAGTGATAACAGATGACTTCTCATTTCAGAAGCCTTGATTTTCCAACTAAAGAAATTTTCATCACCACCTCACAGGAGTGCCGTGACCTGAAGAGCAGATCTAGCCAACATCGCCCTGCGACTTTTCACAGCGTTAGGCTTAGGCAGCAGAGCAGGGGCAGGGTTAGGCTGAGGAGTCTGGATCCCAGTCCTGTTTGCAGCCAGCCTCTGTGAACCCTGAAGAGCACATACAGCCCCTCTCTGCAACAGCTTTTCATCTACAAAATCAAGATTATAAGGTAATTCAGAGGGCTGCTGAGAGATCAGATGCATTTATGTGTAGAAACGCTTTGGGCCGTGTCTAGCACACGATAAGTGTTCCAATATGCTATTCTTAAGATTATACGCTATTAGCAGGAACAAAGCAAATAGCATACACACAGCTATCGAGACCGGAGGGAAATCCTCACAGTTTCGAGGTATTACACAAAATGTACCAAGCTCTGTCGCTCAAGGTGTTGACGGTAACAGCAGTGGCAAAGGGACTAATAACAAACACCCGCTAATTCTACACACTGAAGAGTTCCAGGCATAAAATCAGTGAACAGGAACATCCTGTAGAAGCCTCCGCAGTACATTTTGTCTGCTCATCATAGTGGGGCGACTTCTCTGAAAACCAATCAAAACGGCCTGATCTCAAGTTCTCTTAGCCTCAAGCATCTCCAGAAATTTCCTATCACTTCATATTGATAGTTTTAAAAAGTTAGTAACTGCTCATAGTTTCTGCCTCACTTTTCTCATAAATTCTTACATTTCACACTGCTTCTTTGCAGACTCTCCTAGGCTTCAGAAACATCATGAAGAAGTTATCTTCCTGGTGTGTATAATTCTACCACACTCACAGGGCTAAGAAATAAGAATGCTTCTTACTAAGTAAATGAGAAGACAAACTTTTGGAGGCAGAATGTCCCAATTAGTGTAGTGCCTCAGTTACAGAAACAATCAGACTTGTCCTATAACTCTTTGGCAAATATAAAGTAATACAACACTGCCGGTGAATATACGTTTATACCTTCTACAATGAGATGAGAATCAGATGCAAAGAGCTGCTCAAGAACAAGTAAACACGGGCACTACCGAATTACAGAAAAATGAGCACAAAGTGTCATGCGAATGTCTAACTCCAATTGGGAAAAAGCATTAGCATTGGTTATAGCCATAGTTTCAAAGGAAATTTGGGTCAATACTGACCCAAATACAGTAAGATGTTACTGGGCACTGTCTCCCACTGATTCCTAAAGACGGTGCTTCTGTCAATGCACATACCGGCCTCCCACCAAGCCCAGGGCGCACACAGCTGAGCCTTAGAGTGTGTATTAAGCTTCATGTTTCAAGCTATTTAGAATCTGACTGGAGTGTCACTGAAATGTACGGGAAAGCTCACCAGAAACAGAGAAAATGATTGGCTCAGCCAGCCTCAGAACAGTGTAATGGGCCTGGTGTATTTGAAATGACAATCAGAAGTGCAGACCAAGTATTTCAGACGGGAGGAAGAATGTGGGCAAAGGTGTGGAGAGGTGGAAAGGTGGATGCTGTTCAGGGCAATGAGTGGAACACGGCAGCTCAAATAAAGGGTTAGCCTGGAAGAGACAGAGAGAGGGGTGGCACAGGCAGGTTAAAGAAACAGTGAGAGGATAAATAAAAACCTGAAGGAATGCTTTCCTGAGTGCTTCTAAGAAGCTGTGCATTGACGTGCAGCACAATAACATAAAATATTCAATTATGATGTCTTAATGTTGCACAGCATTTTGTTTCTAAGCAATTTCATGTATTATTCACAGAAGAACATTTTCCCCCTCAGGTTATAGAGATGTCACTGCATACCCAATAAATTTAAATGCGTTAGTTGCTTAATGGCACAGCTAGGATTCAAACCTACGTCCTGTGCCCTGGCATCTCGTAGGAGTTCTCAAGAGGAGGAAACGGAAGGCGTGTGTGTGGGATGGGGGGGGGGTACACTCTGTTTTTGGGGGACTAGGAAAGGAAAGAGCTGGGATCACCGTCAGCTGCACCAAGGCAGGGGCGCTCAGGCCCCAGAACTCTCCGAACAACAGGCAGCTAGTCCGAAGCACTGGTCATTTAAACATACATCTAATCAGAACTATACTGGTTTCTAAATGGCAGAATAAACTTACTTCTCTCCTTCTGTCAGAGAACTCCTGCTATCTTACTGTGCATGAGTTTCACAAATCAAATTTTCCTTTAACTATGAGGTCAGAAGTCGAGAGCCCTTTGCGGTCTTTTGTCTCTTGGAATTAAATGGTGAACACAAAGGTACTTCACTGTTATTTTTCCATTGACTGTGTTCTGAAGGTGTTTGTAAGACAATTCTATTGCACTGCTGTTTAGAATTCTACTTAGGATTGATTTTTATTCAAACAGAGGGATCCGTACTTTAGCAGTGAATAACTGACTCCCGCTCCCACGTACTGTACACAGTATAATCGCTTTCAAGTGCTTCAGAAATTTTTCACAAAAGTCTTTTGAAATTATGCTTGAACCGAAGAATACATCTTTCTTCTTCCTATCGGTATATCTTTTTATTTTCTCTCAGGGGGTTTTCTTCTTCTCTGTAAGGTTCCTAAAACAAAAGACTTCTATCCCCTCCTGCGAGACTATGATCTACCCCCAGGCAGCAGAAACAAAAGCCGAAGAACCACATTTCTGGCAGTGCCGCACTGACTGTTTTCTAAGTTCTCGCCTCATCTGAGTCACAAACAAAGCAGCAACATACACGATCTGGGTGTGCAAACTCTACTGCTCACAAGCAACGCCACAGTACCCAGCGTCACCCAACACAGAGCCTGGGTCTGTCCTCACAGAATAAAGTACCAGTTCTCTTCATGTACAACATATTGGGTCGTAATAGCAGGTGCCATTTAGCAACCAGCATTCAGCAAGAAAATGTCTTTTTAAAGTTATTAAAATTTCCCATTTTGTTAGTGTTTATATGAACTACACAATAGCTACATTGAGTTTCATTGTTTTGTGCACATGTATATCACGTTAACATTATAATCATTTCTGTTTCCCTTCTGGCCCTACCGCTCCATTTTTTTTCTAGGTGACTAATATCTTACCATCTTATTTATTATTTTTTAAAATTTATATCTACATGAATTCCAAATTCTATAACACATTAGGGACATGAGGTCTGGGGAATCAACGAGTGTCTAGCCTCCCCCCTCACCCCCTTTTAGAGGCTCACCTTTTCCAATCTGACCACTGCCTCTCCTTCTGCCCTATCACTCATGTTGGAGCCTTTTTATGCCACTATTTTTGTGACTTTCACATGAGTGATACCTGTCTATAGTCAGTCTTTTGTGTCTGGTCCATTTCACTGAGCACTGATGACTCAAGGTGGCCCCATTTCAGTTTAAAACCTTCTCATCTGTCTTTCTTTACGGCTGCATAGTATTCCATTGTTTATAGGTACCACATCTTCTTTAACCATCATTCTACTGATGGGCAGGCGGGTTGTTTCCAGGATTTGTCTGTTATGAATTGTGCTGCTATAAACATGGACATGCATGTGTCTTTCTGGTATGTTGACTTTATTTCTTTTGGGAACGTGCTCAGTACAGCAGTAGCTGTATCAAATAGTATTTCTATTCTCAGCTGTCTACGCAATCTCCAGATTGCTTTCCAGTCTTCTGGGAGCCATTCCTTTGTCTAGGTTTTATAGGAAAAAGCATAAATGCCACAGAAGAGTAAAGACCTGTGTTCACACTGGTATTCCACACATTTACAGTCAGGTGCAGGACTGTGGTGGGACATGCGACATGACTGCCTCAGTTCCTGCACTCCTTGGTGGTACTTCAGGTGTCCAGTTGTCTAGTTCAAGTCTATACTCTCATCCAACCCAAGAAAGTACCTTTCCTATTGGATGCATGTAAAAGTGTCTTCTGCTTTGAGAAATACTTATTGACCTTGACTTTTCCCCTTTTCTCCTATCAAATATTGAACATTTCTAAATGCCTATACCGTATTTTATCTTTTCTGCCCACAGTTGCTTATTTTGTTACTATATCTTCGCAATACACAACAGTTACATTTATCTTAGGCAACTGGCTCATATACACACTAGATCCTAATCATTCTGTTTCCCCTTTCCGCCCTCCTATCGCCCCTATCCCAAGAACCCATTTGCCTTTACTGACCATTCTAGAAAATTACCTCTTATCAAATGGATTTCTCATTGATTCATTCGCTTTACACTAAATCTCCTTATGTCCCCTATAGTTAGTGAATCATTCAAGCATCTTCCTTTGTCAATGGCCTTCCAGGCACATGGCACGCAGAGAACGTGTCTTGTTGTTCCTTTGTGTCCTTCTTACTAAGTGAAGGGCGGCCTCTTCCTTTGACGACCTGCCCTGTGTCCTGGCCACCATGGACATGACAGGAGCAACACTGGTGACTATGATCCATGGGCCACAGCAGGCCCCTCGCAGCCAATATGGCCACGAGTGAGATTATGGGGCCACACCAACTCCTCCCAGTAGCCATCACCCTCTGGGCTGGAGAGGAAAGGAAATCTGAGAGTAACACACACTATCTGTAGGACAGGGAGGTGCGTTCATGGAGAAGTAACAAGTAGGAAGAGCTACACGGGGGCACTGTGAACACACCTGCTCTGCGCTTCACGGCAGAATCCCTGATATCCCTAGAGGTCACAGGGGTGAGGGGCAAAGGGGGATGTACTGGAGACAGAAGAACACCCAGGGGAAACAACGGAAAACGCTAGTAGAGGCTAAGGCCACTCAATGGGCAGTTGGAATGATGGTGGTGACGGGCTGTCCCAGGCTCCTAAATAAGGAGACCCCCCACCACACCTCATGCGTGCACGGGCATGCCTCCTCATTCCAGGGGCTTGCAGGCTGGCTAAGAAACTAGGCTGCCGTTTTCTGTTTCTCCTGGGCTACATTTATGTCAGAGATATTACTTGATTTTTTTCTGTCTCCATTTCTCATAATCCGTGGAAGTCCCACAAAACATGCTACCCGTGTAACGTCCACACTCCACCTCCTAGGCTGGCACACCTGGTAACACTGCACTGTTTCCAAACCAAGCAACTGCTTCGGTGGAACACAGAGTAACCGATCCCGTGTTCTTTGGCTTTCCCCTGGCGTCATAATAATGTCTTTTTGTTTCTTTTTTCCTTTCAGGCACACAGGTATGGAATTTCAGAAAGCAAGCCCGGGACACTGAACCACAAGTGTGGGCTTCACCCCAGCAGATTACTTCCTAGCTGAGTGACCTCGGCCAAGGCAATTAACCACCAGAACTCACGCTACCTACTGAAAAGGAGAAGTGGCTAGTGATGTTTACACTGAAGTTCAATTCTTTTTCCAGAGAAATGAGCACATCTTGCCTAATACAAGAGCAGAATCATGGCAGGGACCCAGTAAATACAATTTGAATTTGAATTTTAAGTTGTAGCTTCTTCTTGTCGAACACTTCTGGCCGTACACTCTTTTTGCATATCGTTTACACATACATCATACAGTTCCCACTTAAATCCATGCTTTTTAAGGGATATGCTCTTGGATTATCATTAGTTATCATTATTAATTTAAAGTCTCTATCTACCAGCACAGTAGTTCTCAGTCCTGATTTACCATACAAATGTCTTGGAAAACATTTAAAAAGTACCAAGCCCTGGGACACATCTCTGACCACTATAACCTACATCTCTGGAGTATAACCACAAAATCTGTTCTGAACAACTGAAAAGGTAAAGATGAAAAAGAATGGTTTAAAATGCTTAAAACCAAACCAAAACAAGACAGTTCAGGAGTTACTACTCGTATCATATTATGCAAGATTGCAAGAGGTTTTTTAAAATACATACCTTTGTTATTGTATACATCTAAGTAATTTGGTGCTGAAAAAATCGTAATTAGAGAGGGGAAGCCTGTTGTTTGGCTTTTCCTGTACATGCGATACCTAGAAACAACAAACACAAGTTAAAATGAGGCTACTATGGGAAAAAAAGATGACGCTACATTATATACTTTGAAATAGAAAATTAAATGAGTTAAGTTCTATCTTTTATAGAGGATTCAATTATATAATACTAAATAAAATTTTCTCTCCAAAGCCTGTCACACACAGGTATCATTTTAGGAGCAACAGGAAAAACACAGAAGCACATGTACAATTTCCAAATAGGTATCTTCTAAAGTTAGCCAACCACAGGAAAGGGCGGAATTCTGTGGGTAACCACAATTCACTTCCAAGTGTTCAGGGGAGCGGACACAGGCTACTCATGGCACACAGACACTGCCACAACTGTCATTTCAGAAAGCTGTCAATATTTTTGAGACATAATATCCAGTAATTAGAGCAATATGCAATGACTTCCTACTGATAATTAGGTCAACTGCCTATTAATCTGTAACATTCTATATACATTGTATATAAGCATCTCTCCAAAGAATGTCTCATTAAAGCCATAGATTTTACTGTTTCTATTTATTGAATTTCATCTATTATAAATCTCTGCTGGCTTCTGAGGTCAAAGATTACTGTCTCAGCAGGGTAGTATTTAATCAATGAGTAATGAAACAGACCATCACACAAAATATTTGGAAATAAACCAACACCACAGTCATTTCTCTTCTACTAAAACAAAAATAATTTGTAATACTACTTTTGAAATAAAAAAATTCAAGAGAGTCAAACTCTTTTTTCAATGAAAATATACCTCATGGTGTGTATGCATGTGATTCAGGCATATCAGCTTAGAGGCCCCCATATGGAACAGAATTCTGCCATTCCTTTGGTGATCCGTGCCAGCTATTTCTAGTGCACTAACCATGTCTAATACAGCTGGGTTCTAAAGCAGTTCAATAGTACCCTTAAATAGATAAATAGCTACTTTGAAATTTATAATTAAAAAATACCCTTTGATTCATCTGTTTTTAGGATTACTGAGCCAACACACTTTTCCCAGAAGGAAACAACCTGCACACACACACACACACACACACACACACACACACACACACCTTTTGAAATACTCTGGAAATATATTGCTCACGGAGCTGAGCTTTGCTGGGGAATGGGAGAGGCACATTCTTCAGCCTGTCTCAATCCTAGCACCTTAAACTTATAAACTGAGGCTGGCTGTGCTAACTGATGATAAAGCCAAACACGAGGATGGGTAACATGTCCCTGGTTTTTTTACCCTCCACCAACTGCTCATTTCAAACAAGATATTTTCTAATAACTGATACACTCAACCTATTCTCAAGTAAGAAAATGACTTCAGATGTGTCATGTGATCAAGATAACGGTGCTCCACATGGACAGTCAGCCAAAGGAATGTGGCACCTGCCACCTCGCCAGGGAGTGAAATCTGGCCGCCTCTGGGTCAGGGGAGCAATGGGTTACTTCAGATATGAGCACCAGCACAGAGAGCATGGTATCAGAGCTGCGTATGTCTGTTTGTTGATGGCTTGGCAAAGGCTGATCTTGAAACAATTTCATTTCTTCCTCTTTCCAGGGCATCCTCGACATGGTGCTCCTTTGGAATGTAAGTATCTATATTCCCAATTTCAGCTCACAGGTTTTAACAAGAGGTGCTCCCACTTTTCAGAAACTAAAATCGGAAGCCCTGAGTTCAATCACTTAAAAGTGAATAGCGCCTTTCAGTGGAGTGCAAGAGGACAGGGTGACAAACCTTAAATACTAAACCAGCTATTCAGATTTTTCTTCTCCACAGCCTTCATTAAAAGATCATTAACTTGAATATTTGACGTCTCTTAGTTTTCTAATGCTTAACATTAGCCTATGTCTTTAAATTTACCAGACAATACGAAACCGATTCTACACAATTATTGTCTAGCTAGAACACTGAAGTTTTTTCTTCATTTATATGTCCCTAATTTTTGCCTCTTAAAACTATAGGAATCAGGAAAGGTACACTTTAAGGCAAGTATACAGTGGAAGTATCTTAAATATTCATGTGTGATTTAATTCATATTGTCAATCAAGGCTGAAAAGGAGTGGGCCAAATTCCCATAGGGGACAGGGCCAAATGCAGGAACTGAGAGAAGCAAAGGGGACGTGGTGAGATCACAGCACTTAAAACAACCCCCCCCCCCAAAAAAAAAACAAAATAAACATAAAGATAAGACAAAAGATAGAAGCTCACGTTGCCAAGTGACTTGGCATAACTCCCATGAGGACTTCACCACCCATCTCGGCCATGTACTGCCAGGGGCTCTGCCACGCCTGGGTCACCCACAAGCGATTCCTTTGAGTGTGCCCAGCCTCAGAGAATCTGCCCCACCTGAGCACAGGGACAAAGGGATGGGGACAGTTCTCACAAACCCTCAACACTGCTCACCCTGCGTCTTGGGCTTCGTGGGCTCGGAGTATAGACAACAAGTTATTGTGCTGCAAGAATTCACACACAGCCGGGTAACTGCCAGAGACAAAAGGAAGAGAGAGTTACTGGTTAGGAAGCCATGGAGAGCCACACTCCCACCGCCGTATTCCAGCCTCTGCCTTGGTCAAACCTAGTCAGGCGTACACTTTTCATGAACCAGGCCCTGGGATTCTAAGCACAGGATTTTTCTCTATGGCTGAGAAGGCACTTGCACTTCTAATTATAATCATGAAGGGATGAATGTGTGTGACTGGAGGAATAAACACACAGGCCATTATATGGCCATGCTAAGAAGGGCTCACTCTTGAAGAGAATCAATTTTCCTGCCTCCATTTAAACACAGGCAGAAGACAAGCCTAAGTGGATCGTGAACACAGTCTTTAAAATGGAAACTCTGATGTTCTCGAGTGCAGCACTCCAGGGTCCACACAAGTGAACATGCGTGTGCAGCAGACAGCTGGCATGGGTGGAGAAGAAGAAGCATCCTTATCCCGAGAAATACACCTCCATTTACTTATTATTAGGGGACATTAATCTGATTACATCACACAAATTCTAGAAAAAATTAGGAAAATTCAAAGGCCTTTAAAATTATACTTTAAATATGATCAAGAGAACTTTTCATAAATATTACTTATCATGACTTTGTAAAAGTACCTAACAGGTGAGCGCACGTCCCTTCCACAGCACGGTGCCGGGAAAGGACCCTTTCACCTCCGAGGCAGAAGCTCATCTCTAACAACCAGCAGGTTGGTTGGCACATACTTAGTTCTACAACACCCAGCGGGGGGCAGGGAGCTCAGAGCAGGCTCTCAGGAAATGCCCCTCCTTATCCTTCAGCCCTTTGTGTGGATTTCTCCCAAGTTCATCTCCTTGAGTTTGCTCTCTTCATACCACAGTCAGAGGCTGTCCAGAGTTCCCACTCTTCTGCCTTTGGAGAATGGTGAGCTGCAGCCCCTCCCTTTCTGGTATGACTTACGTGATTCTTAGGGAAACATAATTTTTTTTAAGTCAAGGTTTCGCTCTGTAATCCCCACTGGGTCCTGAACTCGCTATGTTCAGGCTGGCCTCAAACTCAGGAATCTTCTTGCCTCAGCCTCCAGTGTTGGGATTACAGGCATGTGCCACTATACCCACCTCATCTGGTCTTGGGAATTGAACTCAGAACCTTGAACTTGCCAGGCAAGTACTCTAATTGCTGTGCTATTCCTCTAGCTCCTGAAAATATAATTTAAAAATATTTCTTCACGCTAAGTTTGACACTAGTAGGACTTTAAATTAAGTTCCTCTCCATGAAAATATGTATTTGATTTTTAATAAAAATCTGAAGGAAAAAATGCAATTAGCCAAGCGGCAATTTTCTAGGTTACCAGCATTATGTGAGGGACACTATACGATTTACACACAGAAAACACATTTTACAGAAAAGCTTTAGAAATTTAGAAGCATAAATACTTAGAAATCAAGCTTTTATTAGCAGTATTACTCTAAATAAATTTTAAAAAATACTTGAGCATTACCTAAAATTCCATTATGTGTGAATTCTTTGGTTATAACACATTAAATATTGAATTATATTCGAAAACAGCCAACATACTCTATTACACTTTAATGCTTTTGCATAAAAATGCTTAAAACCCACAAAATGTTCAAGATGAAAGGTATACACACACACACACACACACACATACACACACACACTTATATAACATGGTAGGAAGAGCAGAATTCTCAACACCTTAAGCTACAGAAAGACTTGAAAAAGAATTCATTTTCCAACAATTTGTCAGACTAAGTGACAGCTTGTCTCCTTGGAAGGCCGTGGAGGCCACAAAAGGGGCTGATAATATTTTTGCCCTGAGGGAATTTATCATGTAGTTAGAAGCATGGATTAGTCATAGAAATAATTTTTAAAAGCTACTAAGAAATAAAATATTCTCAGGAAAAACAGCACTAGCTTTAGAACAGTTATTACAGAGTAGCAAAGATCACGGCCGCTGCAGATTCGAGAACTCTTTTTGAATAGTATCTCTCTTGCTTTAGATCTTTAAGAACGTATGTAGATCAAAAGGCAGAAAAAGGTTAGATTTCTGCCCAGAGAGGGCGGGGTGGGCGGATGGGAAGGCAGACTGGGCATAAATAAAACTAAAGAGAGAGGAAAAGCCCGGACCGTGAAATCTGGTAGAAAGCTGGGATGGCAGTACAGCAAACAGCTGCGATCAGACGCATTCAGTTTATTCCTGTCTTTGTTCGGGTAGCGTATGAAATGGCATCCTGGACTCTGACTTCTGTCTCCTGTATTTAGGTCTCTTTACCATGGGTTAGCGAGAAGAAACCACTGAGTCACTTCTTTGTGCTTTTATACACCTTTGCAGGTATCTTCCTTCTCAACCCTCTGAGGAGCCTTTGCTTGGAGTGCACCTCAGTGCACGGTGTGCAGAATCCCTCCACCCACGGTGCTCTCATCACGTGGGCAGCCAATCATGGCCCATCACGTGGGGGTACCAGCCACGTTTGCCCAGCCGCCCCCCAGCCACAGGGAGTCCCCATGAGGAGCACATGGACTCGGGGAAGACAAAGGGAGCGCAGGCCTAGAGCCAGACTCAAAAAACAAGCCGTAGATTATACAGCTGAATGTGAACCAAGGAGACTGAATGAAATCCGTAAGAGAAACTTCACTTCTGCTCCCAAATATCAAAAGCAGGAAGAAAACAAATTAAGAAGTAGCAGAAGCGCTGAATCTGCCTGGTAAATTAGGAGAATAAGTCAACGGTGAAGGTGGGAGCCATGAAGTTTTAATAGGAGAAGGCTCCTAAGACGATCAGCTGCTGATGAGAAGGGTGTGGGTTCGGGGGGTGGCAGGTCAGGGGACTGGGCTGCTGACTGTGGTGAAGAGACCTGCAGTGGTTTCAGTGAGGCACAATCCGCAGCCTCAAAACTACTAAAAGTGATCATTAGTATGTCTCTCAAAGCTCAATGCTTAAAGGAACATTAGAACATCTAACTTAACTTACTCATCACACAGTGGGAAAGCCCAGAATATGAAACTTACATGACTCAAGACAGAGACGCCAACTGATAATCTAAGCACCAAACTCTGCCAATGCTTTTCTGAGTATCACGTGAAAATAAAATGTGTATCTCTAATACGTCGTGATCCTCACTCATCTCCTGAACCAAGCACACTACTTCAAGTACCTCCAGCACCTGCCTGAACATGGTAGGCATTTCTCGTGTACAAACTCTGGCCTTAAATCATAATGGTAGTGTTGGGAAGAAAACTGAGTCCTCATGGGATACTTACTCTCTCACACATTTCTGATCTAACATAACTCTTCAACACCACTAATACACTCTCTTTTTTTGTATTTTCCTATATGAATTTGTTTTAATCAAATCATAGCCCAGATAATATGGTAGATAGTGGACAGGGTGGCATTCAAATTATATATAAACAAGGTTAGGATTGGGAGTTGTGGATCAAAATAACTGTCAATAACCCAAGCGGGCAATGTTAGTAAATTTCTGCATCAACTTCACAGTTATTTGTGTCTGTTCAGATCAACTCTATAAAACATGACCTTAGGGAATGCCCCTGCATGGTCAGGACAGTACTAATGACAAAAGAACCAAAACCGTAGGAGAATGAGCACCATCTCTACCTTCCTTAGACAAAATATGATCCAGAATTCTCTGCCAATAGTCATAATCTATGGGCGGTGGACTTAGATATTCAGCTACACAATAATCTGTATTAGTCATGGCTAAGACCAATACCCACTAAGAAGAACTTACGCTGTCATGACTAGATCATTTTGTTGAAAATAAATGAGTGGAAGTGCACTTAGTGCTCTAATTATCCAGCTGATGGACTTTATTCCTAACATAAACACATTTCTGTCTGTATTCAAGATACAACTTAACCAGGTTTAGTATAGGGCTTTGTTCAGAATATAATCTGTGTGCATAGCTGACTCAAAAATGATTTTCAATAAGAGTTATTGTGATATGATTCAAAATCAAAAGTTTGGATTTTCACTTGATATTATGTTATTAAAGCACAACTCAGTGGTATCAAATGGGTAATTTAAACACCTATGTACAACTGGGAATGTAATATCTGATTTGTAAAACTGAACTGGGCTTTGATACACCTGGACCATACCTACCTAACTTTTTACTAAAAATATGAACATTTTAATAAGGATAGTCCCAAAATAACTAATTTAAAGAAATTTAAATATCATTAGAAATTCTTACAAATACATCTGTATTTCACTCAAAACAGACTTCTTCTATTTGCCTAAATTTCCAAATAAAAAAGTGAACTCTAAACTTTCTCATGAATAAGTTTAGAAGAAATCTGTCTACTAATATAAAAATACTTTTGAATAATGCCTTACAATGTATATGCATAAGATTTTATATTCACAAAAAATTCTTAGTCACAGCAACAAATGAATATAGGAGATCATTTTCCTCCTCTATGAAAATTTAATATAGAGAGCCAAATGTTTTAGCCTGGTAGAGATATCTGATCAAAGTCATACAAAGGACACTACCTGCTAATTTTAGAAATAGAAGGTGTGTGACTGGCTGTGATTTACACATTTCTTCCAGCTTCACTGGGTTTCCAGAGCTGGAATTGAGCTTTTAACTTTAGGGAACTCCAAGTTTGGTTTTTAAGTAGAAAGAAGGAAGAAAAGAAGGAAGGAAGGAACAGAGGGAGGAAGAGAAGAGATGGGGTGTATCCTAGATTTCAAAATTCTCCTCATCTTCATAATATATTTCTCCCTGGCGATTTTCCCATAAGCTGCATATCGGATGCGGAGGGACCTCGGCAGAGCTGCCAACGCCAGATGTAGTAGGCCAAGCCTGGGGTGCCAAGTCAGAAAGGCAGTGCGGACACACAGAAACCCAGTTGTGCTGTAAATTCATTTCTCAAGCATTCTGAAGTGGAACAGAACGGGCAGGTCCCCAGAGATTTGTTGAGTGTAAAACTAACTCTAAAATATTGTTACCATAACTTGTCAAGGTGCTGAAAATCACCTTACTGCAGTACCTATGTGCTGTTGCTAATTGTAATCGGATAAGCTGCCTGTCCAGGAATTCTGACAAGCTTAAACATACATAGGAATCACTTGGATATAATGCAATTAACCGGGACAAGCTGTTTTTTCTGATTTAAGTTACGGGCACTGGTAACATTTTTAAATACGATGGCATAATTGTATAAAAAAATCAAGGTTAGTAGTAAGTTCTTCACTGCAGTTCTTCTCTTTCCCCCAAATTTTTCTTTTTACCAGTAGTTCGGACACATGGTGATAACCACGAGCTCGAGAAGGATCCCCCCTTCTCCCTTCACCCCCAACTCCCACCTCCCACGCCTCTCCTGGGTGTTCTCCAAGAAGACCACATTGGCTACGAAGTCTAGTGTCTTCTTCAGCACCCACTCTACGCTTCTGTCTCACAATCTTTTCTGCCTTCTCCATTTCCCACAGACACGGTGTGTGCGTGCACGTGTGTGCGCACGTGTGGGCGTGCACGTGTGCATATTTCACATCATTTCACTTCTTTATTGGCATTTTCACTTTGCACGTGCTAAGCATCTGTGTGAACCAACCTCTCAAAGGTAACCATTCATTCGCGCCTGCTTCCTAGGTAAGTTACATGAGTAGTCACATTATTAAAACAAAGGCCGTGGCAGATGCATTCCGTCACCCAGGAGCCAGCGTGTCCTAGCCGGGGCGCGGGTCCTCACCTGTAGAAGTACGAACACCCCCTGACTGTGTTGTGAGTGAAATGTTCCTGAGTCTTCTCGTTTCCAAAATCCTCCAGGGGGTCTGACCACAGGATATCACACATGGGTCCATAAGCAGGTGGTTCTTTGAATCGGTCTAACTAAGAAAAACAGAAGACAGAGAACAGAACACTAATCTTTGGAAACTTGGAATTCAAAAACCAGAAGCAAGCCACGCAGCGCGGTCCTCAGGGGCCGGTCCCAGCCTCCCATCCCGCCCGCCTCCCGCACGCTCCTCTCAGCCGGCCGCTTGGACACCTCTCCCATCCGCTTTCCTTCCTTCCCCTGACGCCCTCATCGCATCGGCCGCTCCCTTTCCCTCCTTACTGACTGTGTCTCTCCAAGGCTGCTTACCCGCAGTCAATGTGACTCCACTCCACTTACTTACCTGTGGGGAGATCCCTCTGCTGACCTCATTAAACTGTGATATAAAATTCTGAGTGGGCAACACCGTAAGACTTCTGTGTGTGACAATCAGATTCTGAGGACAGGCAGCTTTCACTTTAAGCTGGGCCACATGTTACGTAGTATCTGCGTTTCCAACTAAAGCGCGCGTGTTCTCCCTGACCTCAGTGCGCACACACAGGGTAGCAGAAAGCAGTAAAATGGCTCTGAGTCTTGAGGGCCATTTTTTAGCTCAATGATCTGAACTTCATAGTTTAACCTGAAGTCTTTACAGGGAACCCATTCATCAGTTTTAAATATTTAGTAAAGCCATATTCCAATAATTTTATAACACTGTCATATTAGTATATCCTAATTTAACTACACTTAAAGTATATCTGATGAAATTACAGATGCTACATATGCACCTAAAAACAAAGCATAAAATAGCTACAAAAACCTCCCAAGAATTTATATTCTTTGGATTTAATATTTATTGGTTTGAAAAAATAACAACATTAGGTAAAACATTAGGCAAATGCTCTTTTTTTCTTGGGACATACAAAATGATGTAACAGTTTTTCTAGAAACTAGTTTTTGCCAATATTTAAGGAGAATAGGAAACTATTTCCCATTTCCAGCACACAATGGAAAACTTCCAAGACAATACCCTCTATATTTCAACCATAATGTTAGCCATAAAATATTCATTGCAGGCTTAAACTGATTTAAGAGATTTAAATAATTTATACTTTTCAAACAACCTATTCAAGATAAATAATGCTTGTCCATAAAAATACAGAATTTCTTTCAGAGAAATAAGAATATATGACGAGGAACAGAAAAGCAGAGAAGACACAACGCTCTGACCAGTGTGGCTCCCCAGCTGAAGGTTCGGCAAGTGACAAAAACACAAACTTATCCTGGAGAAATTATGGTACATTCCAAAGGTTCATACCATCTGCAGTAAAGGTAAATAAATGCAAAACTTATTAATAAAGTAAGCTTGGTGGAAATTCTAATTGACAAATGGAAATATGCAAATGAGAAGTCCCTTAATGAATAAACAGAGCTCAGTGATGCATATACAAATATAAAAATATAAATGTGTGTTTGTGTGTGTGTGCTAAAATATGTTAAATATATGAAATATACTGAGAAGTAAATCCTAGGTATACATTTTTTAAAAATTATTTTAACATGAGAGGTTTAGTTACTGAATTCAAGAATCCATCTGATTGTAGAATGAATTGGTAATTTCGCCTTGAACATACTAAGTCAGGGCACATTTTACCTGGGACAGAAATTCACGCAGAGGGGAGCTTCCCACCTTGGAGCTCTCTGAGATATATTCCAGTGAATTTCTACAGTTATTTCACATACAGGGCAAAGCCCAGGCTGTGTGTGCTACGGAGCACCAGAAAGAAATGTGTGATGTCTTATAAAAAGGATGTAAACACACAGGCAGTAAACAAAGGTTTAGCCAAGGCATTTTTGTTTAATTTTTAAAATAAAAATCATGGGAAAGTAAATAGAGTATTATTTTACACTTTACTTGAACCTTAGTAATGGAGTTCTTTTTTTTTTTTTTTTCACTATGGAACCCAGGCTGGCCTTGGACTCATGGCAATCCTCGTCCCTCAGCCTCCTGAGTGTTGGGATTATAAGTGTGTGCCACCATGCCCAGGTTATGTGGTGCTGGGGAATCTTAGGTACTAGGCAAGTCCTTTAACCACTGAGCCATTCTTCCAGCTTACATGTTTTATCTCACTATAGTTTTTCTCTAAAGATCAAAAACCTTTAAGTTTTGAGTTTGTTGGAGTAGAAATTTATGTTGTATAATTACAGTAATGATTTACTTAACTATTTCCTGAAAACCGTGATTTCTATGAAGAAAGTTATTAAACACAACAAATGAGAATGTACAAAAGCAATTATTCACTTTGTAACACAAGTTTATAGATATTTTTGGCTGGAAATTGCATCTTCAACAAAATAGCCTCATATTATGTCCTTTTTATTTCTTTTTTTGCAATAGAGAACTTAATACACCAATGGTGTTCAAATAATAAAAATGTCCTATTGTGTGAATTTTTTCAGGAATTCTCTCTGTTAGGAAGTTACTTGAAAAGTTTCCCATTTTTCATTTAAGCCCAGGAAATCTGATCAGTACAAGATAGTGCGACATCAGTAATCTTGGTGTTCAAAATTCACGAACAAAGCGAGCACACCACTTAGAACTTGAGCCCCTCTTAGTCTCTGTACCTGCTGCAATAACTGGTCACAAGGTTACTTATGTGACACACGGAAATCGGGCTATTTCTTTCTCTACTGAACATAATGGGGAAAATACTATTTACTAATTTAATGTTAACTTAAAGCAAACAACAGAATGAACTTGAAAACGTTGGTCAACATCTAGACTTCGGAGACTTAGCACTGCAACTGCCAAACTCAGAAAAGATGGAAAAATCAATTAAATGGCAATTTTTCAGAGAAGTGACATCAAGATGTTCTTTGGATGATGACTTCTAAGTCACAGGGAGAGTTAAGATTTGACTGTGGTCATGGTTAGACTTAAGTAAGTCCATGTGTCACGTGCATTCAGTGCTCAGAGATTGGGCCCCCCCTTGAGTGGAGTACATGTCCACTTAGAACACAACATAGTCTTACATAAATAAATTCCAAACCACATATATTTTTATAAAAGAACTTAGCAAGACTTCAATTTTAATATTTCAAGTGAAATAGCTTAGACTAATGAAGCCAGCCTATTCTTGCTAAAATTGTTAATAAAAGTAACAAAAAACAAAATTAGAATTATTTCTATTTTTATTAGAACTTTAGGATAAGTATAGGAATATATTCCTAAGTTTTTGAAAATGGAGGAAGGTCCTGTAATTAATATAGTTTTCAAATAGTCACAATTCTTGCACAAAAAAAATTTGCTTCAAATTTTTAGGTAGACAGCATGATAGCCAATACTATCTTCCAATCACATCTAGTAAGTTGAACATATTAATATAAATAAATTATCATTCTCTAAATTTATTCCAAGCAATATTAAGATTTGTTTTCATTACTTTCTTTAGATATTTTGGCACTAAGAAAAATATCAATTTTTAAAAATCATTCTTTCATTTTTTTCTCACATGGTGGCAATGATCAAAACTGTAAGTAGAACTAAATAAAGGAAAGATTGTCTCCTTTACTTCATAAAACTATGTTGTTATTATTTTTTTCATAAACATGACACAACCCACTTCTACATTCATTCAAAATTACCTTTTTGTTGGCAAGACAACAGTAAAAGGCAACACTCGTTGACATAAAAAATGCTTCTTAAAGTTACTTTTCACCTAGTTAACCCCTATAATTAATAAAATACCACATTTACCTTTGTTATATTTTTACTTAATCATTCTAAGCTATAACAAAAAGATTTTTTAAAAACCCATAACATTCACACATTTAAAGGTAAAGTTGTGGTATTTTCCCTAAGAGAAAGTAACATTTCTAGCAAACTGTACCATGAAAGTACAATGTCTTGTCTGAAAAAAAAAAATCCAAGAGAAAGAAAGGAAATATGTACTATAGAGAGAGATCTAAGATTTATATTTCCAATGATACACACCACATGGTAAGACTAGCTCTGATGCTTCAAAGATGAAAACTCTCCTAAATATAAGCTTATCTTCCAAAGATAAAAGTTTAATATGAAGAAAAGATTCATGACTGCGTTAAATCATTTTAATTTCAAATGGTAAAGCTAGTGACAACAGCAGCAGGCTCACCGCCCTCTCTTATGGAGCCATACACAACCAGTGGCCTGCATGGCGGCAGAACTTACTTTCCTGATGTCATCGAGGGTGTTGATCTCTGGAGACAGGCCGCCGTGCACACACAGAAACTGCTGGTTCATCAGGGCAGCCAGCGGAAGGCAGTCGAAGGCATCCATGCAAGCGTCATACACGCGTTCTGAATACTTTATTTTACCTTTTAAGACATGGTTAGAAAAGATATATTTAATCTCATGATTTTATGGACCCTGGAAATTTGTTTGGAGGTTCTAGCAGGAGAGCACTGCTCCTCGTATACCCTTGACCTTGGAACAGTTCTCCTCTAGCAGAGAAGGTCATTCTCTTCCACTGAGCACGCAGCTGCGGAACATGGAGTGCCGAGGGAGGAAGGCGACGCCCGCCTAGACAGCCAGACCAGCTGAACAGGCCCTGTGATCAATGGGGTGGCAGGTGTCGCAGCCAGATTGCCCTCACATCCAATCTCATGATTTTATACCTACGATCATTTCACTGAAGCACTTCGACTTTAAAGTTTTCTTACCAAAATAATATAAAACTACTACATGTTGTGAAATTCCAAGACATAGTCAAATACCATTTTTAAGATCTACATATTAACCTTTACATTTAGTGGCTTTTTACTTTTGCCATTCCTCGATATTTTTCTGATTTTCGTATAACAAAGAGATGACCCAATCTACCTACCTACTTACCTACCCACCCATCTATTTTGTATTTCATAGCTATATTGCAAAAAGTAAGCAAATAGCTGGAAAGCCAATGGGAAGATGGCCACGTGGCTGGCAGATGATCCTTAATCATCTTCTAAAACACAGATGGAAAGAAATTTTCTAAAGTCGCTTCTCTCTCACTGCATAATGCTTTTCCTTTCTGCTTTACATCTGAGGTTTTTAGAGAAGGCAAGTTTATGTTTCACTGAATACAGGACTAAGTGGCAGAAAAAAATCTACATTTGAGTGGAAAATACAGAAAACTGAGAGGAGGAACAGGAAATTTACGTAAAGCAGCTTCACTCTGGGCATCTACATCTAAAGTAGTAAGTCATCTGTCACTTAGCAAAATGCACCAGAGGCTAGGGCCTCAGGTAGGCAGGAGTATGGGGTTCAGTCTGACTGCCATTTGCTTTGAACGGTGATGGAATAAAAAGCAAAATTATTGTCTTATATATTATTACTCAGAATTATCATATTATTATGGTACAGAATTATTAATGTATGTACTAAGTTGGTTGTAAATGGTAATTTAGCCCCTTGCTTCTTTGTATAAATTAAAACAAATATTAATTCAAATTCTTTTATCATTTTTATAGTGAATTCATAACTTTAAAACAAATTCCGAATTTCTCTAACTATCCATGCCTTGAAGGAAATATTTAACAAAATGAAATATTATCATCGTATAATTTTTTTTACCTTTAGGAAATGGTTCACATGTGTTCTTAGCCATTTATTAAAATAAATATTCAGTATACACAATATTAAAGGAAGAAGTTTAAGTATACTTACATTCTTGTTTAAATGTGAAATACTCTGTTAGATGTCTACATTCATGATTTCCACGAAGTAAAAACAGTGTTTTGGGGTAAAGAATTTTCAAGGCCCACAAGTACAGCACACACTGAGAAAAGTAAAAATACAATAACATAAAAGTAAGCATTTTTTCTATTATATATCTGCATTCTATTGCTTACATATCATGAACGTATGCATCAAATGTGTTATCAGAACCAAAATCCTCAAGCTAGACATTACATGAAGATACTGCCAATGAAACAAAAACATTGCTTTGGTACAAAGCCAAGATTCATCTCCACGTAAAATATACATGCACCGTGGACCACACATCACATATAGATCAAATGACGGCATATAGTAACAGAGGAAGACGTCCGTGACCTGGAGGGATTTAACCAGAACAAAAGGAAGAAGTCTAAGTGAAAATATACCAGAAAGGGCAATAGCCTAGTATTAACAATAGGAGAAAAATGGCCAACAGTCAGCACATTAAACTCACTCGTCTCTTCACAAATACAATTACTGGGAACTCAGGGAAGAGAAACCCAGGAACTGGAAGGGAAGGGCAAGATGCAATTTGAGGGCAAACACTAACCAGCTAGGCTGACTACGTAGTGTGTTTCTGTTAGGATTTGGATCTCAGGTGTTCTGTAAAAGCTTCGTGTGTTTGGATCATGTGGATTATCTAAGAACACCATGTGCTGTTGTGACGTGGGGGGTTGGGGAGCAGGTGAATTAGGCAAAACCCTGGGGCTTGGCCCAAAAGGTGTGGATTCTGCTCTTCCTTCTGGACTTGGCTTCCTGAATGCCCGCCACGAAGAGCTCTCCTCTGGCTCACCTCCACCACGCGGTTCCTCTGTGGCCAGCCTCTGATGAATGGACTTTGAAAGACCTCCTGAAACTGTAAGCTAAAATAAACCTTTCCCCTCTCAGGTTGTGGATGTGGGTATTCTGTCCCAGCAACAAGAAATCTGTGGCTGGAGGAATGGCTCAGTGGTTAAAGCACTTGCCTACCAAGCACTAAGTCAAACACTAAGTTCCCAAGTTCAATTCCCCAGTGCCACATAAGCTGGGTGAGACCCTACCTCAACCCCCCACCCCAATAAAAACAGACAGACAAACAAAAAACAAAGAAAGTAACTAAAACAATGTCCCCAGTGTCTTTTACTTTCTCCTTCACTGTTTCCTGTCATCCGACCAACTTGTCTTTTATTTCAGTGTTTTGAGTCCATAAAGCTCTAAGTTTTGTTTTAGAGATAAATACACAAGCAATTAAATGGAAGGCCAACAAACCTGACTATGCCCACTAATAATATATAAGGAGTACAGCAGCTCATAAATCTTATCAAGATAGTTACTGGGCATTGCAGACTGTGTGACAACAGGGGCCACTGCACACATCAGGTGTGGAATACACCTGCACTGCCACAGTCCGCTTAGAAGGCCTGAGGCGGTAACTGGAGGACTCAAGTATTAACATTCTTTTCTGTATTCTCAGCTGGCATTTGTTAAGAATCCACAGGGAACAGGAAACCATACTTTGAAAAAACAAGTATGCTGTCTAATCCTCATGAAATTTACCTTCTAAAAGTAAAGATAAGAAGGTGAAATAGCACAAAAATATTGAGAGGAGTCAGATTCTGGTTACAAAACTCCAAAACCAAAATACATATAATACTTTACTTTCATAATCAGCTTCTCATTGTACAGTACATATGCTGGATAATATATACAGGGAAGAGACACTAGTGATTTATTTACTGACCACCTGGTGAAAAAAATCATATCTGTCATTTTCTAAGATAATTTATAAAATGAGTGGAAACGAATCATGTTTGAACATATTATAGGTCAAGTTCTGAAGAAAATAGCAATTATCAAAATAAATTTGTATCACTGTGTTGTTCAAGTAAGATTTTGTCTCTGACTACAAAATTATCTTTGAAGTAAATAAAAAGAATAAGTTGACATTAAGTCACACATACCCAATATATACAAATGTTACTTCAATTCATTTCCTAATTACCATTTCATAATTCTACTTATTAGCCAAAGTTCACATGACCGTGATACCAGTGTTTCTAAAGAGTGACCAAATGATCTGCCCAAGTCCTTGGCGCATCACAGTCTACTGGATGTGTGAAGCTCCCTGTCACCACAGTGGACAGACCAATGTCTTCCATGGGTACATACCAGATCTCACAGCTACAGTTCTGTGCTTTAATAAAAGACAACTGGATTACTCAAACTTCATCTTACATTTCAGAGAAGATGTTTATAAAATATTATTAATGTTAATGAGGACTGTTTGTAACATGTAAGACTGTATCTTGAACCATAACCAGACAGATGATGACCATGATGATGGTGGTGTACATGTGTGTGTGTATGTGTGTGTACATGTGCGTCTTTTTAATTTATGTTGTCTAATTTAGAATAAGAGTGGGCATATAAGTACCTTTAAAATATATGAGTACATTGACTGTATTTTATTTATCTGACTTGACTGCATAGATACTTTTCTTAAGACTGTGGGTCTCCCCATTCGAGGAATAGGAAGCTGAGCTAGAGTGCTGACTTACGTGAAATGATTTAGATGTGGAAGATTAATACGTTAAGTACTGTATAATCTCTCTGACTTGGAAAACCCAGAACACAGACATTCTATAGAAACACATGAAGTGATAGCCAGAATTGGGGGAAGGGATAAGGAGGGAGTAGGAGTGTCAAAAATGGGAAGGGACTGTAAAGGTGATATGATACATACGTGCACGAAATACCCAGACTGATTGTAAACACTATGTATTACGTATGCACGTTAATAAAAATAGTGGGAAAAAAGACTGTGGGTCTCAGCACAACTTAGATGGATTTACAAGCACATATACCAATCACGAGTCAATGGTTTTCTACCTGTACTGACTTGGCAAAACTGCTTCCTTGGTGCAGCACATCCCAGCACCCAGGAGGCTCCCTTGCTACCCTTGCCAGCCAGTACCTTTTAGAAAATGTAAGCAAAATTCTGACCTCGTTAGATTAGTTTTGCCTATAGCAATCTATTATCTCTCCTAATACAAAGTCTAAACTGTAGTTTCAAACTCCACTCAAACACTCAAACACATTCTAGAACTCCTATTTTCTTTTTGGCCATCTGTTAAAGATCTTGTTCTGACACTAGAATGAAGCTTCATAACTTTATCACCTCTAGTCTAAATTGCTATCGCTCTTTCATTACTGAAATCTCAACGAGTGACACAGATACGTTCTACACTAAATATTCCCGGCATATCTGTTCTCAGCGTCCACACGATACTCTTCCTCATTAGTTAACAGATGTGAACTACCAAGCATGTGGTAGAAATTTAGAAGTATTAGCCCCATTTCTGAAGAAGAGGAGAAAGAGGGAAGGAGGTGGAGAAAAAGGAGACAAAAAAAGGGGAAGGCAGGAATAGAGAGGAGAAAAAAACCCCAAGAAGACACAAAGGAAGAAAAACTACTTAATTTTCTAGCTTTTGGCTGCAAATACACTAAAAATAAAGAGTCTTTTTTCACATTTTATTTCTCTCTCCCCTGGGGCAAGAATAAAATGTCTTCTCCGACACTAAATAAAACCACAGGCGCAGCCAAGACGGAAGAAGCGGCACGGAAAGGGCCAGGTGGGACTGGAGAGGGCGCTGCCGGCCCCCCCTCGGCATCTGCTGGGCAGGATCTGCCAAGCACAGCACCGGCTCCTGGTGCTCTTCTTCCTGCCACAGCCCCAGCACTCTGGAGAGCTGATCTTCGGCGAAATCATGACCTGACACTAGATTTTTAAAAAGTACAGTTTCTTGCAAAAAAAAAAAAAAACCCTATTGTATCGATGAAACAGAGAAATAAAAATTGATTAAGTAATTTTTTAGTTTTGTCTGTGTGTTGTCAGGCGGCCAGTGTGCATCAGCATCTCACGCTGTGACTGGTCAAGGAGGAAAGCGGGCGCCTGTTACACTGACCTTTCTGCGTGGCCAGATGTGAGTTGTACGAACCATTCCGTCTAGACTCCGTCTTCCCAGTCTTACTCATAACTGAACGCTCATTTACAGCTTGAAGTTCGTTTGGGTTACTCAGATCAAACACTGGACATTCGCTCCCTGCGCCTTTCCTTTTCCTTCTTATTTCTGTGGTACTGGGGATGTAGCTCAGGGCCTTCACGCTGAGCCACATCTCTAGCCCATATTTTTATTTGGAAACAGGGTCTCATTAAGTTACCCAGACTGAACCTGAACTTGTGTCCATCTCCTAGAGTGGTGGGACGATCTACATGCACCATCGGGCCCGCCTCCTTCTGATTAATTTTCATTATAGGCAGAGATTTCTCCTACTAGGACAGACCATTACTAAGGTTATCATTTTCTTCATTAATTTAATTGGCTGAAGCGCTGTGATTTCCTTTAAAATCGGTGCTTTTTAATGGTGTGTGTTCTTTAAAAGTTGCACAGGGAAGAATGACGTGAAAGAGGAAGCGAATAATTTGAGAAAGAAGACGGCTCTAGCTGTACACTCGTGGGCCCCTGAACTGATGAACCGTCCGTGCTGCGAAACGCTCCAACCAAAAGGGCTGTCATCGCGTCACCGGGCAATTAAGCAGGGGCATGTGCGGGTTGGGAAGAGATCGGGGGGCCTTGCGACGTCACTGGCGTGGTCTCACAGCACGCACAGCGGCCCTGCAGAAGCAGGGCGCATTAACGATGACAGGCTCAGGGAGACAAGCAGACGATTTCTTCCTCACGTCCACGGCACTGCTCTGTCACCTAACATCACTCGCTGTACCGCTGGCTTATTTTTCTCCGGCAGAAGCCTGGAACATTGCCTGGCACGCTGTGGTTCATTCTGGCCTCTGAGTTCACAGCTAATAAACACAACAACTCTTCACACTTAAATGTGTTTGAGGCCTGGGCTGAATTCTGGATGGATGTGGAACAGCAGGGGCCAGCTCGCCGCAGAGCTCAAGGCTGTGCGCTGCAGAATGGCTGGGAGACAGACAGCTTGACGGACAGAAAGAAACAGCTGCGCGTGCCTCCGCTGGCTGTTCTGAGTTTCACTCAGTTCTTGGAGAAGCATGCTCACCGCAGATCTATCTGCACGCACACGTTTGATCAAAGAGATGAGGTGGCGTAATGCAATCACAGGAAAGAAGACCGTTTGGCGGAAGACAAATTAGGACCCGGAACAAAATGACCTTTCATGGCTACCCAAAAGCTTTCTTGTTTTTGGGCTAACTTTGTGGGAAATGACTTGTGATCCTGGCAAAAAGAGGAAACTGGAGAGGATGGGGGGCGCCTACAGTGGGCTCGACGAGCTGCCCGGGGATCATTGCCTAGACGCTATAAATACACAGAAGAGAGACTATTAGAAATCTGAACGTCCTCTTCAAACTTGATTTCGTAAAAATGAAGTCTAAGTGCTCCTTTTTCCTCAGAGGATAGCCAAGAACACTTGCTGTCAGATCCTGAGTTATGGAGAGCTTTCTGAGACCTGTTTAGAACGGCACAGGCTAGAAATACAAGCTTTTATTTTAGAGGTTTTCCTAAATCAATGATATACAGAGAATACCTTACATTTAATGCTTTAATCTTCAGAGTAGACAGGCATAGGAAGGGGACTTGTGTACGGGGGCAGAAGAACAGTGCCATGCAATAAAGTGGATCAGTTTCTGTCCTACCGATGTGTGCTTTTTTTGTGCAATACCATAGTACATCCAAAAGATTCGTTATGACAGGTATTGTAGAAGACCCGGGCTTCCAGGTGTGCCCAGCCTGCAGCCTGCTGGGCTTTGCCCTTGTGCTGTTAAGTGAAGTGAAATGATCTTGGAGCACAGGTAGAAGATAGGATATAGTTAATGTACTCCATGTAGATATTAGAGCTTCCTTTTTGAATTTTTTATTACAACATTTCAGAAAATCAAGGGCAATAAATGGTAGGGTACAGGCTGGACACACCTACTTTAAATCTGAGCACTGCTATTTATCACGTGTGGGAGTCTCACTTTGGGCACAAAAAGAAATCCACCCTCACGTGCTCCTCTCAGAGCTGCGAGGGATAAATGAAACCATTTGCACCACATAAACAACCACATCTACATGATGCAAACGAGGCCAGCTCCCTTAATCTACAGTAAATACCCCCAAATATTTTAAGTAAGTGTATTTATATAAATCTGTTCTATTTTCATATGATGATGAAATCACTGAGCTATTCCAAAGCCCCTCAAAGGTCACAACCTAATCAAAATGGATTATTTTTTAGAGGAGACATTTTGTAATTTTTGTATGTATGTATGTATGTAGCAAGTTCCGAAGACAGCACTTTTCAGACTCCTGGAGCTTAACTAAAGGCCTGTTTTTGAAGATGCAGACGCCAGTATATGCATATCAGAACTTTCAAATGTCCTAAGTCATCTACATTTGATATGTCACCAGCATTAGTTTTATTCTTTGATCTTTTGTTTGCATCTCAAAAACAGCATACTGTACAAAATATAAAATATGATCTTTATTACTTCAAATGCTTAAGTGAACTGGAGACTTTAAAAAATCCTGGGACTTAAAAAAATAAGGAACACATTAGAAAATAATGCTTTTCAATTTGATTACATTAAAAATATTCAGCATTAAAAAGATTCAATCAGAATAACAACAACAACAACAAAAACTTAGGACATGAGGTGGCTTGAAGCCAGAGATTCAGAGAACTCAATCTTCAGATAAAACATACCCATCCTCCCCACACACTGGTAAATACAGACCAAGGAGATTCAGAGATATTATAAACCAAACACTGAGTTGGCCCAAAGTCAGAATGGGTAGGGCAGAGAAAGTCCAGTTGTGCTATTACTAAAACAACACAGTCAGTGCTTTTATTGCCATGTCATTAAGAAGCATTATTGTCCTTAGATTTCAAAAGATACAACCTAAATTTTAAGAAATCACAAATATTATAATACAAAGAAGGTCCAATCTTGCCCCCCCCCCCTCCCGAGACTTGGCTCATTAGCATAACTGCTGCCTGCAGGAGAGTCTCCATCCCTTACTCAGCAAAGCAGCTTGGAAGAGGGCAGAGCTGCTATTTCATTGTCAAAATCTTTCTCAGCAGCCCTATCAATGCCCAACTACCATGACGAGTGTGAGTTTTTGAAATCACGTTTACTATTTACTTAAATTCCACCTTCAGTATCTTATTGCTGATTCCGACTCACACTGCTTTTCTCCATGTTATGACTTCTGGCAGGTATTAACCAGAATACAAGTCTTACAAAATCTGTGCCCGACTGTCTACTCTGCCAGGTAAGTTGGCCAAGTGAGCCCAACATGCCGACCACAGCCCCTGTGCGTCACTAACATGCTCCCCTCACTCTCTGTCCCATCAAATACCAGTCGTCCTTTGATTCAGTATACTCCGCTCTGTGGGTTCCCAGTATTTTCTGTTTTTATATTCCAAACACTTATTTGCTGTACTTCCTTTATCACAAGATTTTAATATTTAATAGTCTTTTCAAATAACTAAGTACTAGATGACTCCCTACTCTAGGCTTAAGATTCTACAAAGAGTTTTGTGGTTACATTGCCAATATAAATTTAGGTTTCTAGAGAGCTAAGATATATGATGCAATCCTTCAAATCCCTCCAGGTCCCAATTACAGTGCACATACATTTCAGGCATCTGATAACACTCACTTACCAACTGGAGGAGATATCTGATTTTATATTATATATCTCATGTACATGTATAAACATGAATGGAACGTCTGCCAGTGACTATAGGTGAACTGAATAGTAAAAAAAAAAAAATTGGTATGATTTTAAGCAATTTTAAACAAAAAAATTTTTAATGTCAACTTATCTTTCAACCTTAAGTATCCTCTTAGTAAATTAAGTATGTGAAGAGATAGTTAAAGCTATAGAATTTTTTATATATATATATATTGATTTTGAGTATGTGAATGATGTTGGTGTAAGAATTCTGTAAAGGATCATGAGAATTCTCTTCCTCTCCTTTCTCGTCATAGTCAGGACTGAACCTTCGCACTGAGCTACACCCCTTCTTGAGATAGACTACTGCAAAGTCACTAAGTGATTCTGGGATTAAACTTGTGATCTTCCTGCCTCGGCCTCAGCCTCCTAAAGAGCTGGGATTACAGGCCTGCTCAGTCACAGGCACTCTGATGTTTGTAACAATTCTTATTCTAACGCTTTCTTTCTAGGAACACTGTGGCACCCTTACTGTGTCTGCACACCACACCGGGCAGGAAGAAGAACAGTTACGTGAAGCACAAGGTCTCTGCCTTTACCTTGAATGCAGTTTCTATTCACCTGAGGCAGATGCAGAGGAGAGGCTGGGAAGAACTTCTACCCCGAGCTTATCCATTTTGTTTTAATTAAAGAGTGTGACACATTACCCTAGTTAGATGTCAGGTGTCAAAAAAAGACAAAATACAGTAGCTATACACACATGCACACACACACACACACTTGCACTTTAATATAAATTTATGACTTACAATGATAAACTATAAACATGCAAGACAATTCTGCTTAGTCAACTTTGATTAGTTCTTTCAACGGAACTTGAATTTACTATAAAATCCAATAAAATTTTTGCAAATTTCAAAATACATAATATATATAAAAGGCACAATCTTAGCACTAACCCATTTTTTGACATACCTGCACATTAGAAATTATATAAGAATCAGCTGGAAACTGGATATGTAATATCTCACTAATTAAGTTTATTAAATCTCACTGATATTGATGACAGATTTCATTAAAGTGATAAAATTTACTGCTCTGATTTTACTAAGGTATCACTAATGCATCAACAAGCAGCTATCAAGAAATAAGATAGACTTACTTCGATACTGAAGTACCCTCTGTCAACATAGTCCCCTAGGAAGAGGTAGCGGGTGTTGGCAGGAGATCCCCCCACTTCAAAGAGCTTCATCAAGTCAAAGAATTGTCCATGGATGTCCCCACAAACTGAAAGAAACAAGTAAAATTCACTGTATAGTCATAGTAACACTTTGAATTCATTAATAAATATGACCAAAGTTTAGAGGCAAGATTAATTGAATCTTAGCCAAAACATTATTTTGCAGAACAAGTAAGACAGAAACAGCTAAGTACTTTGCTCAAGATCTCAAAGTTAATTAGTGGCCCCTGGCTCCAGCACCCAGGTCTCCTAACTCACAAATGAACTGGAACAATGAGGACAGCAATGGCAACTGCTATGCACATAACCATTCTGCAGGAGACCCTGCACGAAGAAATTATGCACATTTCTTCTAGTTCGATTCTAACGATGTCATGGGATAGGTTTTCATTTTTTAGGTAAGATATGAGGCAAAGATAAATTCTAGAATTCGGCAGAATCTATGTAAGCTGAGGACTTTTTGCATAGCCACTGTTCATTTCTGCCTCTTGATGGAAGGTTGACATGGATCATAAAATTATATCTAACTGAAGTAAAATGTACCACAACACTGCTCTATGTATCAGTAACAAAGAAAAATAACTCTCAATTTAAATTACAAAAAGGTACTTTAAAAAATGTATTAAAATGTCACATGTCCATATTTCAGAAAAAAGTGTACTGGAAACTGTAAAAGATATACCAAAAGTCCCTGGGAATTGAAATTCCTTAAATCTTTTAGCTCTTTTTTAATCCAAAATCATTTTAAAAATTCAGTCTCTTAAAAAAACCATCTACCCATTATTTAATTTTTACTTGTTTTATAGTCATAAAACATAAAAATTATAATCTGTCACACATCTAAGGAAACACCGTGGCTTAGAAAGGCTATGTTGTAATCAAAAATGGACAAACCAGTGCTTAAACTGAGATCTGTTTGATTCAAAGTTTTTTTTTTCTCACCACACTGTATCTTTAATATCTTTGTATGTTTCTGTTTCCACATATTAATGTCTTAGATGTATTATCATTATCGGTGAAGATGAGTAGGGAGTCCTTACAGCATATGCTACACTACCAGGTTCACAACGGGACGTACTAGTGACCAGGAATCAGGGGGCCCCAAAAGCACAACTTAACAGTGTATATGTATTGCAATCACAAGCAAGTCGATGACATATTTTAAACTTTATTCATTTTCTGACAGAAGTTAACAGAAAAGATCTAGGGAACTTGCTCATAAAACAATTGTTAAACAGTGCACACAGCAACACCACTGGGTAAAATGCCCATTTTTACCACTGGGTAACAGCTGGTGAGGACCGGCTCTCCGAGCCTGCTACAGGTACAGGTGGACTGTACTTCACCATGACTGCGCCTGAAGGGCCTTCAGCTCCTAACACGGAGCCCCGGCGTGCGTAATGACGTAATGACGCGCCTTTGCTGAATTGCCTCTGCAGCCTCCTCCTGCCCCAGGCCGGAAGTTCACTACAGAAATGTTCCAACAGGACCTTCCCTTTCTGAAGTATTGGCACCTTAGCAGACTGTTTACAAATAATGTTTCCTATTCTTCAGGTTGCGTATCTTTACTTTTTCTTAGCACATGCTCGTGATACTCATACACTCACTCCGCAGCCGACACACACACGCACTGCGTCCTGGCCAGTTTTCCCCGCTTGCCCTGCCCTGTGCCCGTTCCCCTCCAGGTGCCCCGTCCACCTCCATCTCCACAGACTGCACCTCCCTGCTTCCTACCTTCTGCTTTTTATTTTTCTGCTTGTATTGTATTGCGAGTTACTCATATTAGAATAGGCGGAGGATTGAGCAAGCCGGACCCTATGCTGAACTCCAGCACGGCCTACGGTATGTGAGGCACAGCGCATGCATCGTGGAATTTCCTTCAGTAACACGCGGCATCTTCACCAAGCGGAAAGAAACAAAGAGTAAGAAGCATGGTGGTTTGGACGGTGCTGGCCAGAGACACCACTGCCTGGTCTTAAGGAGACTTCTGTGGCAATACCTGCAGTTACAAGAAATGACTAAAGCACAAAGTGTTTGGCAGGAACAGTACATCTACATGCCCTCTATGAAATTCACGTGAAGCCAGGTACCAACTGCAATCCGATCGTTCTGTGAGACAGAGGCAGGAGGATCACAAGTTGGATACCAGCCCAGGCTATTTAGGGAGATCCTGTGTCAAAAGCAAACCAACCAACCAACGGAACAAAAAGTTCAGAAGGGGAATTTCAAGAAAGGAAGATGAGAAACAGGACGCCCCCTTGCAAATGATTTCGCGCAGCCCTGTCAGCTGCCATGCCTGTGACCCTGACACTTTCTAGACCATGTCTCGTCCCTGAACCTTCTTCCATGGCAAATCTCTTACCAAGGGAAAGGCCTGAGGCCTGATTCTGGGGCAAAGCTCAGAGTAAACCAAAAGTCAGGTGACACAGTAAGACACAGGCTTCAAACATTATTTGGAATTTGCCTGATTGCAGCAAGAAAGGCTGGTGCAAGTGCCAGTTGATGGGAAGGGTATCTGCTTGGCTGCTTCTCAGGAGACTATGACCTATCATGTTCTACGTCACTTGGTTTTAACAGAGCTTCTCCATCCGTGAGCATCTGGTAAGTCCCATGACACTTCCGAGCAACCTCACCCTTCACCAGAATACTCCCGTTTCTTACATTCCTCTAGATTCTTGTTATTTGCTTCTCCTTCCCTGACGGTGCACGGGGGGCTCAGCTGTCTTGCCAGTGGCAAGCCCTGAGGGGCTGTTGATGGGAAAAGGGTGTGTGTGTGAGAGCAAGTGCAACATTACAGTCAGGTCAGAGGAAAAATTCTGGCGATATTTAGCAGAGCTGTGTGAATACTATTAAGAATAATGCACTGTATGTATCAAAATAGCTTGAAGAGAAGATTCTAAATACATTCACCACAAAGAAATGGTAAAAGTTTAAGGTGATATGCTCATTTCCCTGACTTGATAATTACACAATGTACACACAAATCTGTGCATCCCACAAACGTGTACTGTTATAGTACGTGTCAACTGAAATTTAAGATAAAGTAAAAAGCACCAGAAACACAGATGCACGTAAAGAGATAGCCTCTTGGTACCCTATGACCACACCCATAGCCTCCTGGTACCCTATGACCACACCCATAGCCTCCTGGTACCCTATGACCACACCCATCCACGCGGCTGGAGGCTCCAAAAAATCACACTGTGTGTATTCGATAGATATTAACTGAATTCTGCATTCTTAATGTCAGGAATTTAGAGCATCACGATATTTGAGAAATTAACACAGTAAAAATAATAAAATAAAATGCAAGTTTGTTTTCTTTCTGGGCCACAGCACTTTACATCAAACTGACCTGATGTGCTACAACATAATATTTTCCCTGTGAATATTATTCCTCCTTCATATTTGTACTGGAAACAGAGGACCAGGTGCTTGAAAGAGGTAAATATACTTGGTGATATGAAGGCAATGTTGTCGTCACCATCCTGGTCCTCCTGGTAGCAACATGGTCCTGAATATGGAAGGAATGGCGCAGAAGAGACCAACATCCCGCAATGCCTTCACACACTCTCTTCCACTTGCAGGAAATGCACCCATGTACCCACATCATCAGCTACCTCATTAACAAACACCTTTGCAGAATTGCCCTTCACCGACGTCTCCCTTCTTCCATGATTCCCGGCACATTTTACATGAAATGCTGAAAATGACGAGTGGAGCCGACAATTTCTGATCCAAGTTGAAGGCTTTTGGATTTTAAAGTAGGAAGAAAAAAAGAAGAACATGCAGAAAATATTTTAAATTTATTTTTACAGAAGGCAACAGTCTTTTTCTCTCTAATGTCACCGCCCGAAAGCTATTAGAGTTATTAAGCTGTGACATCCCAAGCTTTGTGGGTGCGAGTATGCATAATCAGAAATGTAAATATAAATGCGTTTGTATGAAGCTACCACAAAGAACTGAAGGAGGGAGCGGTGAGCAGTATAGCTGGCAGGCAGCCACTATGCAGAAACTTGGGGCTTTCCTCACTGGAGAGTCCAGCACAGTGGTGCTAAAGAGAAACAGCAGGCAGGGCAGTAACAAGGGGACCTTTGTGGTTACCGTGCCCTTGCGATATACAAGCTGGACAATGACTCAATCATTCTAAGAGCCCAAGAGTCCCTCACACCAAGGAGAAAAAATAATGCCCATCTCAATGAGGACAAAGAGGCCCTTGAGAACAAAATCTCAGGCAAAGGAGGTGACGACAACTGGGGAAGATAACCATGACCTGGACCAAATGTTTGCTCTGTCTCCTGACCACAGAGATGCTGGCACTGTCCAATGAGAAGGGCACAACGTTCAAGCCAAGAGCCACACATGGATGTGTTTCAGGTTTCCATGTCCAGGTTAATTTAGGGCGAATGTAAATAAAAATATCTATATAATAATATAATTGTTTTCCAAAGCACTCCATTGTTTCTAATTTCATATTTTAAATTAAATCACTGAGTTAAAAAACATAAATGAAAGTAAATGATAATGTGCACACTAGGACATTAAGGATGTGACCATAAGTTATACAGCCAGTGAAATGCAAAATATAAACCTTCTTGTAAAAGTACTTGCAGTAGTTCTGATCTAGTGCACGTGTACTCCTGTGTATAGACTCATGTGAAAGGGAATTTATCAAAAATAATGCGGAGTCAACTTTCTATTGACACCGACCAAAAAAGTCTAATGTTATATAACTTCAAGTTATGAAAAGGCTTATACAAATTAGGATTTCCAGAGACAGAGAACTGAATTTTTAAAAATATCAAGCAATAAAAAAATTGTAGAGGAAAAACAGATTTGTAACGGGCAGGCATTTCAAAATTGCCTGGCAAGATTGTATCAGTGCTACGATTCAGAAGTCAAGTGCTTTTAATTTTTGACTCGGTGTTTTTTTTGGAAAGACCTCTGTGTTCCTCCAGATCCTGACTTCTATCTTTTTGGAAGGCTTGCATAAAGTAGAATGACTCCCCCTACAAGTTTTCCCAGTTTATAATAAACCAACAGATTGTAATTTTTCCTTTAGAAAGGACATTACTGAATTGCTGAGCAATTTGAACCATTAGAGTTTCACCCTACTTTCAGCTTCATTGATTTCAAGCCAATATTTTTTTCTCTAATAGCCACATTTTCCCAGGCTAATAAAGTCCTTAATGTTAAGGAACTAACATGATTTCCAGCTCTCAGCATGAGGGGACTAATGTACTCAATTTATTGGTTTGAATTTTGAATATTCTACCAGAACTTTTGCCTTTTCAAAATCTGCAATTTTTAAGAAAAAAATGATTTATGTCTTTTTCTGGCAGAGGTTTTGTACAGACAGCAAGACATAAATTCTTACCTAGGTCACTCTAGATGGATACCACAGGACAAAAAAAAAAAAAAAAAAGTCTTTAAATCAACTTAAAATTTGCCAAATACAGAAACTTTTAATAAGAGTGACTTTCAGGTAACCAGCTCTGTTCACATTTAAAGGTAGGTGTGTGATGCCGTAAGGGTTGCGACTGGCAATATTAAATGGCAATATTTAAATTCCTTAACAGAATGTAGGAGTAAGTTTCCCAGATGTTATCACTTCCTCAGTATAATTACAGAAGAATGTGGCATCCTTAAAAATTGAAAGTTTAATTCTGAGCTGGCAAATCATTCAAAATATATGATTTGTACACCCTAAATATGTACCATTACTGCATTAGAATTAAAACAAATGGTAAGATATGCAGTGAATACACGAAAAGCTTAGATATATTAGAATATTAATTTTGACATTTGTTAAGAAAAACTACTACCTGAAAAATAAGTTTGACAAGGCACCAGGTCTGTCTTGTCACTTGAACTAAATTTTTAATACAACTTTTATTTCCTTATCTACCTTTCCATTAAGTAGGTATCCCAGAAATATTTTTTTAGGTATCTAGAAAAAATGAACAAAATACACGAGATGCTTACTGTCATTCATTAAAAGGATGTGACGATATATTGAAAGAAACACCACCAAGGACTGCCTTCCACTTACGCTTGATCCTACTGGGACAGTAAAGAAATATAACACACACTCTGAAGGACTTTGCAGTGTATTTGAGATATTTATGTATTTTTTTAAAGTACTGAAATGTGCAGCTTCTTGGCATCAGCACTCCTCCTATCCTGTATTGGAACACTGGGGACAGTTTTATGGTCCTGAGACACGGGCTCAAGACTTAGGTCTTCCATAAAGGTAAGCAGATTTCACTGGCTGGTGACCATCCACCAAGTTTCTAAGCAGAGAAAGAGCATGACTCAGAGAGAGAAAGAGTTAAAATTATACTTTATACAGCATTGTTATTTTCAGTAACAGTCTTTGTATTTTGAAATTTTAAACTACTCTGAGATCGCTTTTGCTTATACAAAGGCTGAATTATTCTAAAATGTTACAATTTACAGTAGATTATCCAAATATCCACATCAGGGCTGCAGTTTACTATGTGCCACAGTGATATGAACTACCATTCTTGTTTATAAAACATAAAACATACAGGGGTCGCATTTTCCTAAATTTACTGAAGTCACTGCATCCTAAAGTCTTATGTATTTTATTCATTTACACATGTGCTTGTCTACAACTGAAGCATGAATCACGGCTTATGTTCTTTTGTTTCTTTAACATATAAAAGTACGTAATTAAATTATGCAAAACTTGTGTCTGCCTGGCATGGTGTGCAAACGGGGTGACCATAGCCAATTCATGCAGGTGCTTGGAAAGCGTAAAGTAACTGATGGTAACTTGTCATAACTTGTGATTCATTAGCAATTGTAATTTGAAGTCAGTTTAATTTTTGTCAATTAAAATGATGAATGTTTGTTGTATAACTGAACTGCTAAAGAGATCAATCAGGATTGTCAATCAACTCTTTTCTCTTTCCCTGACAAAATATAGAAAACTTGAAAATACAGCCATAATATTTGTTTGATAAGTGGTTAAAGTGTTCTTTATTAGGGAAAAGTTTGTTTTCTAAACCTCCACAATTTCCAATAACATTTCCTCACAGACCCTCTTCATTAAATTCTGGTACTCTTTGCATTTTATTTACTTATTGTTTAATATATTTTAAATAATTTTTTGGACATCCTTACTTTATATGACTTTCTTTTCAAATATATTTCTCTGTTACTAATCCTGTCATTAATCCGAAGTATATTTAATAAAAAATTTAATTTTTTTCATGACATGATATTTGATACAGTTCACATTACAGCAGAAAACCATTCTGTAATCTTAAATGAAAGCTAACTATATAAACTAGGATATTTTATTCAGTTTAATTAGTAGTTATTAATGCATCTTCTACGTGAAATGTTATGAAGAATTGAAAAGTGGTAATTTTTTCAAATTGAGAGGAAGACTAACTTACCTGAATACAAAATACTTTTTAAATGCTGTATAAGCTGTAGCCCTTGGATACAAATACACTTAACTCCCTTAAGGTGCACAGAGAAGGTGAGGACACACAGGCTCACACGTATGAACAGAAACCCACTGGGGCTTCTAGCACACAGACCGCTGCTCACCTGAGCTTTCATGTGGAATGGACACGAATGTTTCAGAGGGGTCTGACTCTACAGGAGCCCAGGCATCCTAGTGCCTCAGTTAAAGAGAAGGACAAAGCCAGAGTCTGTTCCCCATCTCATCCCCCTCAGTGGCTACCTGGGAAGTGGTGGGAAGAAAAGAAAATGGGGCCTACAATATTTGCTGGTGCAGGCAAAGGCGACTCTTCCTTTTGTTTCTGGGTGTGCAGTTTCCCTCTCAGGGGTGC
Organism: Ctenodactylus gundi; assembly: GCA_004027205.1. Lineage (NCBI taxonomy): Eukaryota > Metazoa > Chordata > Mammalia > Rodentia > Ctenodactylidae > Ctenodactylus > Ctenodactylus gundi. The sequence continues at coordinate 99,350 of PVKB01001726.1, read as the reverse complement.
TAAGCCGTCTCCACTGCTCTTAAGCGTTCTTTTACTAACGGAAGGACCAAGCGAATGCCACTGCGGCTCAGCTAGGAGCCACAACAGTGTCACCTGTGATCTGCAGACCTAAAGGGGACAGGAGGCGTGTCAGGGTCATTATCGTACGAGTTTTTTTCTCTTTGTCATACCTTGGAGTTACAGGTAAGATCTCTTCCTATGTACACATGTGTGAATACATGTATGCATGTGTGGTAGGGACGCTTGGGGGTACAGCCTATGCTTAGACTTGTATTTATTTATTTATTTATCAATACTGAAGATGAAACCCAGGACCTCACACTGAACTACTTTCCCAGTCCATTTTTATTTATAGATTTTGAGACAGCATCTTACTAAAATGTTAAGCTGCCCAGGACAGAACTTGTGCTAGAACTTGTGGGTCTCCTGCCTCAGCATCCCAGAGTGCCGGAATTGTAGGCCTGCGTCACCAAGCCTGACTTAGAAATTCTTTTAGAACACCACTGATATAGAGTAAGTTTCAGAAAATCTGAAATTATGGAAATAATTGTCAAGGAGACATCACCTCAGGGAAATGTGACTTGCAAGGTTGATAAAATTTACAATAAACTGAAAGTAAGATGAAGGGACCCCTAGAGAGAAAACTGCAAATGAACAAAGATAAATGGATTCAAAGAAAAAGATTGAGGGTATATATTATTATTCTGTATCTCATAATTATTGTTTTTATTAGCATGTGCTTGTGATACATAATTAAATCCATCTTGGGGAACTGGCATGAACGCCTATCACACCTTAATCATTGCTACTTCCCTGTCCCCGAACTGCCCTATGTCTCTCCCCACCGGGAGGGCACGTGCCTCACAGCTAGTGACAACTCAGGGCAGAAACGTGATGCTGCAGTACGAAGGGCCTTCAGTTCCAGCATGAGGTGTCTCCAGAAGAAAAACCTTAGCAATATTTAAAAGGATAAACCCGGCAGCTCTACCAAGAGTTCGAAGTTGAAAAAAAAAATTGAAAGCAATTTTACATTCAGTTGGAGACTGAATGAAGTCTGAAGTTACGCTATGTGCCAGTGGAAAAAGACAAAAGTGGCCCAAACAAATGTTCTCAGGATCCTGACACTTCCAGTTAATTAATAAAGTCATCCATTTCTACTGACTTATTAAACACTCTTTATGACATTCTTATAATATCCCATTGTGTTAGACTCTAAAAAAGTCGAAGAAAAATTCAGGCATTATCAATGGTATTATGAAACAGTACCCACGCCTGAGAAGAGACGACACTGGAGGAAACCGTGCAGGAGAGAGCATTTCCTCACGGCTCCCTGGTGTATCCTCAGTGTCTACAACGGTGCCTGGGTGCTGCACATCGTCAAGAGCCATTTTCTGAGTGATCACATGAACACTATGGGCTGTGTGGACTTGAGGAAGACCCCTGGAGGACGTGGCACTTAGCTGATACCCACACCATGATGAGGAGCTTGCCACAGACTGGTCGGGACAGATGGACAGGAATATTGCTCCTACAATAAAATACTGCTCATAGCAGAAGACAGAATTTGTGGCACATGAGGAAGTAAAAGAAAGTCTGTGAATTAAGAGTCCATGTGAAGAATGAGAGGAGAAAAAGCTGTAAAGATTAACGAGAGACAGAAGAAGGGTCTTGTCTCCCATCCTAGGAAGTCTGAACTTCACCCAAAGAAAAGCTAGGGGAGGAATCTGGGAGAAGGAAGCCTATGTCGTCTCGGCTAAGTCACCCAACCCCTGAGAGCCACTAATTTCTAATGTGTAGAGAAAGAAACAAAACAAAACAAAACCTTCCACATCGAGCGCAGAATGTCACACACGACGGAGTTGTAGTAGCTGGTGCACATAAACTGCACATAAGGAGTCTCCCTATCTCCGCTACATCACGGCGCTCTCCAGCTTCTCCACCAAAATGCTTTCTATGTAATGCATGATTCCAACAATACTTCAATGTCAACAATACCACTAGCATCAGTCTGTGCTTTGAAGGAGTTTTTTACATCATGGTTTGGTTTATATTCTGCCTTCTCTAATTTAACGCTTAGTAATGAAAAGTGGATCGTCCCAATTTTACAGCTGTAGACACCAAAAGCGCAAGCAAGATGAGATAGCTTTCTCATACACATGAATAAGCTACACAGAAATTAAAGTGTTGATGTGGGGAAACACATTTTCTATTACCATGACTATAAATTTTCAACCAATACTTATTATTAAATAGCTAAACATTTATAACTTTCTGAATTATTAATACATATAACATTTTCACTGTTTGCTAATATATTTAAAATGAAATAAAAAAGTGCCTTAAACTACAGAGATTCAATTCATCAAAGTCTCAAAAACAACAAAGGAGTCTAACGCTTGTTGGTATACAGATGTGAGGACTGAGTAACATGGAAACTTAGACAACAGGAAGGTCTTCTCCCAAGACCTGGCACTTCAGAAACCTTATTAAGCATTTTCATCTTTTTACTCCACGAAATGCAGTGAAATATAAGCACTGGTTTCAAGGACAAACTGGCCTAGCTCTGAAATCCCTCCTAACGCACGCCTCTGTCAGCTTCTCTCAGTGCCCTGCCCGTACTTTTTCCAATGTGCCTGAGGAAACTAAATCAAACTTAACTCCAGGGAGGCTGTACGTCACATCCTGCTACCGACCCGATGACTTAAGAAATGGATCCACCAACTCCAGGAAGCTCAGCCACGAAATACCTGTGATTGGCCAGTGACAGGACCAACTGAGCACTGAGTCTACAGAATGGTGCAGTCTGCACCAGCCAGTCCTCACATTCCCACTCCAATTGTCAACGGGAAAGAGACAAAATTTGTGTTCCCAAGGACAGGCAACAGAGAAAATATTTCAGGCAATAACCACAATCAGGTCTGTGCATATGAAATAAGACTGAAATTCTACATTGCTCATTTCGTTGAATATCACCTGAGTGGCCCATTCTAGTGCCTTGGCTAACTATAGTCAAAGACGTCACTTCAGTAACACTAAAAAAAAACAAACAAAAAACAAACAAACAACAACAACAACAACAAAAAAGCAAAACTCATGGCAACAGTCAGTATTTGCTCTATCTAGATTCCATATTGAGTTTATAATGGGCTCTTTTATATTACAGACCCAAATTCCTGGAGAACAAGACATTCTACTCTTTGGTTTATCTGAAGCCATTCTTTCTAGCTGTGAGACTCCCTCCCTGCCACTTACCGGTCCACTTTCTTAGCGCTCAATATGGAAATGCCTTCTTTTCATGGACATCTCCTTCCCTCCCATCCCCCCCAGGAAATATACACACACCCTACACAGGGGAAAGAGGACAGGAAGAGATTACAGGTGGAAGTATACATAATACTTTTTTAAAACCTGAAAACGAAATACAGATGGTGTGGGATCTGCTAGCCTGGTGAATGAGCTAAATTAATACATGTAATGAACCGCAGTGAAAGGTCAAGTTCAGAATGTAAAAATTGTGAAACGCCAAGAGACTACTCTCCTACCATATCCTGTGATGTCTAAAATATGGTGAAAACATTTTAAGTACCATGACTCATGTCTCTGAATATGGCAGGAGTTTTCATACAAAGATCAAGTGTTAGAAAGGCATGGAAAACTGGAAACGAAACAACTATATAAAAACCCACTTAGGGGATGATCTAATCTTCGTTGATTCAAATTCCTGTAAGGATTAGAAAATTCTACATTAAGTACACTTTCCATATTTCTCTTTCCACAGTTGTCATTAATATGCTATTTGCAAAAGATTTTTTTGACCAAAATACAAAAGAGATGAGTTTCTTAAAATCTGAGTCACTATTGGTTCTTATTTGCAGTTATAATTACCTAATTAGGAAATCAAGACTGTTTACTCTGGAAATATTGCTGGTGCAGGAAAAGAGATCATTGTAATAAATTTCTATTTATGATGCACTTTTTATTCCTAACATCTTTAGGCATTTAAAAAACCCAACAAACTCAGCCAGGCATGGTAGCATATGCCTAAAATTTTAGCACAATAAGAGGATGAGAACAGATGATCACAAGTTGAAATTCGGCCTGGGCATCTTAGAATTTTTCAAGACCTTGACTCAAAAATTTAAAAGGGCTAGAGATGTTGCTCAGTGTGAAGGCCCAGGATTCAATCTCTATTATCTCACACACAAAAACAAACAAACAAAAATAACAACAACAACAAAAAAAACCCTTATCTACCAGGAAAGCTCCCAAGAGTGGAGAGTACCTAATGACTACACAAAACAAATTCTTAGTAAAGTGTTTCAATCAGAAAATCAAAACATTCTCATCCCTAAGAGACCTCAAAGCATCTTACATAAGCAAAATCTAACACTGTGTGTTGGAAATCTGCCTGGTAACTAAAACCTACAATGCTGCTTTTATAAAGGCTATTTGAACACCTTGAAGTTGTCCAGATGCCATTTACTCCATGTTTGAAGAAAGGCTCGTCCCAAAGTGAACGGGCTGCCAACTCTTGTCCATAGCCTGTGCCTTAGGAATCCATTCAATACTGCAGTTCCTTTAGTATTCCCATGTGGGCCTGAAATCTTGCCCTTCCTAATCAGAGGTTTGACTTGGACTTCAGTACTTACTCAGAGAAATCCTTGAGGCCTATTCACCAAAAAAATTCTCAAAATACTACTTGTTCTTAGATCTTCCATCTCCTTCTCAAGCCCCTGACTGTCTTCTGGTTGGTTCTGGGATATGTGGCCCTTCTATTTTAGATGTCTATGTTCTAGGAATTATGGGCCAAACTGTATCCCACGACCTCTGGCAGGCACAACATGACTGTATCTGGAAATAAGGTCTTAGCAGATGTAATCAGGTTAATACGAGAGGCCACTCCATTAGAGTGAGCTCTAATCTGGTACCTAGTGTCCTTGAAGGAGGAAGATCTGGCACGGAGGTGACACAATATGGAGGCAGTGAATAGTGTTTTTCCAGGAGCTGGAAGAGGCAAGAAAAGATTCGCTCCTATAAGACTCAGGAGCAGGATGGCCTTGCCAGCACTCTGACTTTAGACTTCCACTTCCAGAACTGTGAAAAAATAAAATGTTCTTTATTAAAGCAGCCCCTGTAACAAGCACTTTATAATTCCAGCACTGGAAAATAAGCATACCTAATTTGCTACTGAACTATTTAAATGTGTAACATCATACACAACAGCAGTAAAAACACTTTCTACTCTTCAAATATGACAATCAGGATCTCCAAGGTACACTAGTTCAAAATCAATCTTTCAAACCGCCTATTTGTTTATATTTTCCAAGTGGTGACTTAGAAAAGATGAAGCCATTGATGAACCGGGTAAGGACTAGAGCTGGTACTCAAACCTGGAAGGTTGCGATCTGAGGGCCACTCACCACACACGGAGCCATGATCTGCAGCCACCACAACACCTGCGTCTTTACGGCAAACCCTTCTCCACATGCAGCTGTTTCAGCCCCCACCTCTTCTCGTCTGCACTATGCTGGTAAGCTGCTCTAAGAACTCACATACGAATCCCTCTCTGACCCCCACCTATAAACGATAAGGACAAAGTCTTAGTTGACGGCTAACTCAACAACTGTCCTGTCTGTGCTGAGACTCCTAATTCAGCTCTGTACTTTTAAACACACACCAACAACACAGACTGCATACAGGAAGTAGAATTAACATATCTTATTTCAAGCAGTGATTACAAAAGCAGCAACAACAGGGACATTTGGTCTGGAAAACAAAATGAATGGTAGCAGGGCAACTGGTCTCAAACACTGGAGAAGCTTTTATAAAGGAGATTTCAGAAAGACATGGGCTGGGGCTCTTTGCTTTGTTGCGGGCTTGGCTTTTTGCAGGGCAGAATAAAAGCACACGAGCGCAAGTCAAAAGAGAGCCCTCTTGATCCAATTTTTAGAAAAGACTCACTTCTAGTAAGAAAATCAGTCAACAGACTACCTGGTGCTGTGAGATTATAAGCTCACACACAGCTAGAAAGGCTTAAGCCAAGCGTGAAGCACCCAGGGGCTGTTGTTATTTTATAATACTCCTGTGTCTTCCCTTCATTTCTTTCTTCTTCTTGATTAATGATTCTCTTCACTTGCAGAAAAACAGCATGAGCTCTGGTTCCAATGGCAGCACCAACACTAACCCGCTAGAAGACACCGAGCAAATGTTTTCATCTGAAAAATCAAAATAGTATTTCACCACCCAGGGCCACAGGAAGAATCAGAAGTATACTGCACTGTGATTACAGCTATTGTATCTCTATACACTGGCACATCTCAATGACTCTACAACATCAGTGCTGGTAAGTGCATGTACTCCTACATTAAACAATGAAATAATTTTTTCATGTCATTTAAAGATCTTTGTCATTCTTTATAAGCAAAATAATGACATTCCTGTCTCCTCCCTACTGAGTTTGACTCATTAGAATCATTTTTAAATATCACTGCTAATGATTTTTTTAACCAAATACATCCACTGGGGTACCCCAAGTTTTCCTGGTGTGGTGTCTTTTAAAGCAGCCCCATCATAACCAGGCACAGTGCTGACTGGCTGAATGTCCACAGGACCACACTCTGCTCACGTGTGGGGAAGACAACACAACTGGCTTTGTCACTGTACAGGCTCTCCTCCTTGGGCTCCGCCCAGAGAGCACCTGATTTAGCTTCCTGTAAAAATGAGAAACGGCAGACAACCCATCAACAATGCATGTTTTCTTTACAAATACGTGCTATTCTGTGCTTCGTGCCCAATAGTCCCCAGTGCCCTGAAGACAGTGTAAACAGTGGTTAAAGTCGACGTGTGTGGCTCCGTCAATGCCTCTCATTCAGAGACAACAATACAGGCACAGCCATGTCCATGTTCGTGTACTGGTAACCGCAGTACCTAAATCATAACTACAGTAATTGAGACCCCAGGGAACTTTCAGACTAGTTAAGAAATAAAAAAGTGGCTCTGTCGAGGGAGGAACCACCCGAGGTGTCTTTTCTTTCACTGTTGCTTCTGCTCTGATCCTTTTCAGCAGCTCATCGCCTCATGTGAGTTTTAACTGGTCCATTTGGGCTGCCTGCTCTCCCAACGTTTCTTGCTCATCCAAACGTGTCATGAGGGAGAAAGCAATTTACTGCTCTCTAGGGGCTGAGTGTGGGCATGCAGACGCGTGGGAAGCTCCTTACACCTTATAGCCGCTGTCCTCAAAGAACGACAAATGATAATATCCCCCAAAACAAGCAGAATGCTTCACGGACTATGTCATCGGTGTTATGTGGAACAGTTCATGATTAAGCTAGCGATTATATTTTCATGCCTCAAAAATGGCGGTCCTACTAACCTCTTCACAGCACTGCTTTTAGCATGGCGATTTTCCAGGTGGAACCAAAAAAAAAAAAAAAAAGGATCAATGGTTGCTTGCTTTTGCCTAATCTACAAAAGCCAAATTTCTTATCATGGAACTGCCACACTGATTTCTTCTCATACGATCTGGTTTACTCCCCTCTGAGGCATCACCCCTGGGAGGAGAGGCTGGCATTGTGACTAAGTGTATAAGCTTCATTGTTTACGTAGCTAATTCAAATCTTGGCTTTATAGGGGCATCAAGTACTTAACATTTGGATAAGTATGTAAACCCCAATGGAGGCCAGAGATCTCATTTCTCAGGTAAGGAGAATACATTACTCATTGGCTCATTATGTGACCCTATACTTAATCACCAAGCATGTTATCTGACACTTTATATGTGTGGATATAGGGCACCTGTGACATAACAAAAGCTTTCCACACCACACTGTTATGCTCGTCTGTCGTCTTAGTAGGTTTTATTATTACTCATGATATTTTACAATAAATATATGTATATCTCATATGACTCTGGTATGTACATTTGCCTCAGGTTATATATACAAAATTGAAATGATCTGAAAGCTATGCAACTTTAATCTTTTAAAAATTTTATAAATGATCTTCAAGGAAATTGTTTTCAACCTAAGTTGTTTTTATTTCATTCTGATGTTGGTGTTGTTTTGTGGCATTAGGGGTCAAACCAAGGACCTTCATACTGAGCTCCATCCCAGCCCATTTTACTTTCGATTTCTGATACACGGTCTCACCACGTGCTAAACTGCCTAGGCTGGGCTTCAACCTGTGATCCTCCTTCCTCAACCTCCCTGAGTGTTAGGATTACAGGACTGACCCACCTGCTCCAGTTCAACCCAAGAGTTTTAGTTGACATAAACCGTCTAGCTTATAAAAGTAAAAACTAAGTCTGAGATTTAAGGTGACCTGTTAAAGGAAACTTGGCTGATTGGTGACCACAATTATTTTAATCTCTGGTACAATAATTTTCACGCTTTCTAATTTGAGTAGACACCTAGAGAGCCAAGAGGGCCTCGGTGACACCACGAGTACCTAGGACTATGTGTGGCATGTGGACATTAGCAAATCTCAGAAATACTTGACTTGATTCCTAGAGCACGCCAAATGGAGCAATGGAGCTCAAACTACACCAGAAGATGGGAAATCCAACAGTTTTGATATGTTGACAAAACAGAACGGATCTTTTACTCAAAGTAGGGTTTTTAATTGTTTGTTTTCTTATTTGTTTTTGTCCCATAACTTCTGAACTAAGAGTAAGGGGATTTCAGAAACTTCATTTTCTTTTGCATTGGCTTTGGGCCTAAATCGGTTCCAATAGCTACTATTATTTGAAAAGATACGCTAAAGTAATAGGACAAAATAATGAAATCACCTAAAGTCTTTAAAATAATTTCTCTTAAGGAATTTTGAAGCCATACAGAAATGTGGCATTCCCATATGACTGCAGGTTATAGTCACAAATTACATCTTTTACACACTGCTCCTCCACTTAATTTTGTGAGGACTTCTCATTTTTTTGCTAAGATATTTTTCTTAGCAGAAATAAACAATTAGACTAAGAATCCCCTCACTCCAGGCAGTTAAGTAATTAATAAGGTTTTCTAAAGATGGTGATAATTGCCAAACATCAGTCTTTTATCAGCTTGCTGAAGGAGATTACCCGCAATGATTTTCCTCTGTCTTCAGTAAAATAAATCTCATGCCATGTTTTTCCTTACAATTTATCTTTCAAATTAAGTTAGATTTTAGCATATAACTATGCTGATTCTGAGGGTAGAATTCAGCACCATCCCTTCATGCCTCATTTCTGAAAAACTATCCTTTTGAAACATAGATCTCAGCAAAGACACACATGTGCCCTGTGCAACAGTTTGGCCATAATAACGTTAAGGGTGGGACGAGAGGACTTAGGCAGCTCACCTCAGTGACACTTAGAAGATTAAAACTTATTGATATTGAGGCACCTTGGGCCTCAAGACATTTTTCCATCCTTTCTCTTTTCTCAGGATAAGACATATTAACTGTGAGATTTGTGATAACATGAACATATGTGCTCTAATTTGTGGGGTTTTTTTATTTAAGAAGACAAATTTTGCCCTTTTTAAAAGACATTTTAGGTGAACGTCAAATATTATCTGATCAGGTTATAAATACTGTATTACGGATAGAGGGAAATGTCAAGATTGTCATGCAAACAGCTGGCAGTTCCAAAAGCAATTCAGGGGAGGGTGCACAGCTCTGGATACAGGGGTCCTTCTGTCTCTCCACAGGTACAAAGCTCTCTTAAGCACGTGGCAGAATTTAACAGAAACAACAGTTTTTGTTCCTAGCACTCTACCCACAGAAAGCAAATAAAAGTGAGTAGACTTAGAGACTTAAGCTGAAGTTTTCTAGGGCACACCATTCACTAGTGGTGTGTTTTTGTAAAGTACTGGGTAATTTGGGTTAGTTCTTCATAACTTAAAAGAGAGGCTAAAATATAATGGAAACTGAAATAATACAATCTTAAGATGTCATTAGACCCATATTTTACTTCTCTGCTCAAAACCCAGGAGTGATCTCCTGCTTGAACTGACTAAACAGCAAGGCACTTGATGTTTGGTTTCCCCCAGTTTTTTCTGACCCTCTTAACTCACTCATTTAATTTACAATATATTGCTTTGAGGTAGGTAGTAGTTCTTACGTCTTTTTTTCAGATTAGGAGACCAAAAACAGAATCCTTAAGTATATAGGGCACACAGCGAGAAGTGAGCCAGCTGAGGCCTAGCCCCAGAGCTGTCCCATCGTCTAAACCATTCCCACTGGACTTTCTACTGCTAAATGTAATACGATGTATTGTTAAAAACTGCTGGAGTGGTGGATTAAGAAATCAGAGTGTTTCTTTTCTGGAGTATAATTTTCCATTTTTCAATTACTCAATGGAGTATACAATTAAATTCTGGCTTAATCTCCTTCAGATTTTATAAAAAAGGTCCTGCATCATTAAATAATTTAAAATAAATTAAAACATTCTAATATTTTTCAAACAGCCACAAGTGAGAGTTTGCTGGCTCACTCTACTGTGTGATCAAAGAAATTTGGAGGATTTTTTTTTAAAACCTGAGAATATCAAAGGCCACTAGCTAAAAAAAGACACAGAGTTCCTATTACACTGAAGAGAAAAAGCCGAGTCCACTGAAATACAATATGAGAATGTCGGCATAGAGATAACTCACAGATAGGATTACCTTTGCTGCTGGACACTGGACCAACATGGATTCTGTCCAAGAGCTATTCTTTTGAAAGTGTAATACACTCAACTAACTTGCTATAACTGCAACTTTTTCCTCTTAGTACTGTCCCATCCTCAGACACATCCAATAGACACAAATTTGCATGTGCATGCATGCACACACATATACCCACCCACACGCCCACACACACACACCCACGCACACTCACACACACATGCACACACACTAAAAGATTCAAATCCCACGACATAAACTTTCATATTTTTGTCTATAGCTAATGACAGCATGTGCCCTATCTTCTTAGAATTATAAATTTAAGAAATATAATAACTGAGTTGTTTTTTTCCAAGTTTTCACCAGTCTCTAGTAGTCACTTTGAGGGCATTAGATATTTCCAAAATCTAGTCAATTAAGCAAATCTGTCGTCTTCTAGATCCATGTTTCTTCCCTAAACAGATGCTACTGGACAGTCTCATTAGTTTGGGGCACATTTTGGGAAAACAATACCTTCTCAAAATGCTTATCTCAACTTTCTTGTCCAAACGTACATCAATAAAAACTCTTTTCCCTACACCACACCAAAATAGTGCTACCACTAAAATACACTAGAAGTCAGATTTCGTCAAAACTCCAAAAATATCAGACATAGAAAACATTTCTAAGTGCACTAAAATGTTCCTCTGAGCTAGACATGTGAGAAAAATAAGAGCTAAGAAAGATGAATGACTCAGGAATTACCTGCATCCATAGCTTGGAATAACCATATGAAGGCAAATATTTTCACTACAATCTGTAACGTTTCACTCTCTCAGTATGCCTTTCCATCTAGAACTCCTTCTAAACACTTGCCTCAATCCCTCCATTAGGCTGCTTATTGAAGTACAAGTCTTGTTCATGAAAGCTAATTTGTCTTTCTCAATACCAGAATTTCAGAAGTCATGAAAAAAACCTTTGCCATAATATATTTTACAGGTATATAATGAGTTTCTTAGAGGTATCAATCTTGTAACATTCTGTTTGGAAGGTCAAGTTAATAATTTAGTTTTGTTGACTGAATTTCCAGTTGAGTTCACACATGCATTCTACAAGTACCAAGCAGGGGATGGGTCCTCCCTTGCTGGGATTCTGAAGGCACTTTATGGAGTTACAGGGGCCTAGTGCTGAGCATGGCTTTGTCTCAGGTGGCCAGAGTATCACTGGAATCAACCGACAGGGAAAAGTAAAAGTGTATGGCCGTTTGCAAGCTGTTACTCGATCAAAAATTTGCACGTTTAACTGTTAAAACAAGTAAAGCTGATAACTCAGGGTATTTATTTACTAGATCTGCCAAACTGCTACTAGAAAAAACAATACATATTTTAAAACAACATATTCAGATATTTTAAGAGCAACTTTATACCCTACATTCTTATTTTAATAGAATATAGTGTCAATAAACAAAGACAAACTTTTAAAATTGGTCTCTTGTTTATTTTTCCTGTATTTTTAGAAGTAATTTAGTTACAGAGATAGGTACTTTTGAAAGTGATGTTACTGGTATCAGTTTAACATTTTATCTTTAAAACCAGAGGCACATGAAAAACAAATTCCAAAAAAGTCATGTAAGGACAAAACAGATGAAACTGAATTAAGAATAATGACAAAATGCATGAGGACCTACCTGCATGTGAGGCACTCTCTAGCCTTACATCCACTTCATCATTAAGCCCCTGAAGACCTTTAGGGCTACGAGAAGCTGCACGTCATACAGGCTAAACACAGTGACTAGCTCCACATGTCATAAGTAATTCACGTGTTAGAAAATATTACCCTTGGGTATGTTGCCCAGCTGAAAAACCAATAGCTATATTAATCAAGGGGAAAAAGTGAATCAGTTTCTTTTCTAGCTTATATGACTAAAAGATTATCTTTAAAATCCTATATTAATTCAATCCCAGAAAAACCACACTGGATATTACTCTAAATGGAAAATTTTGCTACCGATTATACAATATCCTATCAGAATCCTAAATAAAAATGTTCATTTTTGTCCCTCCTGGTACTTTTCACACCAATTTAGCGGTAGGTAATGAAAAATCCAAAAAGCTGCATTTCTTTCTATCTCAAATGACATGATTTCCCGTAACCAACAGTTAAGAATTAAACAAAGCAAACCCAAGCTATGTTCATTGCTCTAACAAAAATATCAGCTCTAGGTGCTAAATTAAAAGTCAGATCCTAAGCATCTGGTGATGTCGGTATGGGCAGTGCAGCCAGATTACAGCTCTCAAGGTCCTGACCCTAACAGTGGCAAGGCCAGTGGGCAAAGGGCATCACCAGGCGGCACGGCCCTGGCATAGCACAACAGCGCCACTGTCCACACTTCAATTTAAATGAGGGCCTAAACCGGGCAAGAAAGTGTGATGGCACTACTACAGCCACCGGAGACTCTAGGGAAGCCAGGGCTTGACTTCAGGCCATGGGCAGTGTGTGGGGACAGCACTACCCATGGCGATAGCCTGCAGAGGACGACAGTGCATGTACTTATCTACCTCCATCTGGCCAAGACCAGAATGGAAAATATAAAACAATCAGAACATTAAATAAAATTTAGAAGATTCAGGATAGGCCTACTATTATTAAAAGTCTCAAAATAGGCCTCTAATTATTAGAAACACGAACGCCAAAATATTTCACACTTACCCCTCCCAATCCAGGAGGGACTGGTTCCGGGACATCCCCTGGACTCCAAAGTCCATGGCTGCTCAAATCCCTCCTGTAACACGTATATACATAACACATCTTCCAATATATTTAAAATCATCTCCAGATTGCAATATAAATGCAATATAATCTCTGTTACACTGTATTGTTTATGAGATAATGACAGGGAAAAGGGTTTATATGTTCAGTATAGATTTCTTTTCTGAACATTTTTGGTGTGCAGTTGAAATCCACAAATGCAGAACTGGCAGATACAGAAGACTGACCACGCTTAGCAGCTGACTGTGGAAATCCTCCTTCTACCCCGAGGCCTGACTGTTCACACGGCAGCTCATTCTGGAGGCCCTCCTTCTATCCTGGGGTCCAAATGGCTGGTGATCCTGCCCCATTCTGTGCTTGTACCCAGCTAGCACTTGAGCTCTCTCTGGGCCTTGAAATTCTGAGAATTCTAAGTGGCACAGTGCAGCATGAGGAGAATGCAACACATGGGCAAAACAAGGTGTGCTCTTTATTATCTTTATACTTAAAAGTTTCATGTCATTCGTCCATTAACTGAGGTAGTGAGGTTAATTTCTGCCATGTTTGCTTCACTGGGTACTGAGAGACCATGTATTAAATTACTGTGTGCATAAAGCACTTTATGGAGCCATTGCTACCAGCATTACAATACAATTTTATAGAGTAAGAGAGTAGTTATGACCTATCGCACCTTTCCATTGTTAACTCACTAGAATCCAAGAGGGTTTTTGTTTTAGAATAGGTAGATGACATCTTTACTTAGAAACAAAGGAGAGAGGAGTAAGAGCTCCTGCCATGCTGGGGGGAGCCCTGAGTGAGTTGGCCCCTCAAAGCATTTTTTACTGAAGTTAAAATACCGCCAAAGAAAACATTATACATGACATATTGTACTGAATAAAGTATTACAGAAACAAAAAAAAAAAAAGGAAAAGTTTAAATGCTATATAGAACATTCTCTTAGTCTACTAATTCATACTGATTGCTTCCTCCTTGGCATTTTCACAATGCTTTTAAATTTAACTTTTGGGCTTTCTATGACATATAACATATTATTGGGAGAAAGAAACAACAGCACTTCAGTCCTCAGGGATGTTTTCATGTGTGTGTCTTTCAGGCCTATTCCCCTATGCTACATGTCAGGTACAGGTAACCAAGGTTTATTTAAAAGGAAAAAAGCTATTAACCAAAATTTAAAGTAGTTATAACTAATTCTAATAACCTAAAAATTAAATAATGAAAAAGATTTCAGAATAATATGACTTCATTTTTAGCCTGTAGGCATTATTAACCAGTATGTTTTAGCACTGCTACTGCATTCCTCAGAGTTCTACTTTATAGCTGGCTCAAGGGACCATAACCCAAGGCTCTAGATATAAGACCTGAACAATCATTTTGGTGATGGAGTCATCTTATTTACGTATTATCTCGCTGAAGATCCACAGCCACATTTCTATACTGAAATATTTACTCTCCATTTTCTACTAAGGTGGAAACGGTACAGATTATTTCCAAATTTCAAATGACCCAAATTTTTTTCATGTATATTTCTTCATGTATTCAAATATTCTAGCATTTTGGAAATGAACTATAGACAAACTTCATTACACGCATAAAACTGGAAAGATGATATATATTTAAAAGTAGTGAAAATTCAGAATGTAAGAGCACTTCTTAAATATTCCAAGAAGATAAAAACAGTATTGTGAATTTTTTTCAATACTTATAACTTAATATAGTATTGAAGATCTGTAAAAAGTGTTTCAGTGAAAATATACTGGCTAAATAGGTAAATGATTAAAGAAATATAAGATATTTGAAGAATCTGAAGCCAGAAGGTTGCAATTCTGAGACCAGCCTAGGCAACTTAGTATCTCAAAACAAAATTAAAGAACTAGGTAGGGGATGTAGCTCAGTGCGAAGGCCGTAGGCTTAATTGTCATTATAGCCAAAAGCAAAACAAAATAACAACAAAATGAAATTTCTATGGGACTTGCTAAAACACTGACCATAACAGAATAATGAAAATAACTAAGTAAAACACACCTAAATTATTTAAAATTGATTTTTCCCAATCATCTTGCAAAACTGTCAGTTCGGACTGTCCAACTGATTACATTATGGTGTGATAAATGGTAAATGGAAACACTGTACTTTATAAGGTTATAGACTGTTAACTTTCCCTTGACACTTTAAAGCAATAAAGCAGGCAACTCTTAATCCAGATAATATTAACAAAAACTAAAATAGAACGTAATAATGTGATTCAAGAGTTAACTGTACTAGAAACAGACTTCTTCATCACGAAATTAAGTCCCTACACAACTTTTTATCAATCAGTCAGTGAATTGGCAAATATTTTGGATAACCCAGAATGAGTCAGATACAGTATTATACAATGGAGAGAAAGGCAGAGAGAAAACTACAGTCCGTGCAAGAAATAAATACACGGTCCAGAAAGAAACAGATCCGGAGGCCTGGGTGCACGGTCTCAGCAGAAGGAAGAGGGGATAGTCGGCAGCCTATCCACTTCTGACATGAAGAAAGAACCCCCACAGGAATGGCGTTTAAGTGACTGGGATTTATCTGGGTTAAAGGAGAGCTTAACGAATTCCATGAAAGGCTAGGTATCCAGCAAGGCTGGAGTCTGCACAGCCAGGGAAATGACACAGAGGAGCCAGGACAGCTGGACAAAAAGCTGTCCTTGGGCATTGTGGGTCCCGGCAGAGTTTGGCTTCTACCCAAAGGGCAAAGAGAAGCTATGGAATGGGTTTTATCCATGGGCAGTGGCCTGACCTGTATGTGCGGAAACTCTCGGTGCATAGGTCTGAATGAAGGAGGCATAATGTGAAAGAATGCAGACTTTTTCTCAATGTAGAGACTAAACAAAGCACGATATTATCCCACAGAAAGGAGCATCCCTTGTTAAGTTCAACTATTAGCAAGAAATAAGTTACCACATTCATTTCATCTTTTTTTTTTAATACCACTCATTTCAACAGCACATATGCAGCTCAAGATTTCTGAAGATATCTTTTATGGCAACTCAGAATTACATCTTGGAAACCTGGAAAACAAAATTCTACTCATCACCCTGCATTTCTTTGTTTAGCTCCTTAAAGGTCTTTGAAACAAAGAATCAGGTTAACAGAAAAGGCGTCAAAACGTCAACAGAAGGAAATCTTGTCAGAGCTTAATTAGGGCTTCCAATTAGAACACTGAACTAAGGATCCTATTTGATTAAGAAGTATCCTGTCTTATCTACAAAGCAAAGAGGAATTTGACCACCATCTCCTCCCAGGAGCTCATGTCAACAGAGGAGCAGGAAGAAAACGGCAGGCTCAGAGCAACAGTGAAGAGAGCTGTTGCATGCCCACGCAATATCGAGCCATGTTGCCAAATCACCAACACACGGGCCAGCTTCAATAAAAACAGATCTGAGCAGGGTGCAGTGGTGCACATCTATCATCCTCTGGGAGGCTGAGGCAGGAGTACCTCAAGTACGAGACTGGGCAACTTACCAAGACACTATCACAAATAAACAATCATAATATTAAGAAAAAAAGAGCTGGGGGCATAGATCAGTGTGAAGGCTCTAGGCTCAATCCTTAGTACTAAAAAAATTATTTTCAATATTCAGGGCCTTGACTGCTAAAATTTGATAGAAGTTACCACACAAAGCCCATGGTCTCATTTAAGACAGAAAAAAATCTGTAAGGTGCAAAGAGTAGGTTTGCTATCTAATAACAGAACCTGTTCAGTTTGTTATAAAGTGGTGCATTAACTTGTACATGGCATGTGTGTCATGAATGTGGCTTGCCTGCCTTCCTGTTTGGAAGACAAAAACGCTCCCACTTCCTCTAGAAATTATTTCTTGGTCAAAAAGGCTTCAAGAATTGTCAAGTTAACAGGAAAAAGTTCACCATGTAGAAACAATGTTTGCTGTTCTGTAGAGACTTTGCAGGGACTCTGACCAGTAGTTAACGAAAGAAAGATTTCAAACACAAAGTAGTTGTATATGCAGTAACATAATGTTTTTTTTTTTTTTTTTTTTGAGACAAATTCTCACTCTATAGTCCAGGCTGGTTCTGCAATCACTATGTAACCCAGGCTGACCTCAAATCCTCAAATTCATGGCATGGCAACCCTATTGCCTCAGCCTCCAGAGTGCTGGAATTACAGGCGTGTACCACTATGCCAAGCTCGTAAGTGGTGCTGGGGATTGAACCCAAAGCCTTGCCCTTCCCAGACAAGCACTCTAATTACTGAGTTACATACCCAGGCCTCCACTGACATAATTTTGACCAGAACACTTATAAACAGTGTCAACATTTCAATGAGGCCCCAACCATCAGGCAGCCTGCGACTTAATTCAACATCCAAGTTTGAATTATTTTTTCCAGGCAGATGTAATGGGAGGACACACAGTCTAGGCTTTGGGGCAGCAGAAATCCCGTTGCTACATCTAAACATCATGGGGTCCGCTGCAGTGACTCAAGTTCCAGAAGTAGCTCATCACGGAGACACAGGACTGCACGGAGAAGCTGCAACCCGCGGACCCCAGGGCCAGGCCTCATCGTGGCTCCAGGGAGAGCCGAGCTTCTCCACCTCAAGAAGACAACTGTAGGCGACTCAGGCTCTTCCATTTGATGAATTTTAAATATGCACTGAATTGCATTTCTCCACTTGGCATGGAGTTTAGCAAATGTAAATCTGTTTCAGAACATATTTGTTCCCAGATGAAATATTTTTAAGACTGAAGTCGACTTGCTATGCGGCAATACACACAAACAAAAATGTCCCTAAATCCTGCTCTTTCTTTTGGATAAGGCCTGGATGCAGTATGGTACTTGTCACCAGGAAGACACTGAAAAGACGGGTAAGGACTGAAAAGGAGTGAGAGATGAATGGAAACAGGTTCCCGCATGCAGGAGGGGTACCAGGTGGGCCTGGTTCCCTGAGGGGCGCAGCAGGCTCCTCACATCTGAGGTCTCAGAGCTGCCGCCCCCAGGAGGAGGAAAAGTCCTTCCTGATTCCTCTTTCAGAAGCAAAATTCCACCATGATGGAGGCAGCAGCCCTGGCTCTGGGGTAGCTGCTCTTTCTAGGCCAATCTCTGCTCAGCCAGGAGAGGTAGCTCCTTTCTCCCAGGAGCAGATCCATTTGGCCCCAGGCTTCTTAGAGAAGGGATAATTACGTGACTAACCTAAGGAATTGTTAAGCATAAAGGATCCCTCTGTTGTCAGTTCGCTCTTTGGAAGCACATAACTACCTCAAGTGTACTAAGTGCCTCATTACTACTTAAGGGCATATTAGATGGATTTTGATTCTAACTTGAAACAGACTTCATTTTCAAAGCAGGAAATGCCTTTTAACTGAGAGACAAAATATCAGCTTCATCAGAAATTCTCTGTAATAACACCAATACTCCTTCCAGTACCCGTGGCAGCAGGTAATAGGGCACTCCTAGAATCTGCTGGTTGCTGTTATCCTCACAGGTAGCTCGGCATCATCAGCACAGCCCTTCAGAGGTAGGAGGAGTCCATGCTCAAGCAAACAGCCCGAACAGCCTGAGGTCAGCCTGAGGGGTGACATCCAGCCAGCCTGAGGCTAGCACCTCCTCCGGAATTAGCTATGGCCTTTCCCATGGAGATAGGAAGCCTACTATGCCGAAACATGAAGGTGCCAAAGATAAGCAATTCTGAACCCACTTGAAAGGTTCTTTCCAGTACACAGCCAACCTCTCAGTCCTAATTCAATTAGTTTCTTGTGTCAATAAACACTCATAATAGAAGCAATGGCATTCGTTATGTCTTTGGAATGCTCTTTAACTAACAGGGAGTGCCCCACATTGGGACTCCTGGCGCCTCCACCGCCACCCAGGTCCCGAAGGCCATGGGGACTGAACATACATCTGAGACAGTGAAGTATCAGAGGAGAATGCTACTGATTAAAACAAAATCAGAAAAAGTCACAAAGTGAAAAATGCATCCCCTGGGATAAAGAACAAGCCACGGTGGCTAGATCTGCAATGTTTATGGGATGGGGAGAGGCTGTGGGAGGCCTCAACCAGCTTCATTTAGGTCTCTGATTCGATTTCCAAAAACAATGGTGAGTCACCACAGATTTTTAAACAAGGAACAAGAAACGGAATTTTAGCAAAATTAATCTAGCAGATTTTAAAAAGAATCAGAAGAGAAAAAACTACAGGCAGAGTAGGCAGGAAATACCACAGCCCCTTAGCAATCAGAGATTTAACACTCACAATTCCAGTTCCTCCCCCAGAGGCCTCTGAGCGCTCTCATTTCAGATTTTTCTAGGGCGCAGAGTCATGAGGTCGCGGTAGAGGCCGTTAGTTACGGACTCAGCTTCTGCTTCTCTGCGCAGTGGTTTCTCTATCCCCCAAGACCAAGGCCCTGTGTACTCCAGGTGTTCAAATAAACAGTGAAATGGGGGGAAGTAGCGAGGCTGCTGATTTACACGCTGAAGTTCTCCCCGTAGTCCCTTGGGAACACCAGACCACTCTGTACTCGCCACATTCCAGGCATCGGTATAGGAAACAGGAGACAACAGCAGGGGGAAATGGATCTGGAGCAGGTGGGATGAGGGAGAGAGGTAAGAAGGTGTCTAAGGCAAGCCCCGAGGAGAGGAGCTCGCCAGGGCCTTGCACAGGACCAGACACCGCAGCAGGGCGCACTGGCGCGCCTCTGCAACCCTGGCAGTCTAGGATGCGGAGGTAGGAGGATCCCGAGTTGAAGCCCTGCCTGGGCAAAGCGAGGACTCAACTCAGTGAGTCCCTGTCCCAAAATAAATAGCAAAAAGAACTGGGAATGTGGCTCAATGCAGAGGAAAAAAAAAAAAAAGGAAGGAAGGAAGGAGGAAAAAAATCTTAGAGGGCATCCAGCAGAGGGAAATCGAGACCAGCCAAGGCCAGTGGCTACTCTTGGTGCGCTACGTCAAAACTTGGAGGGCTGGAGGAATGGCTCAGTGGTTAAGGCAGCGCTTGACTAGCAAGTGATAAACCAATCACTGGCACCACATAAGCTGGGTGTGCTAGCGCACGCCTGTAATCCCAGCACTGGGGAGGCTGAGACAGGGGTTGCCTTGAGTTCAAGGCCAGCTTAGGTTCCATAGTGAGGTCTGGACCCGCCTGGGCTACAGAATAAGATCCTGTCAAAAAAGAAAGAAAGAAAGAAAGAAAGAAAGAAAGAAACAAAGAAAGAAAGAAAGAAAGAAAGAGAGAGAGAGAAAGGAAGGAAGGAAGGAAGGAAGGAAGGAAGGAAGGAAGGAAGAGAAGAAAAAAGAAAAAGGAAGACAAATGTAAGTGAGAAAGCGCTCCGTCTGGACAAAGAGAATCCACGCATTGACTTGGCTCACTCTGAGGTCCTTGGAAACCCACCCAGGAGCACAGGAGGTTTTCAGGACTCCTCTCTCTTTCTCTCTTCTGCTCTTTTAACGCTACTGACTTGGGCCTCTGA
This sequence comes from Ctenodactylus gundi, assembly GCA_004027205.1. Classification (NCBI taxonomy): domain Eukaryota; kingdom Metazoa; phylum Chordata; class Mammalia; order Rodentia; family Ctenodactylidae; genus Ctenodactylus; species Ctenodactylus gundi. Next base: position 78,510 of record PVKB01001726.1, on the reverse strand, counting down.
CTCTCTGGGTTCCCAATCAAAGCTGTGTTGTTCTGTCTGTTACTTCAGAAAACACTATGAATCCCGGACAGTTCCCAGACAAGCACAAGAACTCCCAGTTTCGAAACTGTTCTAGTTCCACTCAGTTATCTAAGACCTACAAGTACTGAAACTTTTGTGCATTTTAATCATGGGGTCCTATTTATACACATCATAGCTGAGACACAGAAAGGCTGCTGGTGGAATCACTCTACTATGTTAATTTCTTGTCTTTGTTTTGCAGGAAAAGCTTCAAGGTGACAAGCGTTCTGTGAAGTGAAGTAATTAAAACTGGAGAGTCACCAAAAAAAGGGGAGAAAGTAGGAAGAATAAGCCACTGGGAACCAAAGACTTTAGCCCAGAGGATTAGAGGATTATTCAGGATGACAAGGAGTCATTATCTCCCTATCCTCCAGCCTGCTCCTGGTGGCTCCAGGCCTCCTGGGTGTCCCCAGGGAAGATCAGTAGGGAACAGAGAATGAGTTATTTGGAAACAGTTGGCAGACACATCCCAAATGGCAGGGAGAGGAAAACTTCACAGGAGGACTTTCGCTTTTACTTTGAAAGTGTCTTTGAGGTTTAAATGAAGAAGAGATAAATTAAGGGGGCTCTCCTTCCAGGTCCACTACTTAGGGCTTTGGTCCTCAGTACTCTACCTTATTTGAACGCCTGGGCCTCTGTGTCTCAGCTTACCTGAATGTCTGAGGAGGAATAATAACACCAGGTAAAAGTGCCACAAGGTTAAGGAGTTCTGGGCCTAGGTGACCAAACCTGTGGCCTTACAGCGATGGCTCACAGTTAGTGCTCTCTAAATAATGTCTGAATGAGTCAGATGCAATCTTCAATAACTCACACCCAAAGCTCCATCGCCTATGAGCGAATTGTAGTTCACTAAGTACGGGAAACATTTTATTTCCTCAGAGGATTGATGCCATGTTGAGTGAGTTAGCTAAAATGTCTTAGTGACTAACAGTGAACTCCCAACCACACACGGTGGCATACACCTGAGATCCCAGCACCTGGAGAGGTTGAAGCAGAAAAGTAACAAGATCAACGCCAGGCTGAGCAATTCAGCAACTTAGCCAACACTAAGAATGAACAAATCGAAGGTCGGAAACATAGCTCAGAGTTCAATCCCCTGTATCATCCCAACAAAAAAGGCAATTCCTATTTCAGTAACAACTGCTAAGTATTTTAATGTATATTATTCATTTAGTCTTTTTTTTTTCTGAGACAAGCTCTTATTTTGTAGTGCAGGCTAGTCCTGAGCTCATTATGTCACTATGTAGTCCAGGCTGGCCTCAAACTCACGGGAATCCTCCTGCTTCAGCCTCTACAGTGCTGGGATTATGGGCATGTGCCACTATGCCCAGCTCACATGGTGTCAAGGAGTTGAACCCAGGGCCCTGCGCTTTTTAGGCAAGCACTTTAACACTGAGCTGTGTGGTCAGCCCCTCACTCACTAAGTCTTGAGACTAGTCACATTCCACTTTATGAATGATAAGAACTAAGGCTTAAAACTTGTAAGCAATATGGATCATGACAATAGTGGCTAGCTTCCCCTGAGCTTTGACTGACTTCAGCCTCACGACTTCTTAATGTAGGTCTCACTATCTCCTTTCTGCAGATAAGAAAATGTGTCTCACAGCAGTTTTAGGTTAAATGGACCAAATTCTTCAGGTGGAAATTTATACATTTGGCCAAGATCTGACCCAATTCCTAGCAGTCTAGCCATGGGCTTGGAGGGTGCTCATTAGCAGGGGAAAGCTGGAACTAGAACCCAAGGTACAGTTGAAAAACTAGCGATTCCAAGCCCTGGCCACCACCGCCCTCCAGGTTCCGCTGACCTAAGCAGGTCCTCACCAGCTTCCTCCCTCTCTCTTCTTCAGCCTAGTCATGCCAAGCCCACTTGCCCAGCCCCTCACTCCTATCCAAGAGAAGGACACAGGCCAGCCCCTGAGTTTCCTGGATTCATGTTAGCTCAGAGAAAGAGCAGAGATTTTATACCATCCAACCCTTCAGCCCAGAAGAAACAAGGTCGGACATGCAATTAATTTTTCATCTCAAAATTTTTCATCTGAGTAAACTGGACTGGTCTTTCTTGTGTCAGTAAATAAGACAGTTTTGCTTTTAATGGTTAATAAAGGTCTAACAAACAGCTTTATTTTTATGAAGGAAAACTGATTCAGAAACCCTCATGATGATGCCCCTAGTCTTAAAATTATTCTTCTACAATGTGCTGTATTTGTCATTACTTTAAAAATTCACAGGATATAGTCCTGTTGCAGCAATGCATAAATCCAGAAATATTTTTTTCAATAATACACATTTATGGATGTAGGGCTAATTCTAAAATAGATATCATCCAGGACTGCCTCTTTCTGCTTGTTCCAGATACCTGAAATACACACATCAAAACCATCTGTACACAGAAACGGGGCCACTGCTAGGGGCAGTATTATTCTGAGAGTTACAAAAAAACTGGAACTACCTATAAAATATTTTGTGTAATTCCTATTGAAGATAGCCTAATTGGGGAAAATATTAATGTATGCATCATTACCACAATCAAAATAGGGTGAGGTGACAACCATCTTGGGCAAGAAATGTTAAAGAAAACATAGAACAGAAGTCTGGCTGGTACATACTTGCTGCACTCTGTGCTCTATTTTGAACTGTGATGGGTGAACTAACTTAGTGGAAAGGACAAACTTTAAAAATGACCGCAATGGTGAACTGGCTAACAGATTCCTCATGTGTTCTTTTTTTTTTTCCTTTCACCATGAAAAATGCACTGACACAGGACTTCAACAGCAAATAATTATAATCCTTATCAACACGGTTTAGCTCATTTTAGGCAAATAACTTACCCTTTTTGCCATTTCATTTAAAGAAGCAAAAACATGACTAAGATGATTTCTTTAGTCTTCTCAATCTTGAATATTCATCAACCCCAGTCAAAAATAATAACCTCAAATTTATGTACAAATAAAATAGAGTCAATCATGTTAAATACACAAAGGAATCTCAGTAAGAGATAACTATAGTGAATTCTTCTGCGGTAAAGTTATATAGGAAGATGATTAATGATCTTACTGGTATCTGTGACATCAATTTTTCATTCGATTTGCTTAAAACAGGCACCTCTCACTTGAGCAGAAAAAACTGTTATGCTTCAGAAAAAGATGGCAGCTCACTTCTGATGCTTATAAATCAGTAAGCCACTACTACTGATTATTTTTTATAATTTTTAAAAATTAGATGAAGATGTTCTTCAGAATACATGTGTGAGTGAAGTTAACCAAAAAGGTAATAGGCGGCCAGGTTTTAGAAATATAGAGAAAATGAGCTCAGGAAATGAGATATGCTAACATCAAAAAGAAATCTCGGTCCTTGATGAGGTTCCAAATAACAACCCAGACTTCAGTGGTTTGTTTTTGTCCCTTATACAAAGAAATAGTTGATATTTGCATTGATTATTTGAACAAGGCTTCCTCCACCACAACGCATCCAGTCATCCACAGATGAGCTCACGAGGGGCTGTAATATGGTATAATGCACTATACATTTATTTTCTCAGACTATAATTTTGGTATGTAATGAAACTAAACAGATTGCCTTAGTGTTGCTATGGAAACATTTATCAGATGGCAAGGGTTTGGCTGGCAGTCAGCTATCTGCAGACAAATAGGAAAAAGATTCATCAGCTTTAGAAGACTGGCTGTCCCAAGAACCATTTAAATTCAGACAGTAAGAGAAAAATGTTCAGTTGACAATTAGGATTTCACACAATCTGAAAAAAAAATTTGACACGGAAAGGTGAGCGCTGGGTAGATCTGCAATATTTGGTGAAGAATTTTGAACAAATTCAGCCAGAGTTGCAAATTTCTGGAGAATACAGGAAGAGGAACAGATGGAGTCCATATGTAGGGAATATTTGTTTGTTCCCAAAAGAACAGGGGGAATGGATGTGTGGGCGTCCTCACCAGTACCTCATAGCAGCCATGTCCCGAAGCAGGAGAGTTTAACTTTTTTCCCCACAGGCAAAGTTCTATAAATAACTTGGCTATACCTGCATTCTGTGGGAAAATTCTACCTTGATAACCCACACTTAAAAAATAAAACAAAAAGGTAAAATATATGTTAGTTGTAGAACCAATTTCTGTTTCTTTGATGCTTCCTGAAGAATAAACATGACCTTCTGCCCAACCCTTGAAAATAAATTTTGCCAGCCAACCCACTCAATAGAGTGGAATTCCCAGACACACATGAATATGCATATAGTTTATCCTCTCTTGTTCTTGGATTAAAATTTCTCACCAGCAAATTTAATTCCTCTCCCTTTAAACATTTTCACTCAACTTTGGCTTCTTTGACCAACTGTCAGAGCATCCACTACCAACCACACTCTGACATCTCCTTGGTCTACAAGTGCTAGCAGCCTAAGAACTACATTTCACAGATCCCCTTGCTGTCTAGGTTCTGAATAAGGCTGTGACTCTGCCAAGGCCACATTCTTGTGTGAAATTTGCAGGTGGAAGGAGGCAGCAGTCACCCCTCCCCCACTGCTTGCCATGGGCTTGGTAAATGCAGGACAAGTTCAGGTTCCAAGGAGTCCCCAGGTTGGGATGGTACAGCAATTGCAGGCCGGGCAGGGGCTTCCTGCCTGGGTGCATGATGCCAGCAGCTTCCTGGACACAACGGTGTTGTGAACAGTAATAGCAACAACAAAAATCTCTGGCTGATCTTCTTCCATATTTTCCAGTAATTCTGAAGGTGCTCAATTCATGGTTTCAAGTTTCTTCTCAGTTTTGAACATCTGGTATTTCTATTCCTTGGCCTGTACTCTTTATCCAAAGAAAGACTAGTGGTCTGAATTTATCAAATTTCAGAAAATGTCCTGGTCCACAAGTCAAGGTTATGTTGTTTCCGGAGAGACCACACAGAAGCCTAGAGCACAAGCCCGGTGGTCCCTGCAGTTGCTCAGTGCAGGCTTTCGTGAGAGCACTGCTAATGTTCTTACGTCCTCTCCTGTCCACACCCTTTCTACAGTATGAACTCAGGTGGCCTCTGGACCACATGGGGTCAGTGTTCTTCTTCTGCCTCCCCTGCTCTGCCAGCTCCGGCGGGGACACACGTTTTACTCACCATTCTTCCCCTGTCTCCATCCTGTCTCTGTATCTGTACATCAGTCTAAGATTTGGGTTTAATTTAGGAGTAGAAAGGGGTAGATCAGACATTACAATGCACTGAAGTCTACTGAAGGGACCAGGACAGTGTTCTCCATTTCTTTCAGCCTCGTTCCTCAGATTCTGTACTGAAGGCCCAAAGGCTCGGCTAGTAGCTATCTGTCAGGAACACACAGTTCCGTCATGATCTCAGTGGAAGCTGGTGAATGAGTGAATTTCAACGTTCAGAGTTCCGCATCCGGGCCCTTATTCTCATACTTATAAATGCCCATTAGAACTCACTTTGACATGAATGGCAGAAAACATTGGTAAACGTGTTGACCACTTATATACAGCATATTTATGTAACGTAACCTAATTCAGAACCAGTGATTATCCAAATTTCCGTTTTACCAAAAACAAAATAATGAAATATACAGGCACGAATGGATGAATGGGCAGAGAGGACAGATCCATAGGCAAACAGATAGACAGGTATTTTTTTTTCTCCCTTTGCTACCCTGTGGTGATCAGCATTGACTTGGAAGGCTGGTGGAGGTGGGGGGTTCTGTTCAGTGACTTATTCAGTGTAGGACTCTCTGGAAAATGATCCCGGTGAAATGGTTATCTCTTCTGTGGAATTTGCAATCACACAAAACAACAACAAACTCAACAAAAGCAAAAGTAGCTTATCTCATAGTGGATGACTTACAATAGAAAACATTTCTCTGTCCCTTCTCATAGGGTAAATGGATGCTGAACATGCTTTTAAAAATAAAAACAATCAAAGACAGACAGACATTTCATATTTCTCTCTGTGCATGGGGAGTCTCTCAAATACTTCATACTTCAATAGTGCCACTTTACAATGTAAAAGCAATAGGTGACTTTGTGTACAAAAAATATACTCTGTGCCTGTCACCTATACAATCTTTCAGACAGCCACAGACACACAAACTGAACATTGATCCTTTCACATGCCTCATACAACTCATTATCTAATCATACATTGCTAAGAACACTGAAATTTTGACATTAAACAAATTTTCTTGTTGTTTTACCAGAGAAGAGAAAAATATCCTTGGACAACTAAACTACTCCCTTCATTAATGTCTAAGCTGTCCACATAAATACAAACTCTAGATAAGCATACCAACAAAATTTACTCAAGAGAACCGGCCACACCTAGGCACGTGACAATCCTTTGTGAAGCAGAGAGCAATTTCATATGAAATGGAAGAAACTTATCAAACAAAATTACCTTGGCATACCCAAGATGACATTAGTTTTGCTGAGGGCACGACTCAGGTCAGAGACACATAAGTAACTAAGTCACAACAGAAATGAGTTCCATATTAAGTATTCGCATCTCACTTGGGTAATTAAAAGGCAGAGGACAGTTAATTGATGAGATAGGCAGTGGTTAAAGATGGAAGATTTCCTACACTCATTAAACAAGATCTCAAATTGCAGTGGGGTGATATCATACAACTAGGTTAAAGCTGGGAGACATGCATTTGGCAAATCAAAAAAAAAAAAGAATTTCAATTTGTATCACATTCTGGCTTAAAAATATGACACAATGAGACAAATAAAAACTGTTTAGGCAATTTCAAATACTTCTGGGCAAAACGACAAAAGGTTTGCTTGTCATGGGCAACCAAACACCAATGGATTCTCTTCAGACTCAGGGGTGCGTTGTTAAGATTTTCCTTTTGTTTCAACCACTTGTCCCCTTAGCTTTCTGTAAGTACAAAATTCTATGCTATGTGATGATTCATTTTTGCCGAGCTAATATCGCTTGTCCTGTGAGAGCCGTGGGGTGGATGGTTCCTATAACTCCAAGGAAAGTTTTTCATGAGAAACTCAGTTTCAATACAGATATTCTGTATTTATTCACTTCGGCTAATTTTTTTTTTTAGCATGATGACTCCTTGGATTATTTTCTCTTTTTCAGAATACCCTCCTATCTTCAAAGTTTAAAAAAAATAGGTCAGGGGACTAAATTTTCAGAAGTAAATTTCTCATCTGCAAGTGTCATGAGCAGCTACATTGCTGCATAGCTTATATTTGGAGAAACTATTTTTATTATCTTAAAATTATCTAAGAGCTATTACCAGCTAAGCAACTAATCACTGAAAAACCAGTTATGTTATCATTATGGATAAAACAGATTTTCCCTCTAAGGACTCCAAAACAACAATAACAGGAACACATTTATTAGCTGTTACTTACACTGTGAATTTCTTCAGAGTACTCTGTACATATAAAAGCCTCCTGCAATGAGTTTGAGACAAAACACTGATTTTTTTAAATTTTTTGTGCTCTTAAGATTAGTAAGAGTTGGGTGGTTAAAAGAACAATGAGATGATTTTAAAGACTAAAATATTAGCACGAGCCCAGGCTCTTACTCTCCTTCTTGCCTCTTTCTACTCGCATCTGAACACTTTGACCTGAATTCAGAAAAAAAGTAGGTGAGCAATGATTCGCCTTAAGTCAAAATCCCAACTTCCGTGCTTCCAAGTGACTACAACTGCCTCATTAATGGTAGGAAGTGGAACAAATAAAACTAATTATGCCAGAGAAATAATGTGGCAGGCTCTGTACATGACCATTATTATGACAGACAGAGGAGCAACAGTCTTTTAAAGATTTGCAGAAATGAGGACTCCTGGCATCGCTACAGGTGCACTTGGTTAAGAAAACGCAGGAACAAATCATTTCTGAGCACACACAGAATGATGTATCTTTTCAGACAAATCCCACCACACGGTGAGCAGACAATTCTGTTTAACGAAGCAGCTCTAGCAAAAAGCTTCAAAGAAGGATTCAGGCAATGTTTAAATCATTATTAATCAGATGAAGAACTGTTTACCATGTGCCTAATGTGTGATAGCTATTATTCTAGAAACTGAGAACAGAGTGATGGAAGATAAGGGCAACTCCCCTGGTCTTTTTGATCTTCCATTCTAATGAGGAGGACAGACACGAAATGAATTAATGTGCATCACTGGACCACCAGCACAATGGAGGAAGACACACCAGGTTCCCGGTGAAGTGTTGGTGAGGCTTGGGAGAGAGGAGCCGAAACTCCATTCAGGGTGGTCAAGAAGCCCCATGAGAAGGTGAGCTGTCAAGGAAGACCAGGAGGAGGTCAGGGCTGCATGACCTCCCGTGTCGGGGAAGGGCTGACCGGATGGCAGGAGGGACAAGTGCAGGGCACACACGAGGCTGGAGCCGCAGAGGGCAGTGCCCAAGGGTGACAAGAAGAGGGGGTCACATTACAGAGATGTGAAGACAAAGGAAGGGTCAGACTCTGGAAGGCCTCGGAGATGCCCATAAGGATGTGTCTTTGTGACCCCAGCAGTGGGCAGAAAAAGCCACGTGAGGGTGTGAGCATGGGAGTTCTATGGTCCACTTACGCTTCACCAGGACTCAGGGGAGTGGGGACAAGAGAGAAGAGGGACAATCCTTCAGGTACCAGCCACTGCAATAATCAAGTGAGGGGGACCTTGTGTGCCAGGACAGAAGTGCAAAAGATACCAAGTGTTGTGGTCATACCAATTTTCAGGCAGGGAACACTGGATGCGAAAAAAAAAAAAAAAAAAGAAAAGCCATGTTAAGAATGCAGGTGCTGTGTTGCGACACAGAAGGTAGACTCAGTGGTGTGCCCTCCGACAGGCCAATGGGGTTGTCAGAAATGTGAGACTGAACTTAGAGGAAAGGACAGGCTCAAGATGTAGGTGTCTAGGAGGCAACTGACTACAGGGTTTGGAAAACAAAAGGACAGGTGAAATGTCTAACAACGATTGCACAGTGCTAGAGGGGAGAAGAGATGGGAGAATTTCCACTTGAGAAACTGTAAATAGAGCCCCCAGAAGACTAAGCAAGCATGGCTATGAACTAAGAGGAAAATGGAAGGTGTGAAATGTTGCAAAACTGAGCAGAGAAAACACTGTAAGGAGAACAGAATGCCAACCTCAAGGCCTTCTCTATGCTCAGTATCGTTCAAATTACGACTTTCAAATAATAAAGCAGAATTTCAACGGGAAAAAAGCCACAAACATTATTACGTTCTTAACATGTTTCCTTTTGTCATTTGAAATTTTAAAAATTAAATGTGATAAAAAGTAAAAAAAATAAATTTAAAAGTGAGTGTTGATTATGAAAAGATTCCAATTTACAGTGAATGCAATGTAGTATATTTTGAATTTAGGCAGTGAATTATCAGGCCGACCAAGATGTTTGGCTCTGCCAACAATTACAGGAATGTCTCTATTTCTATAATTTTCCTTTAAGATCCAGTATATACTAGATTTACTAGTGTTTTCTGACCTGCTTCATCCTTAATACAGACGAGTTCAGAACCATGACACAGGATGTAAATATGACTTTAAATAATAGAGTAACTAAAGACAACAATTTAAGACTTCTGATTTAACCACTGAAATCACAAACCTGCCATTTAAAACTTCAGGACAATTATCTTCAACAAAAAAACAGAAAACTATTTTTAAAAAGTAGAAAAATATCTTCTTATTCTTTATTAAAAATGACTCATCCATCGAGAGCAAAAGCCAGAATGAACTGCACAGCACTGAGATGCAAGTACTTGACTTCTGGGGGCCTGAGGGCCACAGTCCTTCTGGTCTTCCTAATGCTACAGCTAACCACATTTTAAGCCCAGAGCACCAGACCAAATTAAAAGTAACCAAAGCAATGAATATTTCATATGCTACTTCAATTAAATGAAAGGTAACCAATGAGAAAGGTGCTAAGAGCTGAGAAGAATTACCATGGGGTGGAATGGGAGGTGTTGGTAAAATAAACAAATAAAAATAAAGCAAGCCTTATATGCACCATGCTTGAATCCACCTCATACCTTGTATCTGCTCTCTAGGCCTCTGAACTTTTCTTTGATTTATCTATACCTGAGATTTATTCAGAAAATGGAATACTCACTATACGTTTCATGCTCCCTCTCTAGAAAATTCCAACACAGGCCACTAGCCATCCTTTATGTCTCTTTTAAGGTTCCATAGGGCTCTTCAATTATTTAAACTATTACTTAGTGAACTCCTACTATATACCAACACATCAATGACACTATCAAAAATCCCCATCCTGACAGTCTAGTCAAATTTATTTGAGCAAATAATTATTCATTGTGGTGTTTTGAAAAAGCAAAATTGAATCCCATGTAGAAAAACAATGAACTAGAACTACAGGAATTCTCAAGTGTTTATTTTCTTTGCTCACTGATCATCTGTGCAAGTGGCTATCGATAGTCACTCAAGAGCAAAGTCCTTCCCGTGGGTTTTCAGTATTTTACATTTCTTTCCTTTCTGTATCACTGGAAAACCATCAGTTTTTACCTCTGGGGTGTGAATCAGAGTGCTCTGTGAAGCTTTTACAAAGTAGCTGGACCAAGACTGAGTAAGAATCCCTCACACTTCTGCCTAGATGCATGCACTACTAAAGGCTTGCTAGCTGTTTCTAATGCATACCTCAGCTTAAGAACAATTCTTCCTAATAAGCTCTTCAAAAAGTAACAGTTCTGGTACACTGTGAGTAAAAATTTAGTTTCAATACAGGAAAACTGTCATGAAAACAGTCATAGCTATGTGCTATTGTGCACCTACTATACAAGGTATAATCAAAATACATGGTCAATGTTTAAATTAAAACAATTATTACAGAAAAAGAAATGTCACCTTGAATTCCTCTCGATTCCCCTTTCCTTCCCACACATTCGTATCCCACTGTTTGTGACAGTTCTTGAAGCAGTTCTGAAGTCCTCTTCCTTGGGTGTTTGTAGTTGCCCTGTCATGGCTGCCACCATGTCCTGAATCAATTCAAAGGCCGACCTCTTCCTGTCATTTTGGTTTTGAGGAAGAATCGAAAGTCACAGGTGCCAATGAATAAAATGATTGAGAACACACTGTCACGTTTGCCTTTCCTCTGGGTGGTCCTTGGCAACGGCACTCACCAAATTTGTGGTCACACTTTGTACAGACACTCAAGAAACGGGTCTTCTGAAACTACTTCAGAAAGTAGCAAGACTGATGGATGACTGTTGCAGGTGAGAAGCAGTGTCACGACGGACACTCTTTTACCATAAACATTTTTTAGTTTCAACATTCACCGTATTTTTGATCATGCCTCACAGACCTTGCACTGTTTCCCAGTGTTCCTTCGGCCCTTACGGAGAAGTCATCAGCACCTTTACTCTGCGGGCAACTGGAACATGGACACTGAGTAACTTGTCTTAAATCCCAAAGCCAGTGAGCAGGGCCCTGGTGGGGGGATCAGATCTCTGACAGCCATGTCACATGTATGGGTGCTCCGCCCACCACTATAGAGGAATTTATTCTAACAATTTATCGGCTTACTAATTAATTTGACAAAGAGGAACAGATAGTTTTTTACAATATTTCTCTAGCCTCTACAATACTTATCACAAATATAAATGCTTGTGTAATGTGTTTAATACCTATTATTTCTGCCTCAGGATTATGAGAAACTGAGCGAGCCTTTCTTGCTTAGTAAGGCACTCTCGTTACACTTACCATGGTGTCTAGTGTCTAATACTGACTCAATAAATGCTTGGGACTGGGGTGGGGATGGAAGAAGGGCAACACGGAGGTGCAGATGTGTGCTTTCTATGGAAGAGTCCGACTTGTCAACAGCTAAGCCAGTGTTTGCGGTCCATCAAATTCCGATATGGAACAGCAAGACACAGAAAAACTGAAAACCACATGCCCAGATAGGCAGGACAGGCATTTTTACCATATTTTGTAGGCAGAATTTCTGCAAAACAAGAGTGTGCCAAAAAAAAAAAAAATCCTACTGTACTGTCCAACCTTGGGCTGTAGAACTGGAGGGGTCTGTGTTCAGCCCCATCTCTGACGCCCGTCCGGGCCCTGGGCAAGCTCTCAAGTTCACTGGGCTTCAGACGTTTCAGCTATGAAGAGAAGTGCATCTTTGTGTTGTTTCTTATTCACTGACATACCGTAAACACTCAGGAGACTGCCTGACGCGTTCAGTGATTAATTAATTACCAAATGGTGGGGCTCTTAAGGGCCTTAAATATAAAAACATGTATAAAGTACCAAACAGAGTGACAAATATACACTGTTAGTCACAACTCCCTTGTCACTAAATGTCCCCCAAATGTTATACCAACTTCTTTTCCCTTTAAAAATCGTAAAAGGGATATTTGTTCCCCTCTACCACTTCTTACTCCTCTTGGGCATGTGTGGCCCCTCTAGAGCCAGGCTTAGGTGCGTAGGTCCATTTCCATGAAATCATGTACTTCTGCAATGCAAAAGGAGGGGTGGGATTTCATGTTTAAAACAGGGCAGACTGTAACTTACACTAGGAATTTATTTGATTTCTCATTCCCAAAAGACCTATTAAACCTAAGTTCTTTCTAAAAAAAAAAAACCATTTTCGTACATTTTATGATTCTATTTAAAAAGTTTACAAAATTGTAACACTGCTTTATTTTTAAAATGCAGACAAATAAAGCCAATTCACTGCACAGACATTAGATTTCTTTGCACAGAAAAACGGTTGCCTGAGTATTCAAACTCCACTCTTCCAGATTGATAATAACACACGAGCCCCACTGGCTCCCTCTCCTCCTCAGACTCCCCTCCATCGCTTCTGCCTCTTCTCCTAGGAGCTGAGTCATTATGCCAGTGCAACAGTGGGGCCAAGAGTTTGAAGACAGATTCTGGGCGCCGGCACTGGCCGTTAGGGATTAGTAGGACAGGGCTGCTGTCCTTTTATGGGAGTTAGGGGAGTTTAGGGAGTAGGCTTAAGTGAGAGTGTCCTTTAGGCCTACCTACAGCCGATGAGCAAACTTCGAAAGTGTGGTGGGCAGGGCAGTTATTTAGCCTGTGGCTGGAGGGAGAGGAAGTGCCTCAATGTTCAGAAGTTTGCAAACTTGATGCTAACAGAAAAAAAAAAAAAAAATCCAAACTTCAGCATGCCTACTTTCTGCATCGCTAAAATAAAGCGCCAGATGATTTCTGCAGTTATGTCCAGCTCTAGCACTTTGTGTGGAGAACTTTGAAAGGGCGTTACTGTATTACACCACACTATCCTCTTCTGCACGAGCCAAGGCAGCACTGCCAGGGTTATAAAGAAACAGAATGTCTTAGTCACTTCATGTTGCTGGGACACAATTCCATGGCACCTATAACTTAAAGGAAGGAAAGTTTATCTTGGCTCCCGTCTCAGAGGTCTCACACTGTTCATGGGCAGTTGGTAATGGTGGAAGGGCTTGGCAGAGGCCTGGCGGGAGAGAAGCTGCTCATGGCATGACAAGATGGGAAGCAGAGAGGGAGAAGCAGCCAGGGGCAAGAACACATACTCTTCCACATCCCGCACCCGGAGGTTCAGCCCTCCAGCCAGGCCCGACCTCTTAAAAGCAGTGAAGTCACCAACGGACTCATCTTCTGGGTCGAACGACCTCCCACAACCCAGACGCCTTCACGGTTACACAGGGCTCTGAAGGACAATCCAGATCCCAACCACCGCTCGGTAACACAACTGCAGACACAGCCTCAGAGACGCTGTCCTACGAGAGAGTAGCTTTCAAAAAACAATTTAGCAAAGACGTTTTCCATCAATCAATTTTAATCTTTTCAGTCAAAACAATGTCTGATTTAATAATTAAGCTAAGTGCATAGATCTACGCTATTAGGCAACACTTACTGAAATAATCGTGTGTCAAAGACCCACCGAACGACATACACTAATAATTTCATTCCTATTTTACAGATAAGAAATACAATGCAAGAGATGTTCATTTGTCTAAATGAAAAAAAAAGAGATCTATACCTGAATTTAGATTAACCCAACCACAAAGCCACAGCTCTTTTTTACATACATGATCTTCCGAATAATTACAGATCTATCTAGCACTAATTTCACAGGGGAAAAGCAGAGCGTAGGGGGGTGAGAACTGTGCCTCCGTCGGGGTCAGGGCAGCTGACTTTCCCTCTGATGACCCTACTATCTTGCCCAAGGTCCTCGTGATGCCGCTGAGCTCTCTGAGCTTCGATTTCTTTGCAAGTGGAATGAGACGCTTAGTAGCATGCATGTTTTCCACATCAGTTTCTGGTGGATTTTGTTTACAGGGAAGGGAGGACTCCTTGCTGTGAGCCGGGACCTGTCTGTTTCATATATGAAGTTTTGTATAATATTCTATTTTTAAAGACTACTGTTATTAATATGCAGCTTGGAAGATCACAGAATTCAATGACTGTTACGTTTTCTAGCTTTTGATATTTTACACTCTGTTCAATATTTAACTCTTTTATCAGTAATATTGGCTTCCTCAATATTACTTGTTTAGTATTAGCTCTTTGAAAGCATCAACCTAAAAGCTGTATTTTTCAAGGAAGTGAAATAACCAAATGATTTAGTGGATTAACGTTTTCCATTAAGGTACCTTAAAATTAACTGAGGATGGAGTATAATTTACTAAAGAGCATAGCCTTAAGTAAGCTTTATTTTTTAAAAGGGAACTGAAATCACACTGTATTCATGTATTCTCATAATCTGGTTTAAATCTTTCCTAAAATGTGCTCTTGAATTATGTAGAAGATTCTTCTCAACATACATGAAAGCACTAAGTAGTCTGAGAATGACTTTGAGGGCAACAGGAATACATGGTACACGTGTGTAACTCGGAATACAAGATTATATATACTCACCCATATTTCAGTGGATGCCAACATATGTGTATTTCTTGATCAACAAGAACTTAAAGGATATGAATTCTAAGTCCAGACAGGGTAAGACCCTCAGGTGGAAAAGAGTGAGATGGGGAAGAGACTGCAATAAGTTCACAAAATCCAGAATGCACATAGCATGAACTGTGTGCCAAGCACTGCTTCACGCGTTTTGCAGATACAAACTCACTTAACCCCTAGGACCATGAGGTAAACGCTAAAACACAGGATGCACAAGAAACGTGGACAGTCCCAGAACTCAGAAATGACAGGGGTGAGACTTGAACCTGGGCAATATGGTTCCAGGCCATGTTCCTATGAAGGATATGCTTTATGGCTAGGAGCTGAAGGCAAGACTTCAAAGTCTTGAAAGATACCTGTTGATAACAGAAAGATCTAAGACAATGTATAATGGTGAAAGAAGAGATATAAATGCCCCGAGGCAAACATTATACCGAAGACTAAAGAAAAACTTTACAGAAGATGAAGGACACCACTGTTGTTTCTGAAGTGACAGAAATCAAATCTTCCCTGTGACAGAGAAAGGGGACAACAAAAGGTAACAGGTGTTCCTTCCAGCTCTAAACCTTTCTACTTAACGCAGTTCTTTCAGTATTATCAAAAGAAGGGACATCTAACAAAGGAAGGAGAGTTGAAGCCCCGTGATACACTCACACTGGGTTTTCTGAAGTTCCGCAGCTGTACACAATAATATTGACCCTAACACTGGAATCTGCTCTACATGCTTGATCTGAAAGCAGCAGCTAAGAAGCAATGGTCCTGGGTGTAGGAAACGTCTTCTCTCTTCAGAAGAAGAGGACGCCAGGAACGAACCTCAGCCAGGATCAGGGGCAGAATGTTGTTTGCTCTTCAAGCACAAATGAATAAAGTTGATTCCTCCACACAGGGGATTAAGTTTAGGAAACTCAATTTTCCTGTTTTATTCTATTTTCCACAGGAAGCAGGCAATGGGGACGTGTGGGGGCCTCCCACTGGCATCATGCGGTCTCCATAAAGCCTACTTTCTCAAGGCTCAAGACATTTATAGGTAATTATGGGGGAAGAAGAGGGAAACTTCCTCAGCAGTTAAGCAGGCACAGCCACGGAAGGAGCTATTGTCTCAGGTCACTACCTCCATCCTGCCGCCAAGTATGACATAAGAGGCCGAAGAAAGCTCCAGGCCAAGGACAAACTGAGAAGCACGGTGAGGGGTTACTTCACGTAAAGGTTAGGGGGGAGAGGCAGTTAGGACCTCCTCTCAGGCCAGCTCGGAGTAGAAAGACCCAGACTTGCTGCTGAAGGATGTTACAGTGTATTAACTATAGCTCCCAAAAAGTCTGCTGGGCTTTCCTATGACTTCTGCAATATTCAGTGCCACTGTATTTAAGTGCCTGCAAAATCTTTCTCACGGCATTACTTCTACTTCAAATCTTATGAGAAATTAATCCTGAGCAAAAATGTATATACTGTGCATGTTAATGTTTTATATGGGTGATGACCTTTTTTGATACCCTCTATATGTATAATCCTAATATAAACAACATAAATTAAATCACAAAATAAACATGAATATACTACAGAGGTAAAAAGCCTCAATGCTTTCCACTGTCATTCCAGAACAAAGAAGGGCAGTGGGACACAGTGCGTAACCATGTGACGGGGCAGGAACCAGAGGTCGGGCCAGTTGTTGTGACACTGCCAGACCTCTCTCCCATTTCCTCAACTTCCCGATCCAGGAGGACAGAGAATGGACTGGTCTCTAAATCTCTTCCAAAAGGAAAAATTACATGACTGCGCACATCAGGAAAGTAATCACAGTGAACATTTTGATGGGTAGAAATGAATCATTAACCCTTAAAATCATCAGAAGACAGAGGAGTAATGGAACTGCTCATTAAATTAATTGCTATTACAAATATATAACTACTATAAAAATATTCCCTCTTAGAAACTCACAGTGAAATGTGGCCCACATCCAGGAAAACATCAGTAGCAGTGGGACAGATCGGAATATCCTACTTAAAATTGGTAATTATCCTCCCTTTTCACCATGCACTTTCCTACAGCCACAATAAAATAATTCAAATTTAAAAGCAGCTGATCATTTATTATCTATAGAATAAGATGTTAAAAAAGCACACTTTAAAGGAAAAAATGGTGGAACAGATCTACATTTTAAAGGAAAAAAAAACTGGTTGGGGTGAAAAACTGACTATCGCCAAATACATAGAAATATTAAGGACAAAACGTGTTTGGATATTGAAGAACTTACAATAATAAAAGTAGTGGTTCTGAAATGCTCAGGAATCTGTGATGCGTGGGGAGCTGAATCCTGAAAACAAACATTGAGGTTATCTCTCCTTTTGACATAGATGCTGAGAGAGGCTTTGAGATCACCTAGAACAACCTCTGTGTGAACTGAAGGAAATGTCAGAGCTGGTACAATGTCTTGGGACTCCTGGTACACACAGTCCTGGATTCCTTCTTGCTGGTTTTCAAGCACAGCTATCACAAGCACTGTTTTCTCACAAGCCCCAGGACAAACACTACTGTCTTCACTTTCCTCTTTCAGGAAAAGATTATTTCTTTTTTCTCCCCCCCCCCCCCCGCCCCATTTAACAATGTCAAGACGGTCCTAAGAGAAACAAGTTCAATTTACTTGGAAAACAAATGCCAAACAACTCATAAATGAGTCAGAGGACGAGTGGAGTTCAGATGCTAAGGAGGTATGGCCAACAGGTGGCAGAAGTGTTGACCTAAATTCTCTGAGTTGAAGTTCTCCATTGTCTATCATAAATTATGTTAATAATTTCTAATATGCACCAAAAGGGCAAATGCGGAACACGCACTGGCCAGAAAATGTCTGATGGCTCTTACCGAGAACCAAGAATAAGAACTAAATGTCATTCGAAGGCAAAACTGTCTCGGTGACAGTGACCGGAGCAGGCTACTACAGGAGAAGTGATTTTTTTTTCCCTCTCATGTTAAATGTAAATATTTGTCTACCCCCTCACAGAAGGTGCGGATATGTATGTGTGCAAGCATCAATTTTCCTAATCAGGTGATTATTGTTAACTAAGATTCCACTGTCACTGGTAATAAGCAGAGAGCTTTTCAAGCATTATCACGTATCTTACTACAATGCCAGGTAGACATGACAGTCGTGTACTGCATAACAGTGCTTTGGTCAGTGACAGACTGCACAGAAATGCTGTCCCCATAGAACTGCCTTACACAATGAAGCTGCGGTTGGTGTATAAACATGCACTCTGTGGCATTCACGCAAACACTTTTACAGCCTTTTCAGAACTTAACCCACCACGAGCTGACGCACGGCTGTATTTCAATGATCTCCATAGATGAATAAATGCAGAGGAATTGTCATGGTTTGGATCTGGAGGGTCCCCCAAAAGCCTCACGTTCCTATTGATACTAGGTAGTGCTCTAGATAGCACCTGGCTGGAAGGGGTGAATGCTTGGAGCTTAACCTGGAGGGGTGCATGCTGGGTTTGCCCTTGCTCCCTGTCTCTTTGTTCTAATATGCTCTAAAAATCTGTCTCCTGGGCAGCACTAGCTCTACCTGTGATCCCACCATGTGACTCCACCATTTTCCAACCATCCACCTATGAACAGACTGAGACCTTCTGAAACTGTAGGATACAACAGAACTTTCCTCCCCAAGTTGTGGATGTCTGGTGTTGAGTCACAGCGATGAGAAAGTAACTAGGACAGGAATCTAGTGGGTAACTTATTAGCCTGAATTAAAACTTACATCCACTTTCACTCAGTTCTGAAGTCGATGATTTGTTTCTCTGGGTGACAAGGTTACCCTTGCAACACTCTACCATATGTGCAGCGTAGTGCAAACGTTATGATCAAAAATCTAAAACACACAACTGAGCACATCCCTGCTTCCGTTTTATTCTCCTAGCAAATGTTCAGATTTTGTTATTTGCTGGTAGCACAGTGAATACCCAAGAGCAATGGCTTAGGCTTGATTAAATAAAAGAACACGGAAAGCTGCTCCAGAGAACACCTTGTCTTTATATTTTAAATATTTACCTAAAACCATGGTTGTTGTAGTTCCTTATGATAATTTTTTCCTCTTTATTATCACACCTTTTAACAGATATATGTTTCAATACATAATAATTACATATATACATATCATATATCGATCATTTTTTATCTTCTTTCTCCATTCTCCCTACATACACCTCTCTGATCTTCCTCCCTAAAAGAATTTATTCTGGGCTGAGGGCATAGCTCAGTGATTACAGCACTTGCCTAAGAAGCACAAGGTCCTGGGTTTGATCTCCCACCACCACATACTGTAGTGATCAGATGATGTGCTCCCTGTGTTCCCTTCCCATAGGTACATCTGCTATTTCCCAGAGTCCTTTAATCAACTGATAGTCATTTTGCTATAATCCCTCCACTCCTGCCTCCCCTGCCATTTCCAATTAGATAAGTACTTCTAATGAGTCACCCCCAAACCTATCCCACACTCAGAAAGGTCACCCTTATTTCCACTGTAATCTTACCATCAATCCCATTCTAGGTACAAGCATTGTCACTACTGTTACCTATTCATCACTGAATCCAGCACAAAGCCTTCAAGCTGGTCAGGCTCAGCCATTACACCATTATTTCTACATGTGTGGGCTACATTCCCATGACTTCCGCTTTCTCTGAGGAACCTGTGCCTCGACCCCACTAGCCCAGATCTTGCTATCTTGTGCAGTCTCACACATCCCTTCCTCATACTTTATCCCCCCATAACTAACTCTCCTCTTTTTCCTGAGCTGTCTCTAAAACTACCATCAACTCTGATTCACCTCAGTTCAAAAGTGTCCAGGATACCATGGGTCCCCTTGTAATTAATCTCAATTCTTTTTTTTTTTTTTTTTTTGAGACAGGGTCTCACACTGTAGCCTAGTCTGGTCCTGAACTCACTATGTAACCCAGGCTGGCCTTAGATCCACAGCAATCCTCCTGTCTCAGCCTCTCAATTACTGGAATTACAACTGTGTGTTACCACACTCAGCTTACGTGGTACTGGGGAATTGAGCTCAGGGTTTTGTGCATGTTAAGCAAGCATTTTAACCACTGTGCCATTCTTCCAGCCCCTAACCTCAATCCTCGAGAAAACTATTTAGAAATGAACAGCTCTAGAATTGGGCCTACATGTCACCCATATGTCACCACTTTGGGAGGAATGTTTACCGTCTTTCCGGATGCCATTCCAAGAAGGCAACATTCTGCCTGAAACAGCTCCTCCGTTAACAAGAGTACCAGCCAGCTGAAACCAGTCCCACCGTCCCTGGGCGAATCACCACTGGCTGTGGTTAGCAATGGACTGCTCAATCACAGTGACCGCGACCCTCCACAACTGCATCACCCTGAAGAGATCCTGGCCGAAGTCTGGTGACTGATAGGGAGTCGGGAGCTGTACAGCATTAGCTTCAGTCTCGCCACCTTGTAAGGTAGAAATTATAGCCAGGCACTGCCAAAACAGTGCTTTGCTCAGTGACAGGCTGTACTTTCAATAGGGTCTCCATGAAACTGTACGGCACAGTGAAGTTATAGCTAGCTGCCTCAGTCCATACAAATGCTCTCTATAATACACAAACATAAAAATCACTTTACAAAGCATTTTTTCAGAACTTAACCCATTGTTAGGCAATGCATGACTATACACAGTGGCCACAAGTAACTGTGGCCTCTTTGTCACCAGCAATCTATCTGATTCCTCTGCTATAAGCAGGAAGGTACTGCATGTATATGCTGAGTAAACTAACAAACAAGGAAAAATTTAAAGACAACTGAATCACCTCAGTGTGTCAATCGATATTGGTTATCAGCTCTGTGTTTTTATTCATATGTGGGAGAAGACTACAAAACTGTTAGTTTTGCTTGGTTACAATTCTGGAAGTCCGGCTGGCCCACTCCATCGTCACTGTCTTGAATTCCTGTTTCATTATATTAATTAGTGGAATGTCACTCAGGCCTAAATTTAAAACCAAATACAATCAAAGTCCATACATACAAACGTGTTCATCTGAAACCCATCCTGACCTGGTTAGTGATGTGGTCTAGTGGTCCACACTGCTCAGCATCCCTCACAAACAATGAGACTAATTAGACTCCCAAAGCTGCAAGGGGAAGGTGGCCAGTATGGAGAACACAAGGTCACACCCAGCAGAGATGAGCAGAGACAGACACCAGCAGCCCTGTGAGCATAGTACTAGGATGACATTAAATCTCATTAGTCCGGGTCAGTCCTGGATTAAGTGTGTCCTGGATTAAGTGTGATACTAATAGCATTCCTGTTTGTTTTCAAAAGAGTATCCGTTTAAAAGATAAAGCTATTCTTTTCAGTGGTCATTTTTAAAATGCCATCTTTGTATGTACCAACATATAACCTTTAAAGAACTTAACCCATTTTTGGATCCTGGTTATTAAATTATGGTTTGTGTTCTTTGCACCTATGTGCCTCAACTGCTTCAGGAAGTTGGCTTTCCCTGGAAGAAACTACATTTTCTTTCAAAGAAGTGACCACTATTCTGTCTTCTCACAAGAGCAATCTAAGTAATAATGAACTCAACAATTATACTGTCAGGCCAAGAATTCAAGAGCTACTCAAAATGGCACAATCAAAGCTATTGGAAAATTAAGTTAAATTTCCAGGTCATGCCTTGATGCCAATAAATATTGTACAGATAATTCTGTGGTTTAGAGATTCAGAATGTGGATGGGGCAATATTGAAAATGTTATTTTTTTAAAATTTACTAACTTTTAATGAGAATCTTTTCAAATTGATGCTTATGGTCATCATATGAAAATAGAAAAATAATTAATATTTATGCTTCTACAAACTTTATTGGATCTATATAAACATTTTATCATATATTGATGACTAGTGATTAGAAATAATTAAACATCAGAGGAGATACTAAAATCCCTAAAAAAGAGAATATCTTTTAAGATAAGCAGCATCTAGCTAACATACAAAGCTTAAAAAACAGTATACTCCAAATATATAAAATTTTATAGCTTATAATCCAAAGGCAGAAAGAAGTCTTTAGAAGTTACTTCAGTGAAAATAAAGTGGAAGCTCCTCTGTTAGGCAAATTGTTTTTCAATTTTCAATTTTCTTCAAGTAGCTATAATCTGAATCTAAAAGGATCTGACAGAAACATCTGGAGCAAATCCCACCACACTGTGCAGCCCAACTGCTTAAAAATAGCATTTGACATATATAAAAGAAATACACTAACAATTTGCTTTTTGTCACATAAAGAGAAATACATTTCATTGGAACGATTTGATTACATGAAACAAAGTGTCATATTTCTCTGATTCTGTTAATGCTTGGCAACTATGAATTTGTCCATGATAGGCAGAGAGTAAGTTGTTGGTCATCACAGCACTAAGAGAGGCTGAGGCATGAGGATTGTAAGTTTGAGCTCAGGTCAGGCACGTTAACAACTCAAGAAAGATCTTGCCTCAAAAATAAAAAAGGCTGGGATGCAGCTCACTGTCCTACCTATTCAACTACCTATTCACTTTAAAACTTCCACCTGGCCCGAAATTTAATAAATTCCAATTTTTACTTCACCTCACTAATTGTACTTTCCGTCTCTTCAAGCTGCATAATATTTATGAAACAATCTAGATGCTTATTAACATGAGTTATCAGTTAGACACTTGTTTCAAGCATCAGTTTAAGAAAGCACAGAATTTCCTATTCAAGAATAGTTTAACCATTTGTCTTTGGGGCCAAACGATCTCTCATAAAAAAATCAAGCCCTGGAATGAGATGCCTAGGTTTCCAAAGCACCATAACAGGAGGGCCAGAGGCCTCTGGGTGTCTCTGACCCCAGAAAAATCTATGTCTCAATTTTCTCATACATAAAAACCAAATATCTAGCCAGGTACCGTGACACATACCCGAAATCCCAGCACTCTGGGAGCCTGGGTGAGGAGAATCGCATGCCCCAGCCCACCCTGGGAAACTAAGCAACCTAGAGAAGCCTTGTCTCCAAAAACAAAACAGGTAGTATGCTACCTGACATATACTTTGTTAACCTGCAATTTCTTCTTCTATCCACCGAACTTCTAATATTTGCCTAGAGAATGGCCCACTCTCCCCTACTTATTAATTACTTCTAATTGTTTAAAAAAATTTTTAAGATGGGCCTGGTGGTGCGGGCCTGTAACTGCAACTCTGAGATGTTAAGGCAGGAGGATTTCAAGTTCCAATCTGGCTTGGGCAATTTAGGGTCTTAGCAAGACCTGTTTCGAAGGTTCTAGCTCAATGTGGAGGCCCTAGATTCGATCGCCAGTAATACTAAAAAACAAAAACTTTAATAGCACATATGACAATTTTTTCTTCATTTTCTTCTTTCTAAATGATATAACAACAATATGAAAACGTTCAGGAAAACAAAATTTATATTCTTTCATTAAAATGACCTCATTTAGAATTTAAAGAGGATCAGCACAGGACAGCGATTGGCCTAAGGACCACCTGCATCCCACAGCCCTCCTGGCCTTGCTCGGTACTCACAAGCCTAGGCAAGGTCGGCTAGAGTGTGCACACTGTTACAGCCACTACAGAAAGTCTATCCTTATAATCTCCAAACAAAGGAAAAGAACCCGCCTGTGTATGAGCCACGTACAAAAGTAACAGCCCCACAGTGACAGCCCGAATAGAATGGCTACTACTGAGGAGGCGCGGCTGCAGGCTTGTCATGTCTAAGTCACAGGCGTGGGAGTAACACCACTGAACACACGAGGAGGCTGAAAACGGCTTGCCTGGGGGTCTGAGGCTAGGAAGGCACAGACCTAGGATGCTAATCAATGATTTGTGTCCGGACTGACCATGCTGCAGAGGGTGGAGATAAAGTTCACACTGTCATTAGGCGAGCCACCTTGGGCAATGTGCATGGCAGGATTGTACCCTAATACTCTAGCCTCCTTCCTTCCTTCCTTCCTTCCTTCCTTCCTTCCTTCCTTCCTTTGTTCGTTCCTTCCTTCCTTCCTTCCTTCCCTCCCTCCCCACTCCCTGCCTCCTTTCCTCCCTCCCACGCTCCCTTCCTCCCTCCCTTCCTGATACTCTAGCTGGACCAGAAGTTCTAGGATAATCTCAGAGCCTACACAGGCTACCATGGGAAACACATCTACACATTTTCTCACTTCCCCATCCCCTTATTAAACTAAGCTAACCAAGCTCAAACTATTTTATAAAGGGCAAAAAATAGCATTTTTAACATTTGCCCTGATTATAATTCTTAAGTAGAAAGGATATTTATATCAACAATACAGACAACTTTCCAACATTTACCTAGCTTTGATGTATATTTAATAAAAATTATCAATAATCTCTTAAGAAGGAAAAGAAAGCAGTAGCCATGATTAAGATAAGGTCCACCTCTGTAGAAATTGGTCTCTAATGCTTAAAACTTGAAGAAGCCAATCTTAAATGCATAGATTGCCTCATTTTATGATTACCTGATAATCCCTTTTTCACCACATGCTAGCTAAATATCCAACTTGGCATTTCATAAAATAAATGAAAAACATGTACAATTAAGATTTGAAAAGTGATGCTCATGAACAGTTACACATTTCTATGAGCAAAACTGATCTTCAAAAACTGGAGCCTGATTATACTTATTTTTTACTAAAGAAGCAGATCATGCTAAGAAGACCAAGGCATATATGCCTATTACATTGAAATAACAGAAAGGAGCACAAAGGATCCACTGTTTGAATTTGAAACAAAGAATTTTGCATGTCAGTTCAACACTGTTCTCCTTAAAACACAATGAAGGACACAGGACTCTGATGGAAGCGGAAAGTACAGCCGGATGTATCAAACGCATAACACCAGATGGCATGTGAAATCAGACCCCACATCCCAAATCCTGAGCACTACTATCTGTGTCTGTGAAATGGAACCAGGCTTATGAATTCCAGGTGAATTTTTGATTGTTAAAATATCTGACACCAATCACAAAATTCAATGGCACTCAACCATAACATCCTGTCTTGAATGTTACAAAAACATATGAATCTGAAAAAGAAAGTGTAAGTAAATCGGTGATTTTGGCATCAAGATTTCTAAAGAGAAAGGACGCCTTACAAACGAAGCCATAAGAGAAAAAGAAATCTGAGGCAGTTTGGTTTTCCCTCGTTTTCATATATATTTTTTTTCTTCTTTTATTGTTTCACGGGGGCGGAGGGGATGTTGTAAATAAGAAAAGGGAAGGCAGAAGCACAGAGCATTTAGAGAAGAACAACAAGAGGAAGAAGGAGGAGGAGGAGGAGGAGAAACTCTTCAGGAGTGCAATGCAAAAGTGCTGCCAACTCGAAAGGGAGGACACAGGGGCCACAGCTTAATGGCAGAAAAGCAAATTATATACTAATCGGAGTAAAAATTCACTATGTGAACAGGCACAAACCTGTTGTTCAGAATGTTAAAGTGTGTGTGTGCACTGTGTGCGTGTGTGTGTGCGTGCACACATGTGTGTGCGTGCACATACAATTTGCTGCACAGACCGTTTAGGATTTAGTTTGATGAAAAGCAAATTAGACTTTGGATAGTATTTTTTCCTGCCCTCTCAACACGCTGACTTAGGTCTCAAACCATTTCATAGATTTTCATGTCACTTCATGAGGCAGCGGTCACTCCAAAGCAGTGCTGACGGGCAGGACACTGCACAGAAGAGGGACAAGCTTTTTGACTTCGGACGCAAACACGAAGCCAGGTAGGAACGCACCAGCTAGAGGCCTTTGCTAGTGCTCTCTGTTCACATTAGAAGCAGCTGTGCACAGAAGTGTCTGGTTACTATTATGATGTTAACAGGTGCAAGGAAGGTCAATTTAAATAGTGGCAAAGCAATTACTTCCAAATTCCCTATTACCTTTCCCTTACTAAGCCATTGATAAAACACACATTGTTTGGTGAGATATGACTTCTAACAAACTCACATCTTATTTTCCCAGTATTTCATGTCCAAACTACTCTGCTAAAAAACCAAAATCAACAAATTCAGGAAATCCAACAAATCCAGAGAAATAGAACAGACAAGAAGATAATAACTGCTATTTAAGCGAGTACCGTACACACTGACATACACGAAAATGCACACTCTTTCATTATATTCATATATGTTAATATATGCAAATTAGCATATTTACGTAAAAGCTATTTGGAAGTAGAGGACAACTATAAACTAATATGCAAGATTCGTGTCCTCAGACACTGAACATTTATTCAGTAGAATGACAACATGCAGCAGCAGTAACAAATGCTAACAATGACTCAGGACAACTCAATTAAATGCCATACTATATTTGATTACCTCCAGATTTAATGATTTCGTGGGACTCTACACTGAACCTCCACCCACAAATAAAATAGGAACAGACACAGTTACATTGCTTGGATTTTAATCCAAGGTGACCCACCTGTAAGCAAGGCAGACTTAACAACAAAAATTGCACTAAGCTTCAATTTCCTTATCTTCAAAAGGCAAACCAGAACGATACTTCTTTCATAGTGCTGTATGAGTACTTAGCTTAAACGTATAGCATTTATATTACTGACTGGCAGACAAGGGGTAACAAATGTCAGCCCTACAACAAAACTCACTCATTAGTTTGTCCACAAAAAAGTTATAAGAAGTATCTACTATCATCATAATTTTATAGATACAAAGAAAGTATTTTCACTAAAACAAGAAGATAATCTGCCCAGGCCCAGTGGAATCTTTATTGTTGCAGCATACAAGCGCCGCTGGCTCCCAAGAGAACAGAATCGATGGGAAACTGGAACATGAATGCACATTGGAGACACAGACGCCATCTGAGTAGGCAACAGGAATCACCTACATTTCTCTTGAAGGTACCTAGGTTACTTTCCTTATAAAGTATCTCAGTTACTTAAAGTAGAAGATTTGTTCTTATAATTATGACAAAAATGTTTCCCATAAAAAGTGAGCACGCAGACATTGAATTTCCAAGCCTCTGTCATAGAAACTGTGTTCACTACCCGCAACCCACCTAAAGACAGTTTTGATCCCCAATCTTTTTCCCTTCATAACGTGTCCAAGTGGCATCGTGTGATAGTCACCTCTAAGACCACCTGCAAAGAAAAGCCTTGTGAATATTTTTTACTGGGGAAAAACTAGACAGGTGATATGTCCCAACTATTTTGTTGTTTTGCCCCCTTGTGTTACAGCAATACTTTTTTACATAAAATATAATATGATTTCTTGAGACATCAAGTATTGTTCATGTGTGTTCTTTTTTCCAGAATGGAGTAAGAGCAAATTCAAGTGAGATGAGTGTAAAGCCTACCGTTCTGCCCTGTCACAAAGAAGCTGAGTGGTGCGCAGCGTGGTGTAAGAGCTAAGCATAAACTGCAGAGACACAGGAGAGGCTGATGGGAGCAGTTCTCACCTCACTCGCTTAGAGCTCGGTGGGTGTGCTCGAGCCAGTGGTCCCCACAGGGTGGCCTCCTGTTAGGTCAGGAACATCCTTATGACCTGGGAGTCTGTTACATTTTTCAGATTCTCAGGCCCTACCTACTCTACATCTACAGAATCTGAAACTCAGGAGGCCAGTGTGCACAACCTATACTCCAGATGCTTCTAATCTAGGCTCACATGGAAACACCGACTGGCTCCCAGGGCATCCCTGACTTCTTCACCTGTAAAACAGACTTCCTAAGAACCAACAGGCAGGGCCTCAGAAGTAAACAGGCCAGGCGTGTACGTGCACACACTCACGTGCAAGAGTGCGCGCGTGTGTGTGTATGTAATAACAAAAGGCCTATATTAAAGAGAATAAGGACAACAAAATAATGCCCTGCTGCCATAGGCTGGGATAGAAATATGCTGACTTGCCAGCAGGAGGCCAGGTACCAAAATAGACCCTTGGCTACAGAGATCTGGCCAGTGAAATTGCAAGTGGGCAAAATGCCTCAGAAGTAATATTTTATTCCCATATAAACCAAGGCCATGCTGCTTCGTAGTGACAAACGGCTGTCGGCGAAGAATAAACACTGATCTTTTAGGTCCCAATCGGATTCTAATCCCCACTTAGCCCTCCCCGGAGTACCAGCAAGGGGAATTCTCCTAATTGACGTCAGCTGCTGTAAGGGAAGGGCAGCCATGACCTTAAACTTGGCCACCAGTCCACTCTCACATCCAGGCACAAAGCCAGAGGGTTCTCCTGGCAACTGCCTGACATGCTAAATGGCAGGCCCAGCCGCTGAGGGAATCCTTTGCCGCCCCAGGGACAAATCGCCCACTGCAGGAAACAGACAGACCTGAGAGATTAGCAGTTTGCCCAGCTGATGGTGGCCGGTCCCAGAGAGCACAAAATGAGCTCTCCGTTGCTCTACTGAAAACCTAGGCTCCCGGTCTACCCGGTCTTTACAAGAGAGCAGAACGTTCTCTGCTAAATCCAAAGGAAAACAGGAAAACATGAGAACTTCAAAAAGAAATGCAGTAAGTCAGATCCCTGCAGAAAACACCACGCCTTATTCAAGAATAGGTAAAAATTGTCTAAACAAAAACTAAGCGGATGTTTCAAAAACAACCGTCATGATTATTTTTTTAAAAGGTCTTATAATAAAACTGGGTCCAACCCCCTACCATGCCAAAGCCATCAAGGCTGCCAGGGAGGGAGACTGCTTCTCACCCACTGCTCCCTCAAGAGTCCCTTCCCCGTCCACCCTTTTCTTCCCACCAGGTGCTCACCCAGCCACCACTTCAAGGCGTCACCTGCCTGCTTAGAGGCCCTGGGCCCCCGAGCTCAGCGAGCACTAACAGGATGTGACCCAGGCACACAGCCTCGGCCTCCCTCTCCTGCGCCTCCACTTCTCACCCCACTCCAAGAACTCCTTTCTTTCCACAGTAGACCTGCAAGGACGCGGCCTTGCCACATACCAGGAAGTATCAGTGTCCGCAACACACCGCTGTCTCCCTCCAGAACGGCCTTCTCCACTATTCTCACGGAGTGAAACTGCACTCATCAAACGTACAGTCTGTCAAGAACTTCCTGGCTGCCTATGTTCGTTACCCGAGAATCCACACGAGGCTTGAGGCCCTGCCCTCATGGGTCTTGACAAGCTGTTCTGCAATGACTTGTGTATGCCTCTGACCCCACGCAGAGACATCAAGCCATCTAGGCAAGGACTACACCATAGATTTTTTTGACTCACAAGAACTCTGAATCCACATTCAGGACGGGAAGATCCTAGGTGTTTCACAGCTTCTTAAATTAAAGATGAAATATAACCATCAATGGGCACCATCAGGGAAACCCTAGCCAATCAAAAGTTAAAAAAACATTATGGCTCTAAATCAGGTACACGCACTTGAAGATTCCTAAATTAACTCGAACAAACCTGGAGAAGATCCTTTAACTTAAAAAATTAAATGTGCTCATCTTGGCCAAACAGCCATGTTAATTTTTTTTCTGTTATTCTCTGAACCTTGGAGGACAAAGACTGGGTCTTACTCACATGTGTATAATCCTCCCATGTACTAGGTAAATGTTTGACAGGTTTCCATGAAACTGAACTTCCAAAATGAGTGGCACTCATCTCTGCCAATGTTGTTTCTAATATTCCATTTGTATGTTTTCAGGGAGAAAAGGTAAATTTGATTCAATTTTCAAAAGTCAGAAAAGAAAAATATTTTTCACAAAAAGCATCCAACTAAGAAATACACCCTTTTGCAGCAGCCACCTTCCTAGTCAGGCACATTAGTTTAGAGAAAAGAGCACAGCTGGCTTACGGCCCCTCACCTGCATTAGGGACCCACAGAAGGCCGCTGGCTCACCCTCCTGACCCATGTGACCGCCTGTGGTGTTGCTTTATCACCTTCTCCAGGGGAACAGAGGAAAAGGGGCAAGGAGCTGGGCAAAGACTAGGCAGCCTCCTGGTCTTCCTATCATCTCCGAAACAAACCATACAGACTTTTAAGGGAAAACACCCTGCCAAGTCTGGTGGTGCTGGGGTACGCTCAGTACCCTGAGAGGCTGAGGCAGAAGAATCAGGAGTTAAAATGCAATCTGGGCAATTTAGAGACTTAGCAAGACACTGTCTGAAAAAAAGCAAGACTGGGTCTGGGTCTGTAGCTCAATATGAAGGCTCTGGATACAATGTCCAGAACCAAAATAAACGAATGATAAAAAGAAGAAAGAAAAATCCTGGAAAAAAACCCACACTTTCCTTTATACACATTAAAGTCATTGGAGTCAGACATTGAATGTTGAAACATCAAGAAAATACTAAGAGAATAAGCAGATTTCCCATAACTAAGATGCTACCTTTTTTTTCTTTCCTTTTCTTTCCTTTTCTTTTTTCTTTCTTTCCTTTTTTTTTTTTTTTTTTTTTTTTTTTTGAGATAGGGTCTCACTCTGTAGCCCAGGTTGGCCTTGGACTCAGGGCAATCCTGCCTCAGTCTCTCTAGTACTGGGATTACAGGCATGCACCACCATGGCCAGCTTATGTGGTGCTGAGGAACTGAACTCACTTACTTAGCATTTGATATAGTGCTTTCTTGGCAAGCAATTTAACCACTGAGCTATTCTTCTAGCTGAAGGATGCTAATTTCTAGGCTTTTCTTCGAATACGGGCAAACCACGGCAGATGCCAGCATAAGTCTTCCCAAACATCTGAGAATAAAACATTGTAATCAATAAAGCAGGAAGGAAGAGAGGAAGGGAAGCTGGGGCCCCTTTTGGGTAAAATTATAAAACACCGGCCACTTGCTTTAAGAATTTCCGTATCTAATACACTTGACACTGAATTTCATGTGAGAAGTTATGCGTCAGTTTCTACCTCAACCCACTCGTCCTAGGATTTTTAAGAACGTGATGGATCTCAGGAAAGAGACTCTTTAATGTCACTTGAAAAACACCATAAATAAAGCCCCTTGTCTCTTTGCCCAGAACCTTTCGTCCTAGATTCTCATCTGTGTCTGTTATTTTCTTTGTTCTCTCCTTTATCTTTCCTCCTTTCTCCTTCATCTTTTTACCTCTCTAAATTCTTCTCAGGTCCTCTGCCTTCCTTCCTGCCTTTCTTTCTTCTTTATTTATTTATTTATTAAGACAAGGCATCATTCAGCAGCCCAGGCTGGTCCGGGACTCACTATGTAGCCCAGGCTGGCCTTAAATGCACAACAACCCTTGGGCCTCAGTGTCCCAGGTGCTGGGATTGCAAGTTTGTGCCACCAAGTCCTGTTTCTCTTTCTTATTTAGGTGTGAACCTTTGAGTTATATGAAAAATATTTTATACTAAAAAATCTTAAATGTAAATCCTCCCTTTTATTGCACAGCCTAAAACTCAAAATAAATCACATTACTGATTCAACTTTAAAATAATATATCTTAAACTTAAAAATAAATAGTTATTTATTGTTAGCTCAGCTCTCCCCATAAAATGAATTCTTAAAACACAAACATGGACCATAATATTTTACTGATAACTATTAAGACATACAGGTCATGTGTCCTATATCCAAAATGCTGCACAATAGGAGCATTTGAGATTTCAGAGCTTTCTGGTTGTTAGAGCATCTGCATGGATATCACAAGCTAAGCATTCTAATTCAAATGTGCCAACTGTGACATGGTCTAGACCTGAAGTCAACCTCATGCCCAACAAGTTACAGATTTTGGAGTAGATCCAGATGTCAGACTTTGACTGGGAATGCTTAACCGTTATCTTCAGATGTGGAAAAAAAGGTCATTTTCTCTGATCAATAAATCCTGCTTTTCTTTTGTAATCATCCCATGTTCCAGAGTTTGCTCAGAAAACCATGGGTGGGAACACACCACTCACTGCAGCTGCCGTGGCCACACATGTTTAATGAACTTAACATAAATTCTTCATTGGAAGCCACACACTATCATGTGAAATGGAGAAAAGAGGAACTCAGTAAAATGTCACATCATCCATTCTTATCAAAACCAAATGAGCTGCACATGTCTGTGCCTCCCCAACACTCCCATACCAAAACATGATCCCCAGTGAGAGGATATTTGGAGGTAGAGCCTTTGAGAGTTGAGCTCACAGGAGTGGGACTGAACCTTGTGAATGGGATCACTGCCCCTATTACCTAACTTTTAAAAGTAATTTCTTTGCAGTAACTTCTGAGTTATTAAATACTATTTTTTTTGTATTTGAGTTTCTGAGAAAGTAAAGCATGTTCACTCTAGTTTTGTCCTATTTTTACAGTCTCTATGAGATGGAGACAGTGCACGATTTCATTCTGTAATGTGAAAACTAGGGAACATGGTGAGACACACTGAGTAAGTTTAGGATTTGACTTAGTTGCCAATGATCTGACACAGCATGAACAGCACTGGAAGAAAGCCCTTCGTGGTCTCCCCGATCCATGACCATCCACATTATAAACAGGAAAAATAGCATTGCCAACAATACCAACATCAAGAATGACAATTTCTTTGGTATACGATTCGATCTGCACATTTCAACTGATGCAGGCAGCTGTTCTCTGGCTAGTCACAATCAACAACATGTACGTACATGAAGACGGAGAAGAACCGCTCACTTGGATATGTGTGTAATTTTAAGTGTCCTCTTTCTTTAAAAAAGAATACTATGTACCTAAACATGTTCCTTTGTCAAAATGAGAATATTTAAGAAGAAAATAAAAGTACTCAGATTCTCCAAAATTGGAAGCCTGCAGGTTTGGCAAACTTCTCAAAATTCTCTATGATTAGATACTCTACTTTCTGATAACCTTAAAGTTTGATGGCTAAAGAGAAGCTCATTTACAAAAATTGTGCATCTGCCCACAGCAGCCACAGAACAAAAGCATTCAACATGTAAAGGCTTGTCCTCTAGGCACCAAGGGCCACAGCACTGGGAAAGGTATAATCTTCTTCCTAAAGTTAGTGCTTTCCAGACTTTCCCGTTCACCAGAACCACCCAGAGGACCTGATAAGCAGAGACTGCTGGGCCGCGCTCTGGAGACTGTGAGTGAGAAGCTACAGGAGCAGGCCGGGGAATTTGCATTTTAACAAATGTCCAGGAAACAGGAATGATGGTGCCAGTCTGGGGATCATAAGTTCTGAACCACTGTGTTAGCCTGGTCTCTTTCTCAACCACTGTGCAAAGCTGATAATACCATGTCTAATCCTCCCCACGAACAATCAGTGTGCTTTGTGCCAGTGATTGGGTCTACTAACAATATCGCTTCTTACTAATTCTATCAGAAGAGCTGCACTGCCTATAAGAGGAACACCGCATTTTAAAGTACAACAATTGTGTAGATGCATTGTGCAAGGAAAATAAAAATATTCTACACACTAAGTCATTTAGTGCACAGATTCAACAGTAAAAGAATATGATGAGAAACTCAGTGGTTGTTGGGACCTTGGTGCTGACATTATAAACAACAAACTGGGTGTGCAAGTGCATGCTCCCCATCCTCGGGGCCTACCTGTGACCGGAGCATCGATATCCAGCAAGTTTTTTTCCTGTCGAAGAATGGAAGCACCCTCTGTTATTATTCTCAGTGCGACACTCTCCTCAAGCCTGCCCTCCTTCATGAGATGTGCTTTTAAGATATCCACGCGGGGTTTCCCATCGCTATCAAACACTTCCTTTGCTGTGAGCCGGTGGCTTGGAGGGAACGGAACAGCTGAAAGAGAAAACATCAAATGAAACCTGAATCAAAACAACAGAAGATTTGATTGTAGCCACCGAATATCTATGCTTCTAATCTTCTAATGAGGTATTTAAAAAGTTCCCACATCAAAATACGATCAAGGGCTATGACACAGGAGTAAAGATGGCCTTCCCCCGTGAGACAAGGTGCAACTGCCAAAAGGAAATTCACGGTTCTTATTCATTTGATGTATAACTTGTATCTGAAAGACCTTGAGGTTTTCCTTTTCTTTCTTCTTCTTCCTTTTTTTTTTTTTAGTGAGAAAGTTTTGTTGGTAATAATTGATTACACAAAAGAAATAGTTCCTAGACTCCCAGCCATAAGTGAAGAGTAAAAGTGGGTCTCTGCTATGGAGCAAGATTCTTTATGGGATTAAAGAAATGGGAAAAGGGCATTCCAGCAAAATTTGCTATCCAAATTCAAGTCTTATCTCAGTTACTTGATCATCTCACTGTTTAAGCGGCGATCAGAAATCTAAGAGCCAAAAGGCAAAAACAACACTGAAAACCATGGAGAAGTCAGGATCTACAAGTGAAAGTGTGCGCACTTGACGGAACATTTTAAAGAGTGAGGGACAGTATGATGTCAGAAAGGTCACACTGCTCAGAGTCGGAACCTACCGTCCTGCCTCCCACACACCCCACATCTCCTTCACCATCAGTTTCCCTGTTACTGTCACCCTGACACCTGTGAGAACACTTGGTCACACACCAGCCAGAACATATCCCCAAGCTCTTACAAGGTGCGGCACATCCGAAATTCCAAAGCCAGAGAAGGTATTAAAAGGCTGAAGTTTTGACAATAGCCGAAGAGCCACTTAAAAATCCATTACTTTTCTATTTCACACAAGGGTTCCTTTAATGCAAAACAACTCAGACTCATTAGCATCAGCTGAAAAGGGGGATGAATAGTTTCATGTCATGCATTCTGTCATTTGCATGACTTCTCCAGGACAACTCTTCTCTCAGGTGAAGCACAAATATCAAGGAATAAACATCCCTCCCACCTCCCAAATATGTCTCCAAAAAGTAAGACTTAGGTTAGACCTGTGCCAAGAAATTCTGTGCCCCCTGACAGCACAGACTTGCTATCCAAGTGAAGTTATAATGACTTTAAAGTATCTATCAGGAAATGACCTTTGAGAACGGGCGTGAGTATAACTTTCCCAACAATCCAACCACAACTATCAGTGCTGCCAAATGGAGTGGCAACGCCAGGCTCATGGAGGGAGCAGGAACTCCTGCGGTCAGAGGACCTGGCTGTGCATTCACCAGCTCTATGACCTCAGTAAGTTAAATATCAATAATTCCCTCCGGCTTTAGTCACCTCACCTGTGAAGTAGTAATGATGTCTGTCTGAGAATTGTTACAATAACTAAAGTAAATAGTAGTAGTGAACACTTACAAAACATTTGTTTTATGCCAGGCATTGTGTGAGTAATAAAGTCAGAGCAACAGTAAGCTGTAAGATGAGGAAGACACAGGTCAGCAGTCTGTGTATGAACTGTCCTCATAATAAACTAAGCAGGGGGAGAGGGGGAAGCAGGAGAAACTCGAGGCTCAGAAATACCAAGCACCTTGCCCATGACAACCACCTAGTGATTTATGCACAGACCGATGAATTTTCTTCTTTCTCTCTCTTTTAGTCCAGGCTGGCCTTGAACTCACAGCAATTCTCTTGCCTCAACCCCATGAGTTCCGGATTACAGGTATGCACCACCATGTCGGGCTTATGTGGCGCTGGGGAATCGAACCCAGGGCCTTGCACTTCGTAGATAAGCGCTCTACCAACCGCACTCTTCCTCTCGCCCAACGAGGCGGGTTTCCGTCCGATGGTCTGAAGCACCACCACGTGGGCTAACTGACTGCACTGCTTCTAACAGACTGCACTGCTTCTCATGAAGTACTGAATATGGCGCATAACTTGAGACAGCACATAAGCAAGTAGCAACTCACTTTTTAGCATCTAAATTTAACAAATACTGAAATATATTCTTGGAAAAAGAAAACTTTTTTACAAAAAACCTCTGGGTCTATTTTATAAAATAAAGGACAAAATGTATAACATGTAGAACAGGGCAGCATAAAACAGGAGACGCCCGGCTCACACGGGAGAGAGAGAGGAGACGAGATCATCAAACGTGGGGTTACTCTGCCCAGTTTGGTTTTTTCCTCCTCCCCGCTATTTACTCTCGTCTAACATGACACCCTTGCAAGGAGAACAGGGACACATTCTGATGATTACGTCTTGTTTCTTCACCTGTGTCTCCACATATATTTTGAGACTAGGAAATCTCTTACTTGGCTATTCCTTAAAATTCTTCACGCTACGGGTCATAAGTCAACACATCAGATCACCCTAGGTTCAATTTCCAACGCAGAGGGAAGGAGAAGATAGGGAAGAAAATGAAGGAGATGAAGAGACAAAAGATGGGGAGGGCTTCGAGAAGACACTTGGTTCAAGGGCAAGAGCTGATGCAAGAAAACCTGATTCCCCACGGTGTGAGTCGGGCAGCTGCGAAGGGTTACGTGGCTCTGCCTGAAACTGTCAGGCAAGACCCACAGGTGCACACACAGGAAGGAGGTTGATTTACTTCCAACAGATAAAAGCAGCGAGCCTCTGCCATATACGCACTTGATGGCCTTATTAAACTTAAGGTAGATCAAAGGATTAAGCCAGAAAGTGCAGGGGCATTAGGGAGAGCGTCGGGGAAGAGGATCTTCACCCACTAGACTTCTCCTAGTCCCTGGACTCCAGGCAATGACCACTGCAGTCACAGATGTTCTACCCTCTGCTGCGGTTTTTTTCTTTCTTTTTTAACCTTCCAGTAATTGCTGATCCTAAAGTAACTGGCCAGGGTAAAGCCATCTGCCTCTCGGTACTGGAGCTGGCACCACATAAACAGTTCGGGTGTAAAAGGAGAGGGAAGGGCCAATAAGAGGGCTCTGTTTCCAACTGGATGTCAGGTACTCTGATGAGACTGGGCTCTTTACCAGGCAGCCAGGTGGCCACGCCTGCAGGGAGCCCAGGTGAGCAGCAATGATGCCAAGGGTCCAATGCCACGATGCTCACAGCAGAGAGATGTTTTCTGGGACAAAAATAAGAGCAGCTAATATTTGTGAATTTGTGGACCTTTTGGCGTCCTAAAGAAAATATCAGCCTTACAAAGGTCACACTTATTTGCTTTCTCTGTTCACCTACAGCACTGCATGGAGCCCTGAACCAAATATTGAGCAATGATTGTTTGGACCACAGAATTCAACGTCTTTGGAAAACGTTTGTTTTTTTCCCAGTAAGTCATTGTGAACGTGGATAGGCTTAACAGTGAATTTCTAATTTCAAGATTCCCCCTTCCTTCCTTTGCTCTGAATATTGCAATGTGATTCACTGACAGAGGATGAGAAAAATTAAGTTGAAGAACGCTACCAAAACTTCACAAACAGCTGTTAATATTAGGATGGAATGTTTCCAACATAATTTTCTGATAATTGCCTGTAAATACAGAACATAATGTTACATGACTTCTTAGAAGTATCCTAAACACAGACAAAGACTCTCAGCTTTCTCTCCTTTACAATTCACACTTGATGTCTCTTCTCAAATTAACAGAACTGAATTAGGTAAAACTTGGAACATGTAAGTTCTTAATTGACTCTGAACAGGACACATCACAGGTAGTTTTAAGAGCAAATTGTACAGTGCTCAAGGATGGGGTTCTTCTACCATAGACTGTGGAAATCTGGCAAAGACTCATTTCCAATGGTCAAGGATATGATATTATCTTTTTCTATTTGTTGACTGTACCAGAGTTCAATGATCTGATAAAGATAAAAGTTACTAGATTACATACCAAAATCACGTATACTTACGGATGGCAACTATGTAATGACTACTTAAGCTGTTTACCAGATGAAACACATTCCAAGTCAAAAAAAATAAAATAAAACAAAAAACAAAAAACAAAAAAACAAAAACATGTGTTGCCAGAGCAATCCCAGCCCCCAGTCTGTCACACTATGGGATGGTGTCTCAGAAAGATCCAGGGGTCTAGTTCTGGGTTTTGTGACAAATGAGTTTTAAACACCCACCGTGTTATGTGGCTAAGTGGACACTAGCGATCTCTCACCAATCTGAGGGAAGTCCAGGTCCGTGGAATTGCTGTTTCTCAACATTGAGGGATTGGAGTCTGTATTGAAGGGATTCCCACTGCTAGAGGAAACATCTGAGAATCACTGCCATGGTAACTAACACCTTCCTTGGAAGGAGGAACAGGATTCCTGCTGCCTGACCTATGCCTGGAGTTCTAGTATAAATGTCGACAAGAAAAAGACATGGACTTAAAAGAATATTTCAAGTGATTTTTTTGGTTAGCTCTGTAGTTCAGTCTGGTCCTGAACTCACTATGTAGCCCAGAATGGCGTTGAACTCATGGCAATCCCCCTGTCTCAGGCTCCCGAGTGCTGAGGTAATCACCACACCTGGCTAGTAATTTTTTTCTCAAATGTCATACCTAGAAATTTAAGCATACCAGAAGGAAAAAGAGCCGTAGAACAACTGGCCCAGTCATTTCCCACCTGGTGGCTGCTAAGGAGTGTTCACAAAATCCGGAGGAGCTCCATTATTTTATTTACTTGTTTGTTTGTTTATTCATGGAAATGCTGGGAATCGAACTCCCAGGCCTTAGACCATAGACTGGGCACCCACGCTGCTGCTAAACTACGCTCTTCACTCTGGGGTTCTTTGGAGCAAAACTAAAAAATTTCCACTCAAAACTGGGTCTGTCATTTAAACAAGAGGAAAGGAAAGTGCAGACAGTAGATGAGTGAATTACACAATGCTACAGGACCCATCGGTGGCAAACGCAACCCTGCCACCAAGGTCTCCCAATTTCCACTACAAACTCTCCTGATCCTAGTGCATATTACTTTCATTTAAAGCACATAATAAATATTTATATTTTAGATGACTTCAGATAAAAAAGTTCTATTTTATGGTAAGTAATAAACCTTGCTCTGTATGGCTACTGTAAAATAAAATATGACCCTTATAATATACCAGAGTAGCTCATTTAGCAGCCATCAAAACGTGTAAAATCTTATCCTACTGAATAAAGAGATGAAAAATAAATGAACTGGACACTTTTTGCTGAATTTTATTTGTGTTCTAACATTATATAATTTGGATTAACGGACATAGAATTTTTAATATTTTGTCAGTATGGAAATACATGTTTACCCACACACAAAATATCTGTATACAAACACACACAACACATCTCTAAGAGGAATCACTAAAAGTCACCTACAGCTGGCTGATAAGAACTGTAGGAACATATTTATTAGGGTCCAAGTTGTGCTATTTTTAGGTACTCATCACCTGCTTGTTTGAAAATCTTAGACTTTCTTTATAGATATTAACCTCTCAAACTAAACCACACATGTTGCCCTCACATGTGGTTGAATATTAATCTTGCAAAGAGAAATATCCAGAAATATCCAGCTCCACTTTAGGGGGAAAAAATACCCCAGCACTCCTCACAGATCACAGAATTTCAATTTATTAATATACTTGGTTTTTACTTTTTCCTACTGCTCAGATGACCTCTTCAGTCCTTAGCAGGGATCTCCACACTGGCCCCTCCACCACCGTACAGATCCTAACCCTTAATACGTACTCACTGAACAGAAACAGAAAGTGTCCTGGTGATTTCACCAGCAAAATGAGTATCTCTTTTGGTTTTCCTGAATGCTCACATACAAATATAGCACAATGATATCTTATGTAACACTCTAAAAGTGTTAATAAAGAGTCCTGGGTTTCTCCAAGCATTCGTTGAAACAATCAATTTTCTTCTTTCCTGAGCCTATACACACAGTATGTCTTGACCCTAAGTCTGGAATGGGCTACAAGCAATTCTTTAATAGATTAGACACTAATTAAAAGAATTATTATTCCAACTACAAGGAATTAATAATTAATTGGAGAAAATGAGAACCAGAACAGTATAATCAGCTTCACTTATGATCTGAATTTCAAAATAATTTTTAGTTACGTACACATATCCTCATCTTCTCCTCGTACAACTTTTCTTCGACTATATTTAAGGACCAAAGGACACAGATATGGTGACAGTCCATAAACTCCTCCACATGCAGTCTTAGGAAGGTCTATCTAAAACTAATTTTTGATATTTTGGGTAGCTCATGCCATTACAATTGCAAATAGCTTATATAATGAATTATGTAATCATGACTCAACATGAAAGATTATTTGACAAAAGTTTTAAGAGTTTAAAAATGTTTCATCACTGCTGAAAAGTTTAAGTAAAACTTATACAAAAATTACACATGAGTATAGGCGCTGACCAGATGGGTCGTTACAGAGGGACACGAGAAAATCCGGATTATAATCACAGACACGGAAATATGTGTTACGGAATGTTGAAATAAAGTGGAGAATTTTAATTAAATATTTTAATTAAATTCTGAAGGAAATTAAATCTTTAAATATTTTAAAACATATAATCAAAGAACTATAGTGAGTTACTTTTGTAATTTAAAAAATGATATTCTCATATTCATGTCCAGGATAGCACAACTGTATCCTTCTTAATGTGATGAACTTAAATAAAACCTTCTTATTTATATTATTATTTATTTACCAGACTTGAATTTTTCTTTTTCCCCAGAGAAGTAAGTCATAAGAGGAGATTAAAATCAAGAAACAAACAAGGATAGCTACTTTAAGTTGAATTTATTTCCCAAGCGAGCAAGACCCTTTAAGCATGATGATTACCCCTGTAACATAAGACTACCCAGGGATTTAAAAAGTTTATTTAACCCAGTGCACTCTTTACTATTCAGAAGCCCTTCACGTGATAGCTTAAGATATGAAATATAAGCAAAGACTTTGTCCTATAGTGAAGAACTATTTGATTAAAAATTCTTTACTGAGTATGTTTTAAAATCTATATCAAGAACAAGCCTGAAAAGCATAATATTGTCTTCTTATTCAGCCCCGAACTTGTAAAATGAATGAAAAAATACCCACCTATGCCCCCACACAACCTTTTCCTTTCACGGTCACATTTAACTCCAGCTGCCCACCTGTTTTCTGCCTACCCACTGTCCCCATTTTGTGTGATTAAACACCTACAGGCAGCAGCAAAGGTGTGTGTGTGTGTGTGTGTGTGTGTGTGTGTGTGTGTGTGTGTGTGTGTGTGTGTGATTAAGCTCTGTTCTTTGAAATGGCTTTGATAAAATTCAAATGTATGTCCTAAATGAAAACAGGTAATGTGACCCCTAAGCAGCAGTTTAAGTATGTTTCCACTTTGCCACTTTTGCATACAAAGGGCGCTCCTTTAAGAAATTATAAAACTGGTATACAACATCTCATCTCTGTGCACCACAGTGAAGCAAAGTTCAAAATATTTTGTCTTGAGTTACTCCCCAGAGGGCCCAGGCCCGAAGCCAAATGCCCACACAGAACGCAATTCCCTCCTGCCTTGCTCTGAGCGCCTTCTCCCAGGAGGCTCCCCTGGGAGCTGCAGAGCACACAGGGACCCTGGGTCCCCTGGGTCTTCCCAGTCTCAGCCAGGCTTCCTCTGTGGGCTTCCGTTCACCACCAGACCTTCTCACCCACTGCCTCTGGTCCACTTCGTATGGAAGACCCAGCAGCCTGTGTGAGCTCCTGACTTGTGGCTCCTGGAATGCAGATGTCTCTAACCATAATATTCATGTGTCTACATATTTAAAAAGTGAAACACCTGAGCAAGTATCACCTGCAATTGGGTCCTCTTAAGCTTTATTTTCATTTGTTCCACTTACCCTTAAAGTAAACTTGTCAATGCTGATTTAAAAACAAGCGTGTATTTCTTAATCCAGACCAAAAAAAACAGGCAAGTCCATGGAAAGCAGCAACAGACTGCCTTCCCTCCCTCAAAAAGGAGACACTAACGAGAGATATCTTCAAGTAAATGTAGCTCATACCCTGTGCATAAAAGAAACTTTCCAATAATGAAGAAAATAGATTGCTGGAATTATAATTCCAACTGGAAATTTTCAGGTAACCCCAAACCTTATGATCACTGATGAGATAATTTATAACCATCACTCAAAAAATAATAAGTAGAGAGGTCAATAATCAAGTGCAATTTAGTGTCTCGTCCAGTGCCCTCATATCTGCCAAATAATCAACCACTACCTTAAATAAATGAATGATTACATGCAATTTTTTTCACTCTACTCATGCACAACTTGGGCAAAACTTCTGTAGTATTTAGAAGCATTTTAAGGAAGAAAAAATTAAAAGGGGCCTTGTTCAGATTGTTCAGATCTATATAATTATAAAAATGACAGTCAACAGCTAAATTAACACAGAAACGAAGACATTCATTTACTAAAAGTGTCAATTCAGGAAGAGAACACATGTGTCCCACAGTGGGGTGGGAGCTGAGTGCCGCTGACACAGACAGGTGTGACCTAAAGCAGGTAACACATTGAACAAACCCATTCCCGCATGTGAAGGCAGAATCACAGATAAGACACTTTATTATTTATGGCATACAGTGAACCACACAATAATAAAATAATGTAATATCAGTACAGTTGTACTTCAGTGCTTTTAAGCTGTTACAGTTTATCCCACAAAGTTCAGAAAGCAGTTCAAGCTTCTCTCTTAACTAAAACAATCTCCCAGTTTCTACGAATGCCACTCATAAGCATCTACCGAGGTATGCACCAATTTCAAACAGGCGTTTTGTTGGTCAAACGGAGGCTGAATAAGCTAACACTTTCTTAGCAACTGGACTTATCAGAAGTGGCTCAGGAGGAAAAAGGGGACCCCTGCCCTTCTTTAGTACCCACAGGACAAGTCATCTGTCATCGGAGTGAGTAGTGCCACTCAAGACACCACGACCAAGAGCAGAAATACTGGCAAGCTAGTGCAAAGGGAAGTCAAGAGAGTGCGTTCTGGGAAGCATGGTCACGCACACACGCAACCCCAGGCGGGCAGCAGTGTGAGCCGCTCCACTGGTGGAGCTGGGCTTTACCTGCGAGTCCTTTGAGGCCCGGCAGTGCTCCTCCTATTCCCACCACACTTACCAACTGCAGTGCAATGCCACGCCCAGCCCAAGGTGAGTCCTCACCCAGGGTCCCTTATTCTACAGGACAGGGAGGGAAACGTTCTCACCACACTCAGCTGAAAAGGATGGTCCCACAACTCCTCATGGTCTCTTTCCAAATAGCCAGACAAATGTGCCTTGCTACAAAGAAAGGGAAAGGTACAATGCTATCTCAATATACAATTTCAAGAAGAATTTTAAATGACTTACTCCTTCAAAGAGATACATCCTAGCTATGTGATAATTCACCTTCAGTACCTCCTTCCCTGATCACTGCACACAAATGAGGGTCTATATACACTGTCAATTCTTTTCTGGAACACAGTTAAAATCAGAAGAAGTTTTTCACTCTCAAAAATGTGAGCTGAGCCACTCACAGTGAAAGTCAATATATTCCTGAGTTTGCTAATACTCTAATTTTCATTTGTATTTTTAGAAAAAGATTTGTAAGGTATGCTTATTCATTAAGTGCTGAAATAAATATCTCATCTACACAGTTCATAAATGTTGACAAACTGACATGAAATTTCCTTTATATGTCTATAATCTGAGAAAAGATAGGAAAGTCTGAAACTGCTTTTCTGATACAGTTCTTCTAAACTCACCTTGATTTCTGAGAACACTTATCATTATAAAAATAATGAATAATTTTGTAATGACTTTAGCTATCCAAGTACAAGAGTCAAGGATCATTAAATAAGAAAAAAAAGGAAATCTTGGTTATTTTATGACTTGAGAAAACAAATTTGAGTTCAGTTTACCAAACTGCCAAGTTATGTTGTATTAAAAAGAAAATATACAAAACAAAATCCTCAACAGCACATGTGTTTTGCTAGAGTGATTTCCCACAGGTGCTGGTAATCCTGACTCCACTCAGCCAAGGGGGACCCAATTAGTACTCTCACACCAAATGATAAACAAAACAAACAATAACCAGGCAGGTAGCCTCTTCTGTACTCCCAGGCCACAAGACTCTAATTACCCTGGAGTTTCCATGCCCAAGAGACAGAAAAAAAGTCCGTCCTGGATGCAAAGACAGAGTCTGATTCTTCACTGAAGCCACTAAAGAAAATTTTGGAAACAGGACAGATACCTTTACCTTATTTCACATAATTTTCCTATCTGAAATACAGGCTCACCATAGATAATCTGTTGATCATAAGGTCTTTCACACTTCTGTACTCAACAATGAAAGAAAGAAATACAGGAAATTTCACTTTGGTGACTTATGTATGTGTTTGTACACTTGGGAAACAAAGTTCAGCCATCAAGAACCTGGCAAGATCATACTTTGCTAAAGTTAATGACCCCTATTTGTGACAATTTCACTTGCAGCAAAATATTTCCTTCATCTCTGCACATAAGCAAAGGCCCATATATTCTATTTTCTCAAGAAACATAATTAAAGCCATAAAAAAGTTTCACATT
Source organism: Ctenodactylus gundi (assembly GCA_004027205.1). Classification (NCBI taxonomy): domain Eukaryota; kingdom Metazoa; phylum Chordata; class Mammalia; order Rodentia; family Ctenodactylidae; genus Ctenodactylus; species Ctenodactylus gundi. The sequence goes on along the minus strand of PVKB01001726.1, from coordinate 34,306 downwards.
CTCAAGTATGAACTGTGCCATTCTTACTGAAAATCAAAACTATTCTTTAATACTCTATTTCACAGGTATATTTTTAAATGACATGTACAGTACCTACATTCATTAAGTACTAAAGGATAAAAAAATCTCATATTCTAGACACTGCATAAATGTAAATTAACTTGAAGCAAATTTTTGTACACCTGTAATCTGAAAAACATATAAATATTTTAAAATATTATTACTAAAATGGAAACACACAGAACAAAAAATAAATGTAAATAAAACTGTAGGCTTCTCTGAAGACATTCAATTATTACAAGATAAAAAAGCTGAGTGTTGTTATTGAATATATAATCTATTTATTATGTGACTGTTGAAATTTCATTACAAGTCTGTGTGTCCCACCAATTTCTGGGGAGAAAGACCACAGTTTAACAGAGTATCTGAAGCTACAACCCCAAAGGGCTTCAGGTTCACATCACCACACTTTCTTCACCATGACCAGAGCAGTCTCCGGTCTAGCACTTCAATTATACTCCTGTCTGGATTATTCCAACAATGGCCAGAATGGCCAGGCTATCTTTCTAAACATCCCCGGTCACCGTCTCTGAACTCACCTTTACCTCACACCCTCTAGCCGGACTTCATCCAATTACTCAGCTCCCCAGCAAATCCTTCCATATGTGTCACAGAAGGGCTAAGAACACTCAGAAGCCAGGCTGCTTAGATACATTCCATCAACTTCAACAAGTTATTTAACTATTCTATGCTACAGTTTTCTATTTACAAGTTAAACAAATTGATATTTGTACTGTTTGGTGCTTGTAACATGGTTAGCACTGTAAACACTTCACGTGCCTTCCTCATGATTAACCAATTCTCTGTTTACCTATCTGATCACGTCACCTCCTAGTCATCCCTGTTCACATGTCACAACTTTTGAGAGGACCCAAAGCTTGCTTTCCATCTAAATCCTCCACATACTTGAATACAAATGCTCATAAAATGTCCTTTGGCGACCAAAGTGTAGTTTTCTTTGCTTTGTGCTTGTTTTGCATTCCTTTGTCTTTGAAGCACAAAGCACGGGTTTCCTAGTTGCCTATAGTAGTTTTCATAATCTCACATACTCCCAAGACACCCCACAAATTATTAGTTCTATGCAGAGTTCATTTTAAAGTATACAAATATGAAAGTTATAAGTATCATTTGATTTTATCCTCTAATTCTCTAGCTTAAAAAGTGAGGCTTAGAGAAAGGAAGAGCAGCAGTAGCAGCAACTGCAGTAAAACAAAATAGTAATCAATGAACATTTTCACAGAACTGCCTATGTCTTTATATCTTGTGTTGCAGGGCCGAGGATGTAGCTCAGTGGTGCAAGCGCTTGCCTGGCACACGCAAGGCCCTGGGACCAATACCCGGTTCCAAATCAAAAAGAAAGACCACAGGAAAAATAAAAAAGACCAAAGAATAAAAACAAATAAATACCGTGGATGTGTTAATCTGTTGAATAGCATAATCTTGTGATGTGGATACTGTTACTCTGTTTTTCATATGCAAGAAGTCAAGGGGCTAGGGACTTAACTCAGAGGATAAAGTGCTTGCCTTGATGTGCAAGGTCCTGGGTTCAATTCCCTGGCACCAGTAAACTGGGTGTGCTGCACACCTGTAAGCCTGCACTAGGGAGGCTGAAGCAGAAGGATTGCTGTGAGTTCGAGGCCAACCTGATGAGACCTTGTTTCAAAAGAAGTAGTCAAACACACACACACACACACACACACACACACACACACACACACACACACACACAAAGTGACTTTACCAAGTACAAACAGCAAATAAGTAGCGAAAGGCCGGGCTCACAGCAGCCCTTAACTCCAACGACAGGCGCTTAGCCCTTGACGTACTGTAGGTAAGGGCTGCCACACACAGGAATCCGATGCTATCTAAAGGGGAAAGCTGTATTTAGGCACACACCTGTTTCCTGAGCAATGCTCTTTCCTTTTCAAGTGCCTGCTTTTCCTCCACAGTGATGGACACCACACCAGGGCCTTTGTAAAACACCCGCAGATTTCCTGAGAGTTGATTCACACTGCCCAGTGTTCTCTAAGCCAATGGCATTTTAATCTGCACGCAAAGTTTGCTCTCTCATCATCCTACTTGGCTCTTTGGTTGTCATATCTAATCACCCTCACTCTAAAAGAGACCAACATATTAAAAGGAACAACTAGCTCACTGTTCAGCTTCAAAAGGACAAACAAAAACAAAAACAAGCCAACACTGTCTTGTGTCACTGTGGTTTCTGATGGGTTGATCCAGAGGTAAATAAAGCCTATATACTTTTCCACTGAGCTTGGGTGTGGGAATGCATGAGTTAATTCTCCTCCTGGACTGTTAACCAGAACTCCACCGGGCCCCATTGCCTTGATGCCAAGCTACTGTTCAACACAGCCAACTGCAAAGCAGGTCTACAGAATAAACTTCCCTCTATTGTTACCCGCCTGTCGGAAAGATGACCAATAAGAAAGCAGCTGCCCTGTAACTGGGCTTTGAATCCACTCATACTCTGTGTTACCTTAACCAATCATTATGTAAGTCACAAGTCTTCTTAGTTTTCTGTAAATAATTTACAAAGTTTTCTTCCACTCACTGTACCCACCCATCCTTTTTCCCAAGTAAACATGAGTAGAGGACCCTGGTCCATGCTGGGTGGCCTCCTCCTCTAGTGATGAAGCTATTCAGTCCCCGCCCAGGTCTCTAAGTAAACAGGCTTAAGGGCAAGGACCATATCTTCCCGAAAGGTGACACTTGAGTCCTACTTAAAATAGAATTTAATCCACCAGCGCTGGCTGCCTCTCTCAGACTGGTCTGCAATTCTGTTTCAAGGCTGTCTCCCCTATGTTTACCTCTTACAGTGCTCACCTGTCGGTGCCCATTTCCAGCAATGCAGCACTGTGCAGCAGAATCTGACCTCTACCTACACCAGGCAAAGTCTAGTAGCTACTAGTTCTAAATAAGCTCACTGCTGATCTTTACATTTTGGCCTTAACAGTTCTGTGTTCTTGAAAAAAATCCTTGCGAAAACTAGTTTTCTCACCTGTAAAATACAGACAATAACATTTACCTTGAAAAAGTGTTGAAAAAAATTATTTAAGAGTGTACTTGCCTGTTTAGTGCAATCTTTGCAATGAAATGTAAACCCAAATGTGTTAAGTATGTATTTATTATTTGTTTATATTTTATTGGGCTTCAGTAAATCTTCACAGTATTGTTTTTATTCTGAACGGGAACATTTTGTGGTACCCTTGAAACTTTTCATTACATTCAGCATGTCATGTCTCAGGAAAGACTATGTCATAAATGCTGCACCATGAAGCTAGCTTAACAGGAAATACCGTGTCTGCTAACTAGCACTAAAGATGGCTCCAAAATGGCTGGCCAATCAGTCATGCTCTTCATCCTCACTGGCAAATACGAAATCCTTACTATGACTACCTAATGGGACCTCAATGGAAAGCTCACAGTAGCAACTCCCACAGAAGCTCAGAGACTAGAGGCTTTCCAAGAAGAGCACATTTTATGTACCCAGAAATATTTCCAATCTAGTTTTGGTCTAATATGTGTTTCATTTTTTATACAAAGTACTTTCACAGGGAGAAAAGCTCCACAACATCTATGTGACATGTGCCAATGGGTTTATTTACAGAAGGTTTTCTTAAAGATCTCAATAGGCTATTTATGTATGTGACTATCTAGGAAGGTATACCAGGCACATCTTTATTTCCTGATACATCTGCAAGGCAACTATAAACAACTGATTATTTTGACAACCGGTTCATATAGACATGAACAGTCAACAATAGGCTGTCAGTAAAATTGGCTACAAATTTTAATCAAAATCATCAACATGTTAGTTTGCTTAGGCTAAAGACATACTAGCATTTGTTTACCAATTTAGAGAAATAGTGGAAGACCTGCCTATTTGTGATTTCTGTTCACTTATACATACACTATACTAGATGGTATATTACCAAGGAATAGTAATTATCAGGGCTAGAGATGTAGCTCAGTAGCACAGTCCTTGTTTACCATGCATGGGGCCCTGGGTTGTCTAGTAGTTGACCCAGTAGCACATGACTACAACCATATAATATTGGTTTAGGCCAAATACGACTTGAAGACACTAAATGGTATTAACCATCTCCAAACCACTAATAGATTAATAAATTACTAAGATTTAATTTCAGTTCAATATTGTTCTAGGTATCTTAAATTGACTGCTTTGCTACAAGACAAGGGGAAAATATCATTTGAAACAAAGAACTACTTTATAAATATAAAATATTCATCATTATGAACTATTAACTAGTAAGACAATACTCAATCAGGACTGTTGCTGCAGGTCCAAAATCATAGCACTGTGGGACTCTAAGGCAGGAGGATTGCAAGATGGAGCCCAGCCTGGGCAACTTAGCAGACTCTGTCTCAACATCAAAAAAGAAAACTGTGCTAGGGAAATAGCTCAGAGAGAAAGTCCCAGGCTCCGCCTCCAGTAACCTCACCCAAAAAATATTTTGTATTTTTAAAATATTCTTTCTTTCCATGTCCTTGCCAACCCTGTGTGGCAGGCACTACCATGGTCACCATTTCACAGGTCTAGAAAGGGAGGTGCAGAAGCTTACACTATATGCTAAAGAAAACGCATTTCATGTGTAGTTGAGCCAAGACAAAACCCTGAAGCCCGACTCGAATTCCTATGCTATTTCTCTTTTCAAACCTACCAGAGAAGAATCCCAAAGATCCAACCAAAGCAAAGGAAAACACCAGGCTCCTGATGCCAAGGGGGCCACAGACACCTGCACCCATCTTCACTCCCCGCCGCACAGGCACTCGCCCTCCGCCTGTGCTGAGAGCCACTGTCCTTTAAACATGTCAGCCAGAGATGATGAACACAGTAAATTACGTTTGCTCAGATTAGTTACAATGGACTTTTGCTCCTAAGTAGATTTGCCCTTTCTTTCTGCAGGCTCATATTAAAGAAGTTTGACCACAAGAGTATGCGCCCTGACCCGAAGGCTCTAAAACGCCCACTCGGAGGGCTCAGATCTTCTGATGCCTAGGAAGTCTAGTGATTCATTTGGTCCCCCTGCGCTTTCATTTCCTCATCTGTAAAAGAGAGATCTTGTGAGAATTTAAGAACATTCAAAACCCCAGAACTTTACGTAGACTAAGTATTCAATAATGTCACTGGAGAATGTTCCAGAGGTTGCCAGACATGTCAAATACTAAAAATAAAAAATACAAGAATTTGTTCAAGATTAATTTCTATAATATTTAAAATAAAATTAATGCTGTGAGGAAAAAATATGCAAGCAACAAACTCAATGCACAAATGTCCCAAAAGCCACCACACAAACGTAAAATTAACATTTGGGACACCTTGTGTTATCCATCATGAGGCCTGGGAAAGTGAGAGCGGAAGTAGAAAAATACAGCACTCCCTTGTATTAGGATTTATCAGGAAAAAGGTGAAGGATCATTGACACACGACCTCCATCAAATAGGATGTGGTGGCCTCTGGTAACGGCAAGCGTCTTCAGGGCCTCAGGCAAATCTACACTGGCCAGAGGCACACCATCGAAGACACAACACTAGAGAATGCAACCCCGTGGAGCAGTGGTCTGTGACAGCTTCTTTTTCTAGCGGGGTCATTCTGGAAAGTGGCTGATACAGGCTTATCGACATGATGATCGCCAAGGTCTCTGTGAAAAATCAGGTGCTGAATGCCAAGGTCCAGATTTGGTTGTGGCCATCTCATTTTAAGTTCTGGCTCCAAAGAAACCCCAAAACATCCACATAGCATTAGTCATATATCTGCCATTAGTCATACCAATTGTCATGGTCCTGCTCCTCAATTTCATTTAAATTAATATAATCCCTCACCCAAAATGCAAGAGTGAATTGTTAAGAGGAACACATTTGATTTACTCTAATAAGTATTTTTATTCTAAGTGCAACAGTGGCACAGTGTACCTCTTTCCCGAGAAAGCTCTCATACCCTGTTATACTATGTTTCTGTCACTGAATAGAGAACACACAGAAGAGAAGTCACTTTTCAACATGTAATATTTATAATTAATAATGCAGGTAATATCATATTTAGCAAATGTAATGTGTGCCTTAAAGCTAGAAACAGAAATGTGACTTGCTAGTTTTAAAAATAAAAACAAATCACAGATTAAAATATAAAAGATACAAATTGAGAATATAAAATCAAAGCAACATCTACATGTACCTGAACAAAGATACTTACAAACCACAAAATGCTTTAGTTGATAATCATTATACTTTTTCTTCCAAATTCCCAACTTTTAATGTAAGATAATCAATTAAAGTTCCCCCTATTCTTTCCTCCCTACAGATTAACCACCCAGGTACCCACTACACAACATACAGTGGACGAGGGTGTTTTCGTTGTGTTTGCTTGGCTATCATTGTGGTTTGGCTTGATTTTGTGGTGCTGAGGAGAAAGCCCAGGGCCTTCATACTGAGCTACATCCCACATCCAATTTTAATTTTGATTAGTTGACAGAGTTTTAGTAACTTATTAAATTGCTCAGGCTGAGCTGGAAGTTGTGATCCTTCCGCCTCAGCCACCCAGAGTGCTCAGGCTACAGGCTTGCACCAATATTTCCTTTCCTTGCTAGAGAAAGATAAATTATGCCAAAGGAGAAGCTAGGTGTGCCAGAGGTAAGAGCTCCATCACCATTCTCATCCTAACATCCCTTCCAACTAAACAAAGTGAACTTCAGTTATTTCCACTTATATATTTAAGAAATTCCTAATTTAATATGACATTAGCTTATGCGATTGTTCCAAAACAAAACTCGCATTACTGATATATTAAAGTTGCTCTAAAATACTGTTCATCTATTTTCAAGTGTGATATGTGTTGCATCGTACAATAAAATGCCATCTAGCACAGATTTACAAGTATGACAAAAGGACACAGAAGCAATACAAAGGCTGGACACAACTAAGATGTTGAAGCCTGTTATGGGCAACAGTCTGCATCAATACTACTTTAAAACATCTTTTATTCAAAAAACTACTTATGGAGCTGAAAAAAAACAACTTTTGAGATTTTCTGCCAAGAATGAATGTATAATAGAAGAATCAAAGAATTACGGTGCTTTTAGAGGTGAATATTTTGGCTGACCTACACACGAATGCAAAGAAAATACATTTCATTATCATTAAATTACACAGTACAACAACTAACTTCTCATTTGAAAATACCTTGAAAAATAGTAAAATTGTAATATGGTCCAAAAACAATCTTTTAACTATAAACTAATTTCTCCTCATTTTAAGAATAAAGGACACTGTCACAAAGTAAGTCATTAGTAACAGAAAAAAAGATTATCCCAACTGCACTTTCTGAATCCTGAATTTCCTTTAGTGTTTCCAGTTATAGCAATATAAATGCTATTTCACTTATACATTACCAGATTGGAACCCAATATTTCAAAAGCATAGGAGTCCTTCAAAATTATTTTCTAAAAGTCTTCAATTCTCACAAAAATGTCCTCTAAGTTACAGTCCCATATTTCTTAAAACTTAGTAAAACCACATACATTTAGGGTAAATCACAACAGAAACCATTTTGAAAAACACATTAGTTAAAAAAATACCTTTCTTCAAGTTATATTCAAATAATAATATGCCTTAAATGACAATAAAGGTGTTTGAAAACTTACAATTAAAAGACGCTATTTTGGAACACCATTATGCGGTGCTCCCTCTTAGTAACTTTTGCTGAAAGAACGAGCTATGCTAGTAGGTACACTGAGGCTGGGCATGCTGCATCGATTCCAGTTATCCCTGGGGCACCGTCTCTCGCATCAATGGTTTTGAGTACTTAGGCTTGACACCGGGCTCTTGCATAACCACTTAAAGCATTTATTTTTCCCATATGACAGGATAAGACAGGTTGAATGTCTTAGAAATATTCATTCCGGTATGAAGCAACAGAATTTAGGAAGACGCTCAGATACATCTGGTGTCAATACTACATGTGACACCCCACCAAGCCACCTACACTGGCATTCGAAACAACTTCCAGAAATGTATTCAATCTTCACACTACCAAAGCTAACTTTTCGTAGCGGTGACATGATGTTTCCTGGCTCTCAAGTTAGCACAGCAGAGTCAAGCATGGATCTGCTGCCCACCGGCGAGCTCAGCACAGCAATTCACGTCCCGATTCCAGAGCATCTCCGTGTGTGAGCAGGGAAGAGCAGCGCTCGGGTTTTCCCCACGTTCAGTGGGGGTCACGCATTCACTTCTGTGACACAGCCGTTCCCCATCTACCAAGCCCCGGGGGGATCTATCTCCACAGCAGGGTAACACTGTCAAGTCCAGCATCAGCCAAACCGCAGCGTCTCAAACAGCGTGCATGTGGCACGATGCCAAAGATGAGACAGAGCCTGAGGGACAGCAACCCACCACCATCGGGGGCGGAGCCAAACCCTGGGCCTTGGCTACTTCCTGTGCAGGATGGACAGCACCAGCCAGGGCCTGGTGAGGCTACCGGGATCTACACCTTAACAAGAGACTCATTTGTCAGGGTGGGACAGGAAGAGAAAGCAGTGGCCCGGTGACTTCTTCCCCTCTGTAGTTGGACAACCAAGGAGCCACAGGACACGGCGGAGCCCAGCCAGACTCTTTATAAACTTCATGGCAGGCTGAAAGGGGGAAAGAAGAGTGAGAAAAACAGGAGAGAAAGAGCTGAAGGTGAGGCTGAGTGAAAACTTGTGAACTGACTCCAGGAAGAACTCTCATGCCTTCCTTCTCAGCATGGAGAAAATGGGCACTACTCCTCTCTCCTAAAATGAGCTTACCTCAATAAATTCAGAGTCAAAGCAAAAAGTGTTTGGTCTTTACTATCAACTGTCCACTGAATACTAATTACCCTTAGGGGAAAAAAAACATTACACTATTGAATAATTTTTTGAATAATTAATTGAATAATTTTTCCCCGTTTGGAGTTGAAATGTGGAAAAACTGAAGTATACTCTCTCAACCTCACTGTTGAATTTTTCCCCTCCATTTTAAGTAATTTTTTTGTTACATCCAAGTTTCCCTTAGCGTTTGACAGTATAAAGTCAGGTTCTGTTTTCAAGAACTGTAGGAAGGCTAAATATAAATTTAATTTAAATTCCTTTCTAGAAACAATTCTTTGAGAGAAAGCAAAGAGAAAAATACGTATGTGAAATGGGAAATACCGTTATCCAACATCCTGATAAGATAGGAACACAAACAATAAAACATTTCAACGAAGATAGACTGCTAAACAAATTCCTCCCTGGGAAAACGCAATATACACCTAATATAGTCACTGATTTGAGGGGAAATGACAATTTTCAAGGACTGAAATGAACAGAAACATTTAATGTTTTAAAAATGTATTAAACATAAGTGATCAGAGACCAACAGTAGAATGTTCTCAACCATGAAATGACCTCCATAATTCTCAGTGGACATTCAGAAGCTCATTGGTAGCACAAATAAACCCACAGACATCAGGAGTCTGAGCAGGAGGACTCCACTGAGTTGGAGGCCAGCCTGGGCTGCATAGTCAGTTTAGGACCAGCTTAGACCACAGAGTGAGACTCTTATCTCAAAAAGGAAAAAGAAGAAAAACAAACAAAAAGGGAAGGGGGGCAAATGGAAAGGTGTAGGTGAGGCACTCAGCTTCACTGCGAAAGTCTGATTTGCCACAGTGTGTTCCTTACTACCTGAGGAAGATATCATATTTAAAGAATAATTTGAAAATCCGTAAGTACTAAGGCTTAAAAATAAGAAGAGGAAAAAACCCACAATAACAAATACAATTTCCTATGTAGCCGTTGTGAAATGAGAAATTCCCATATACATATACATCACAGCCTAGCTCTTCACAGAAACCATTAGAATCTCAAAGAGATATTTACAGAAAACTTAAGGTAGAATTAGTAGTTAAAAATAAATGCAAAAGTATTGTTGACATTTCCATTAAAAAAAAAAAAAACTAATGTTATTACCCCAGTAACAGCCATTGAACATACTTAGGATGTTCCCAATTTACCCTTCCTTAAAGCTCTCATCCACTTCTGTACTCCAATTCTTTCTCTACTTTTCGTAGAGCAAGATAACCAAACATGAACAGTGTGTATACAAAGATTTAATAAAACCCTTTTTCCTCTTTCAGAGAATGACACAGTATCATGAAAATCACAGATAAGTGAATATTGATTTAGAAGTAAAGCTCCAGCATATTTTCAGAAGATAATTTCTGAATCAAATTAGGAAAATAACATTAAAAACTAGCATGAAGGCAAAGAGGGAAGAAAATAAATCCCTTGCTTAAATAATAAAGAGATTCTGATTTTTAAAAATCTGAAAATCAAGCTAAGCTAAGTACATATTGTCTGTGTCACCTGTCTCTCATCGATCCACCTAAAGGAAAAGTCACTTATAAGTGAATTCAGAAGAGGAATTAAATCATATTATCCTGCACCATCCATGCTGAACAATAAAACTTTTATTCTCAGAAGTTCTATTTTCTTTCAAGTAGAGCAATCTTAAAAGTAGTCAACACCTAGAATGGAATGAATATTCAACACACATCACAGACTTCAGAGCTGTCATCTTGGGGAAAGCTGGCTAACAAATTATATCCCATGTAACAATGCAGGCTGATTTTCTGAACGTATTGTTTTAATTGCAAGATGAAATGCGGGAATGCAAAATCAAAAGATTTCCAAATTTCCCTCATTAGCAAGACACACAGACGCATGACTTCGTGGCATTAAGAAAGGAACTAACTTCACGTGTGATGGAGCCAGATGAATGTTACCGAACATCCATAATGATCATTTTCCATGAAGCTAAATACTTAATCACCAGGTTTGATTAACATGGTCTGGTTTCTTGCATGCCATGTCATCACTGTAATCAGAAAACTGGAAGAAATTTCCTTCAATTAAGTATAAAGCAGATGATCACACTTAGAAAGAAAACATGTTTCACTGTCAGTTATGACTTAGAAATACATATGAGTATTTGCATCTAAAGGGAATCAGATTTTTAGTAGCCAAATGTTTACAATAGACTTGTACACCTGCAAGTCTTTGAGACAAGTTCAGAGACCACATTCTTAAAATCATGTTATGGGTACCCAAGGCTTTATTTTTCTAAATTACTGCTAAGTCAGTTTTTCACTGTTTTTTCTTCCTAACCTATTTGTAAAAATTTTTCATTAGCTAAAATGACCCCCAAAACAGTAAGGTTAGGTAAACCTATTCCTTTCTTGCAAGAAATATTTCTACTTCTAATTTAATCAATTTCCTTATAAACAAAGTAAAACACAATTTCTTGAATTAACATTATGGACACTATATTTTATTTAACAGAATCATTGATCCTCTCTGCTGGAGATTAACAGATTATATTTTAAAATCCTAGGTTTTCTGAGGCATAAAGAAAAATACACATCTGAGTGTAAATGGCATTCAGGGACTTTCTTTCTGTTTGAGTTACCCTTTGCATCTCTTGTTTAACAATGCAAAATTTGGGTTATATTTTCCTCCGCGACAGGACAGGAATGCCTATCTCTTCAACAGGTCTGGTTAACCTAGGACCGACTCGGTTAAAAATGCATTACAAAATTTCAGCTAAACCAAATAAGCACCTCATTCTATGTTACCAAAACAGATAAACTGACTGCCAAACCAGACTGCCCTTTTAATTCAAATCTGAGAATATCTTCTATGTATTTTCTTTCAAATTACTCCAGAACAATCTTTAAAAAGAAATTCCAACGAACAGGGAGCTTTTATTATCAAAAACAATGTCAAATAGAATTGAAAACTCAAAGCAAAATTCATTGATACTTTGCAAAAATGCCTTACAAATTCATCCTCTGAAGTGATTAGTTTTTACGAATTCAAAGTTTCATGTACATTTCCCGTTAGTTATTAAGTGGGAAGAAGCATTAACTCCATTTGTAGACTGGATACAATGTGAAGTATTGTGACAAAACAATTATCCAAGGAACACTTAAAAAAAAAGACAGACATTGTTATAAGGACTCACATGAAACATTCGTCAGCCTCTATTGTAAGTATGCATAACAGAACCAAATAAGTCTGTTTATTATCAACTTTCTTGTCAATATAATCTTTTATCTATTTATTTATTTTGAGACAGGGTCTTGCTCTATAGCCCAAGCTGGTCCTGAACTCACTAAGGAGCCCAGGATGGCCTTGGACTCACAGAAATTCACCTGTCTCAGCCTCCTGACTGCTGGGATAATAGGGGTGTGCCACCATGCCCAGCTTATGTGGTGCTGGGGGATCAAATTCTGGTACTCAGTGCTTGTGAGGCACTTGTGCTTGCACTTAACCACTGAGCCATTTCTCCAGCCCCCAAAATAATCTTTTACATTAATACTAAAATTTCTAATTTTGTCAGAGGTGACACATGCTAGTTCACATCATGTAAAGTTTGGTTTCAAAGAAAAGCAACAGAACGAGAATAGAAAGGCTTCCCTTCACAAACCCAACACACAAAACAAACTCCTATTTCAAATTAGATTCATGCGTGTGTGTTGACTATACTAAAATAATGAACAGAGAAGATATTATTTTAAGTAGCCTGTTTTATTCACAAACCATACTTTAAAAATCCAACATCTGTAATAAGTATTCAGATAGGAATGTAAAATATATTTGTAGTTCTCAAAGATGGAAATCTGTTGCAGATGAATGTAGAATCACATCTACAATACCAAAATACATATACTTTACTAATATAGAATAGCATCAACTAGTAACTCTTCAGATACTGCCTCAAAAAACAAAACACCACACAAATATATGTTGTCACTACTGACAACTCTGGCAACTCAAAGTTCACATGTGCTCTTGACACCATTTGAAGTAAGAGACATCCAACTGGCAGGAGATACCCAACTAACCCTAATCTGTCTTGTTTTCCTTGGAGTATCTCCTAAATGTCTCTAACTCTTAACAAAATCAAAAGCAAATGCAAAACAAACCATAACGTAACCCGTATTTAAATTTAGAAACCTAGATTATAAATGAATCCAGAAAACACTTATGGTATTAATAGATCAGAATTATAAGACCACTTTGGAAAAGACTGGTCTGTTCATGTGCCCTGCTCTAAGGAGTCACACAGCATGGCACAGATACCCGACAGAAGCTCACCTTCACAGAGCCCTAGCCGTCCACTAGGAATTCACATTGTTAATTAAACATAAAAGAAGGTCCAACATGGCTAGGCTGGCCAGCCAACCACCACACATTCCCAAACTACAGACTCCCGAATCGATCTCCATGACAACCCAATTAGGTAAAGCAGAAAAATTAAGAACAGACGGGACCAGACAAACTCTCTTTCTAAATAGTGGATAAGTACAGAAACTCAAACTTGACCTATACTACCCAACCTAATACAAGTCTAGTTTGAAGGGAACATTTTCTAGGTAGTACTGGCCTAAAAAAAATATTAAATAAAACTAGCTTTCTTACATTGTCTTCTTCAAAAATGGACATCAGAGCCAGGCCTGGCGGGGTGGGCCTGTATTCCCCGTGCTCTGGAAGCCTGCGGCCCGGAGATTACAAATTTGAACACAGTCTGGAGAGCTCAGCAATTTAGCAAGACCCTGTCTTAAACCAAAAATAAAAATAGGCCAGGGATGTAGCTAAGAGTGAAAGTCTAGCACTTGACTGCCAGTAACAAACAACTACACAACAAAATAAGTTTACAGAAAAATACAAGGAAAATTATGAAACATTTCTACATGCTAAAAAATACAAAATGCTTAATACTTTTCTTCTTTTCAGACAGTGCTGCCTTGCAAGTAAGCCTCATGACGACTTCCTCTGGTTCAATGGCACAGATACAAAGATGAGCTGTTGAGAATCAGCAAAGTCTTTTTTAGTGCATAGTCTTCTATTTTAATTCTATGTTTTTTTGTGTATGTGATACACTATGGGTATCCTGCGCCTGGGAATTCTGTACGCATGTAACGTGTCAGCTTCACATCCCCTTCCCCTTCTTATTTCACACCTAGTCACCCTTTTAGTCCCCTCAACTCCCAACATCAGGCCCATTTTACTATTATTCATTTATACTGTGGCTCTTATATTAGGGAAACCAGGCAATCTGTAACTTTTTGAGTCTGATTCACGTCATTAAGCATAACGGTCTCAAATTGTGTCCATCTACCTATAAATGACTCAAATCCATCTGTCTTTATGGAAGAGTAGTACTCCACTGTGTATACATAGCACATTCTTTGTATCCATTGGTCGGGTGATAGGCATATTGGCATCTTCCCACAATTTAGCTATTATTAGTTATGCTGCCGTGAAAATTACCAAATCTTTACCCACCATGGTGTTACCTTCTGAATCATCACCTTCCTTACTTGTATTTTGATAAACCATCTTTAAATGTAAACTCATTCCTTTACAGTCCCACAGTCAGGACACCAATACAACTACCAGAGCCAGCAAAACAAAGACCAAGCCCGGAACAGGCTAGACCAAGAGCCAGTCTTGGGGCTTGTTTAAAAGCTTTTGTTCACCTTGTTTCTTCTATTTCGCCCCCCCCCCCCCCCCCCCCCGCAGTATATGAGAAAATAGAATTAAACACACACACACACAGGTACCTCACATTAGACTAAATGTACAGAATTAATTCCCATGCAGAAGCAGACACCCCAGCTGGTAAAACTTTCCATCCCGTTAAAAACACCTTCAGTAACAATGGCACAATCTCACTGCTCTTTTTAGCCTTTGTTTTCTCAGTCCTCAAAAATATCATCACACAATAGATTACCTTCCCTTATCTCTCACTTCTGTGTGTTTGTGTTACTGTGCAATACAGGAAGGGCACACCTTACACCCTTTATATCACCGCCATCACAGAAGGAAATGCGATTCTGCTTTCCACAGTGATGTTCCTCCAAGGTCAGGGCCATCTACTGGCTGGCACCCGGGGATGGGTGATTCACTGCACTGATGAAAATACGGTTCATAAAAATATCATTTGTATTCGAGACAAGCTAACTGCACATGAACGGACTGTGGATCTACTCTTTATCACACAATAAAAACATGAGAGAATTTTCATCAAAAAAGGAACATCTTGTGGCCTATATTACACAGGAACTTTTGCTCTGATACCTCTAATGAAAGCTATGTCCTGCACTGAACCACAGTTACCAAGCTAGAATAGCAACAAACACACAGTTAAATTTTAATTATCAATGCCAATCCTGTAGGTCAATGATATACAAAATCCAAAAATTATGTGCACATGAAAGACATTTAGGTATACATGACAGCCTATGAGCGCCCATTACATTATTTTCAAAGAAACAATAGCCTTTCTGAAGTGTCTATTTGGGAGTACTTGCCCAGGCTCCCAAATCTGTCAAACTATTCATATTAGCTCCTGCATTCTCCCCATACAAAGGATGAACTAAGTAATTTCCCAGACTTATGGAAAGATTGGCTTAAATTTGACCTTGACTTTCTCTTGATAATTAGCTTACTCATCCCCTAAAGGAAAGTGGAAATTAAATTACAGGTTCAGAACTTCCTTAGGAAAGAAACGTAACTATTTCAACTTAAAAGGGCTTTCCCCATTTCTGCAGACTTGATGCTATCACAGATTTAGATAGAAAGCACACAACACATACAATTCTTTCAAACATTGTTAGCTCCTTGGCTCTATACAATAGTCCAATGACAATTTAGATCAGAGAAGTCTACTGGACAGAAAGGGTAAGTTATGTTGGCACAATCAAAATGCCACTTATTAGAGAAAACAAAACTAGCATTAAGTTTCCCAGTGCTCCACCTGTTTCCACAACTACATGTCCATTAGAATGTTACAGTAATGTTTATTATAATGTTCCAGAGATAATATACCAGCAAAAAACATGAAAGCATCCATTCTAAATAACTGCCTACAAAATGAAAGCTAACTGTCTTTTCTCTTAATCTCTTTCCACAAACCAAAATCTAATGTCTGTAATGCCTCCACATAATACATAAACAGTAACACCATAATTGTAATGCACAATTTATATAACATCCTTTTGACAGGAACACTCTAGAAACCACACATAACTTTTAACCTAAATTGTTTCTCATGCAACAGGGCAGAAATGTTATAAAAAAAATAAAGTCAATATAAGTATCGCCTTAAACCCTCTTTAAACACAAGCCTCTACAATAATTCCCAGTGGGGGGAAACTTTTTCAGAAGAACACAAAATATGGAAACTACTTGATCCTAATGATACCCTAAATCACACTAAAATTATAAAGATGTGAAAACCTAAAAGGACTTACAGTAATAAATCGGGAGCAATTCACAGTCACAGACACCTGTGTCCAGTGATCACAAATGTTCTGTCTAAAAGCAGGATAGTGTGGAGACTGAGAAGGATGCTACTAATAATTCACATCGGGACAGCAAGCACAGACCAGGACAGGTTACTACTCCAGCTGGAAGTTTTCAAAGATAGCCCAGCATCTTGCTTTTGGTCTTTCTTGGATTTTTACTTGTCTGGCCCAGAATTTTTCTCATCTTTTTCTCCCCTACCTATAGGAACACAAGAGCCACATTAGTCCCTGCACATATACATATCAATAGAATGGAAACAATATCTGCAATCTGTATAGATATAGGTAAATAGAGAACTCCTGGACAGTACAGTTGGTACTGTCTCGCCAGGCACTGGTTCTGATTTTGCAATTAACGAAACGTGAGACCCTGTGGGGAATTTACTTTGTGATTGTGCATCCAGGGAATAAGCACTGCACTTACGAGCACACAAGCAATAAGCCACTATGACGGTGATATTCTGCGGGCTTGCCAAATACTCTGGTTTTAAAAAGACAATATGAACAATTCTAATGAGCAATTCCTTGCCTTCAACATGCTGCAAAGTGGGACAAAACACACACCTGCAATTTTTCTTATTTTTCTTTTTTTTAGGAACCAGTCAAATAAGTACCCAAGACAGCCTACAAAATCACTACCAACGACAAGTAACACCCTGAATGATCAAAGAGGTGGTAAGATATTCTGGAAATGAATTTCGGTTCATTTTTTACATGCAACCAGACACAGTAAGGACACGTTTGGGAGAAAAGAGACCGTGGCTTCTGATGGAACCACAAACGCCCAGCCCGAAAGCTAAGACAGGGTGAGCTCCCAGGCCGGCCCTAGGAAGCCAAGTACCTAAGTGAGGGATCTCGGGGCTGCTTCTCAAGATCTTAGGAGAATCGGTTAAGCATTCTTGAAAAAAAAAAAAAAACTATTTTGTGATGACCCTCACTCTAAGTGGCACTTTGCAAAAGCTCCATCTGTCCCCTGTCGATCTACTCATTCGTCTTGAATAAACAACTACAGGGACCGGTGGTGGGCAGTAAGAGGAAGAAAGCAGACGCAAACGCGGCGTCCTGTGACCCGAGCCCGTGGGGACCAGTCCCAGCCGCCGCCGCCTGATCGCCTGGCCAAGTGTTCTGTTCACTGCTCCCCGCTGTACTCACGCTAGTGTCAGTGTTGTCCCAGGCCGAGGGTAAGACGGGCAGCAGGACGATGGGGAAGGCGAGAACAAGGCAATGAATGTGCGCACGCGCTGTCCTAAGGGAAGCGGGGCAAACGGGGCAAACGGGAGACTGAAAGGACACCCGAGAACAGAGAGGTGGAGAAGAAGTCCAAAGACTGACAAGGAGGAAAAAAGGCCTTCAAAGGGTGAGAGTATGCACATATACATACACACGCGTGTGGGAGCATGTACACACATGTATATATACTATCATTCATCTTGAGAGTTTTCCTCATTATACAAACTGTTCACTTCAGTATAATTTCTTTTTAAATCTACTTGGTGGCTGAATCAAAAGTATCTTGATAAACACCACACTCTTATTATACGAATCTTTGTAAGCTTTTAACAACAAAATTAATACATCAGCCACATTTTTTCCCTCTGGAAACGTGTCTTAATTTCTTTCTACCGCCACTTGCAGGTGCTACTTTCAATTTCAGTAACACCCCTGCTTGAATTACAGTTTTTATCAAATTTAAAATGTTTTAACTGTCTCCATAAAAAGATGATTAATTTACAACTGGTCATCAATTGTAAGCTGCATATGAATTTTAGAAACAACTTGGAACATGTTCACTTCCATATGGACGACGTCTCCCGCCTTCATCAGCGAGAAAGTCAGCGTCCCCTTTCTACTTGCGTAAGGGGACTCTCCACGAGACACGAACAGCATTCATCTCCTCTAGTCTTCCATCCTGCCACTCACATGACTCTGTCCCGAGGTCACCGTGAGGATTTCTGCCTTCCATGCTCTAAGATTTTCCATGAATTCTAGGAATTGACCCTGAAGTATTTTCCCTTCCTACCTTCCTCATTTAGGAACATGTGACACTCCATAACATGAGTTTCACACAGCATCTTCAAAATGCAAGTCACTCCAGATAATTTTATAAGAATCAGGTTTTAGGCTCTCAACTTTCTCATCTCTTCTTTCCTGAAACTGTCTCTGGCAGAACACTCTGGCTGTCCGTAGGTTCTTGTTTTCCCCTGCATTTCACAAATGTTTTTCTTCACTTTACAATTCCTACTGTCTGTCAGGCCATTTATCTTAGATTAGACACCAGAAATGAAAATAGTATATTGGAAGTTTAAAAAAAAATTTTTTGAAGGCACACATTTTTCTTCCCAAAGTTAAGCCTAATGTGGCTTATTAGCTTGATACATAGAGAGTAGCTTTAGTCATGAAATAACGTGAACATTTTCCAAATCAGGAAATTTAGGGTGCAAGACTTATGACCAAATATTAATATATAAATAAAAAATATAAGCAAGAAGTTGCAGGCTTTACAAGCGCATTATAGTATTTTTAGTATGTGTTGTATGTCTTCTCTCCTTCCACTGGACCGTGATTTACATTAAAAAATTAAACTGTATGTTATAGTCATTATATATATTCTTGCATATCTCATGTATTCTAGATGTTCAGTACATTTTTGTTGGGCTATCGGATCAGCCAAATCTACAGTTAAAACTCCTTGAAAATTCCTACTAGGATACAGCAGTAATCAAAGGTTGAGCAAACCGCAGAAGCCATCCCAACCATAAAAATACTCGCTCCTTCCTCTGATCTCCCAGTGCAGATTCCTGTAGCTCACTCAGAACTCTGTACGGAAGAAATTACTTCAGTATATCTCATATTCTCTATAAGATCAAAAGCTCCCCAAGACTCTCACCCACTGCACCCTTGTCGTCAGCTCAGCACCTTCTGGTAAACCCTAACTTGCCATTTTTGAACAAATGAGTAATTTTAAACCAGCATGCCAGCCTTGCTCCTTGGGACACAGACACCCAATTTAGCCTCCCTGCTACACACTGTGGCTCAGGATGGAGAGGGTAATTCCTAAAAAGAAAAAAGTGCTGTCTGTACATGAATATGATGCCACTGACTCACCACGGGCAGGGCAGGCACGCTGACTTATTTTTTCCAGTAGTAACGATCAGCTATGCTGACAGAGCCTTGGGTTCCTCCTGAGACTAATGGCACACATTTCTTAGGTAGCCTGCCAGGATTTAAGATATAATTTTTGGCCATTAGGCAAAGATGGATTTTTTTCCTTAAAAAAAAAGTAGCTGTCTCATTGGAATAGACAATACTAAAAGAAAAAAATAATAAGGGAGAGCACATAAAACAGAAACAACTCCTTTAGCTCTAGGCCTGACCAACTTCTAATTCCTTCATACATGAGTCAGGTTTTGGTCTCAGTATCTTATGACTGACCACATGTAAACCAAGCACAAGTCAAATTCCACACGCTTTGCTTTCAAAGTGCTACAGTCACGTGACAGATCACCTCTGTGAAGAACTAAGTATCTCATTATGCTTCAAATCCTACACGAAACGTCCACCCTAACCTGCTTTGAGTTTTAAATTATATTATGAAGATAAATAAAAGACACAATTACCATTAACACTGGAAGCATCAATTTTAAACATTTATATGTTATTCCATTTTCTATATATTCTCGTCCTTCAACAATAGAAAAATAAATTGTCAGTGATAAAACAATGTTTATTAAAATATTAGGAAGTAATTAAACTGACTGATGAAACAGAGTCAGGCTGCCTTCTTCACATTCATGCAAAGGATGTCAGTGCAGACCGATAATCCACTTTCATGCAATGACACCAAAGTGAACCTTCGTCAGTCTCATGACCTCCCACTTGTTTTTCATGTCTTATTGTTTTACTTGCCATATCCCCACATTACACTGCTATTTCATAAGGTAAATTATCTAAGCTCAATGTTAAACACAAGAGTGAGATTTTGGGTTATCTGGAGTTGAGAGATGAATTTTCCCTGAATGCAGAAATTCCAGTGCTATGCCAGAAGGGTCCCAGGCCAACAGGGCCCAACTGGTCACCCTACCAGACATAATAAGCTGAAACCTGGGTTCAGTTACTCTTTGCACAGCAGTGAACTACAAGTCAGAAACATTTGGGAAAAGAATAATACATTTAATACTTCCAGTTCTTATGAAAGTACAGATTAATGTTTATTTTGTTTATGTATTTTAAGAAAACCATAAATAAACCCTAAAAGGCATTCAAGAATTCTATACAGTATTATTCCTACAATGTTTGCTTTCATTCATTAATATCAAGTTAACTGGCTTTTACCTACGAACTTAAAAGTCAAGAAATAAAGAGAATGAACAAAATTGATACATGTTTAACATACGAAAATTTTCTGAAGTCTTAATCTAGGAATTTTCAGGACTTTTTAAATTAAATGCTTTAGGTTAGGTAAATTACGGATCACTTTTTATATTTCATCTTACCAAGCACAGCTAATTTGCTTGGCTTTTAAACAGAAGTTATAGGAAGTCCATCCAATTTAACATGAATTAATGCAATTAGCAGTTAAAACAGTGAGAAATTTACATGTTAATAATTTAAGATGTACAAATATAAATGCTCTTGGAGCATAATTTCTTTTCATACAGTCATGGCTTTTTGCCTGATAAAAATCTCTATCATTTGATTTTCCCACACCAACTAACAAGAATCTAATCATTATTCTAAAATTATTAAAGAAGTAAAAACTAATATGCTTTGAGGAAATGTGAAGACACGAAATAGAGGCATTCATGAATAAACCTGCAATCGGGCTTCCTTTAGGAGTTTTTCCCATAAATGCAAAACAAGGACAGTGGGCTTCTTCTGATGTATTACTTCATTTGAGATACTATTAGACATACTGCTTCAAAATAATAAATTTAAGAAACACAGCTGACTAGAACTGCCCCAAATATATATAATTTACACACCTGAAGAAAATAACAACAAGCTTTATCCACTTAACTCTTTTGGGTAAAGATGACTTGTCTTAGGACTAAATTCAAATGAGTAACATGTCATTCTGGCTCAAAGATTGTCACTGGGGTTGATGCTTCTCTCTGTCACTCAATCATCAGTTCATATTATTTCAGGCTTTCTGTGACACACACACACACATACACACACACACACACACACACAATGCACAGTATATAATGCATCAGGGTTAATATTAACATGAATATAAATGATTTCCAGGGGAAAATGATTCTAATTAAAATTTTCCCCTCAGAAGAAAATAAGCTCTTCATGAGGACACAAATTATCTGTTTCTGTCTTCAGAATCTACACAAATGCTTGGTATAGATTAGATGGTCAGTAAACATTTAATGAACAGAGCATACTTGTATGGCTTAAATATTCACTTCTTGGAACAATCATTAATGGGAATTATTTTACAACGTTTTCTAACAAGTAGTTGAGAGAATCGAGCTGATTTTGGAAATGTTTCCCATGTAACTAACATTAGTTCTCCAAAAACTCCATATAATCATTTAGGAGCCAACATATTCACCATAAACTTGTTTCACCTTATGTTTAGTTTCCCTTCCTGATGTTAGCAAAAGTAATACAGAATCTTTTTGTATCAAAATGAGTATTAATCTTTTTAATACTACTCCACAATTAGACTGTGCAGAGCCCACATGAATTCTTGAATAAAATTGACAATTTTTTTCTGAATTTAAATTTAAATGTTGGTTCCTATGTTTTTAGGGCCTAAGAAAGGAAACCAGGTAAAACAGTCAAATTCACGTGGCTTGAATGGAAGACCCATTTCCATTAGCACAGCCGCTGATTCATTCAACACTACCAAACCCCGACCATGTCAGCTTTGGGTCAAACTCTGAGAAAACAGGCAATAAAACGAACACCAGCCCAGACAAGAGCCCTGCAACCACAGTGTTTGTCGTGGGCTAAAGGACTGAGGGAACTTCCAATCAAATGAACAAGCAAAGTAGTCACCAAGTATAGCAGGTGCTATGCGGAAAACAGGGTGCAAAGGCGAGAAGAGGAGACCAACTCTGAATAGCACAGTCAGATGCGCTGTGCTAAGGAAGCAACATCTCAGTCATAATCGGAACAGTGAGCAAAACCCAGCCACGTGGAAAGCAGAAGAAAACCATTCTAGGCACAGACGGTAGCAAACATGAAGGCCTAACACAGGCAAAGCTTACTAGCTTTAAGAAGAACTGGAAGAAACCTGTTGACTTGAGTAACCTCGAAGGTTGGAACAGGGACCCTCCTGTGGCTGGAGAAGTTAAGAGTGTGTATGTACTCACTAGGTGCAACAGCTATAAAAAGACGTAGAGGACTAAAGGGATACAATGAGATGATTGGATTAGCTGCCCCCTCTCCTTCCCTCCCTGCCCCTCTCCACCGGGCAGAGAATGAACACCAGGGATATGACTAGGAGGTGCTGGTGGCCACACCTAGACCTCGACACATTTACTAAATTTCACCATTCACAACAGACAAAGAGGCATTTTTTAAGGTTGTTTCTTTACCTGTGAATTACAACATTAATGCTTTGAACCATTTCTGACTTTTTCCACAGTCAAAACATTACTTCAAATAAACATAATGTATCTTTAGAAGAAAAATTCTGGCTTCATAGGCCAAGTTTTGCCCTGAGTCTATGTGAGGTTATCACTTCATCACAGAGATACATCCCCAGGCCTCTGCTTTCAGTACTATCACCTACAAAATGGGAATAATAACAGAATGTATACCATAGTGATAGTATAAATAGTAAAATTCTTAGAATAGTAGGCTAATGAGAATTTAATAAAGAACTTTGCAGTTCAGTTCTTATAATTAGAAGTATTTTGTATCAAAATAATCTCCTTGATTGGCTATTTTTTTCTATGATTTTGAAAAAACAATTTCTCCTGGAACCTACCATCTAGCAGGAAGGGTCACTGCTCCAACTGTGGCTTCCTAAACAAACAGAACTAACAAATGTGTATACAGTAATGCTTTCCCAAGTAAGTGGGTGAACATAACATCATTTTGTCAGCCAAATCATCTGAACTAGGTTTGTCTAGCATTAAATAATATCTACTAAATAGCATGAAAAATACATTGCACAACAAGCTTACTAAGAAAAGCAAACCAGCAATGAACTTTTATGAGCATTAGGTTGGTTACCATCAATATGTACCTTTAAAGTATTTTGTATATAGCTTCAAAGCTGATTTTTAGCTTCTCAATACAGGCTCTCAATTCACTGTTTTAGCTTTCATTGCAACTACAAGTTTCCTCTCATTTGTGTAATTTATTTTTTTAAAATGTCTCTTCCCTGCTTGATATAAAGATTTCGAGGGAACAGAGCCTTTCTGCTTTTGGTCTGCATGATAGCTGCAGGGCCCACATCAGAATCAGGGTGTAGGTGCGCACCCACAGTAGGTGGTGTGGTGGTGCACTGTGCAAGCCCTCAGAGGGGCCCTTCCAGCATCAAGGCCTTTCTCTCCTTGGCTTCCAGGAGCACTGCCTGCCAAGTACTCCTAGCCAGACCAACGGAGGCTGCCCTGCTTCTCACTTCCCTGGTCAAGGCAGGATGGTAAAGGCCCACCACTCAAGGCCATCCCAGCTCAAAGTGCCCATGAGATCACAGAACAGCTCACCTCGCTCTTCCCCAATCCTGACCCTCTCTGTCCCACAGGTATGGGCTCGGGAAAGCACTCAACAAACCTGCACACAATCTCACATTCTGTTTCCTAGGATCCCACAGGCACATGCAGCACAAAGTAATGGTACTGCTGCCAAATCCTGACCAACCTTCTTTCAACAGGAAAATGTATTTTCCAAACATCAGGAAAGAGTGAAACTGACAAAGATACACAAATATGGAAGGAAAACATTCAAATATCGTGTATCATTTTATCTTGTTACCTACTCTGTGTAATACTAAATTATTAAACAAAAAATAAATGTTACCTGAATGTATTTGTGACTTGTCCTGTACTCTACAACCACAAACCAGTTAAAAGGCTGATGACATTAATTCTATAGGAATATCAAGAAATTTATTTTATAGAGGAAATAAAACATAGCTTCAAAATCGGTGAGATGTTGGAGTCGGGATGAGGGAGGGTGGTGAAGGGCACAATAGGGGATGGGGAAGGGAACGAGGAGGCACCGGGACACATTTGGGCACACAACGCTCAAGTCCAATGCATTCCTGTGTATCACATAGACATACAAATAAAAAAATGGGGAAAAATAAATGTAGCATTGAGTTTAAAAGGTCTTTTTTAAAAAGAAAGTATCATACGATGAAAAAACAAAAACAAAAACAGAGATCCTGAACTAGTCCATTTTTTTTTTACACTTCTACATTCAGCTACTTTTTTCCTAAGACTGAACTTCATATGTACTTACAGGTAAAAATGTTTTAATCTGAAGAAAAAAAAATATTTAGGATAAGTTAATTTTTTTATAATTTCAAAGGCAGTTTATAAATTCTTTAACAAATTTATCATACAAAGGTCATTTATAAAATTTAACATTAAAAGGTTTTGCTCAAAGACCAAAAACTCGGAGCAAATACAAAAATGTAGACGCAAGGAAAGCACTCAAACTTACAATGTACCACATAAAACACCAAACTCCTTAGGGGCTGGTACGGTCTAAAAGGGTACCACATACAGAACTAGAATTGAAAATTCAGTTTTTTACCTCAAAAATCAATAATTATTTCAGGCCATGACTAGAATCTTAATCGTTTTGGTGGAAAACTCTTCAATTTCAATGAATATGAAAAGAAAATCTACTCCATCCTCCAGAGACTGGACTTACATTCTCAAATGCATCCTCTCACTGTCTCTCAGCTTGCCTCTTCAGAGATTCAGTTCTCTCTCTGACCTAAGATGGTTTGCATATCTTACACAATTATTGCTTTACCGGCACTCTGATGACTCATAATTATTTTTAGGTTGAAAACTCTAACAAAACTGTCCTCCTGTTTGTCAGTACTCCCAAGTGTAACTGCAACACACACACCTATTGGTGATAATCAAATTAATTTCCTCTAGCCACACACAATATAATTCGAAGAAAATTTACTGAAACAGATTTCAAGGGGTTGCTGAGCCCCTTAAGAAAAACTTAAAAATGAATTCTGCCAGTAATAGCAAAGGGGCTACAACAGGAACTTGAGTGCCCTGTCCTTACTTATTCTTTATGATATACACATTTAAAAATTTCACTCCGTCAGAAGCAAATAAAAGAATCATTTTTCTCAAAAACCATGGTGTCACTGAAATCAACTTTTCAGTGAGAAAAATCAAATATGTTTTGTTTAATTTCATTCCTGAATGCATGAATGGGCTTTGATGTCACTATTAATCATACCCTTTTACCCTCTTAGGAATCTCAAAATTGAACTGTATAGTTAGTTTAAAGCAAGTGACTGTGCCAACAAACAAAAATTTACTTTTCTTCAACTTTTTAAATTCCACCCTTACAAACAGAAGAAAAACAAGTTCAGAAGAAAACAGTTTCACACAGATGCAGGAGATGAGGGGAGAATTGGGATAATTTATTATCACGATTTAAAAGGAAGAGGAACCCAGGAACAAAGCAAGTAGCTGGTGAACAAGAAGAACATGAAAATGATAATACAGCCCCACAAGACGATAGCTAAAGATGCTAAAATAAGACCGTCCGAGTGATTCACCCCTGCTTTCTAACTCCTATGCTTATGAAAACATGAAGAGGCCTTAAGGATGCCAGGGGCGTGGACACTGAGAGGGAACCAGCAACAAAACTGAAAGGCAAGCCGGGTTAGGCCTACCTCGTCAAAGCCATTAACCATTAGATAACCATTACGTCAGCGATTCCACATGAACTGTCAAGGCAGCCAAAATCTCACTTCTCAGACACAGTAGTAACTAAAACACAGCTCTCCCATGATGGTGGGCTCAGGCATGTCACTGGACATGGACATCAGCTAGATCTTAGTTAACTATAACCTAGAACAGCTGGGTTAAGGAGATTTAGGATAAAAGGAGGCTATAATGATTGAGTTTATTTTTTCAAGCAGCTACTGAAACATGGAAAATCGTATGAATATCCTTTTACCCCACAGTTCTGCATAAACTGATGCTCAAGAATACAAGAAAAAAAAAGTATTTTTAAGACAGTATATCGAACATCAAAGCAACCGTTACAATTGTGAATGCTCTGAAAATCTTTGGCCGGTTTCAAGTTTCTGTGCACTGAAGAGTTTCCTTCTCTCCAGAGGACAGCACTACACAAAACCAAGGGGGATCGCATGCTCCTGCAACTGCCACTGGGAATTACCAAATTACATAAAATTAATGGGATGTGGCTCTTTGCAATGAATAAATTTATAACGAAATGCTGAGTGCCTTCCACTCATACTCCACTGGGTGAGCTGCTACAGTAATCAATTCAATCAGGTCGATTAGAGAAGCCATTAAACATCTGAGGGCAGCTTCCTTCTCTGTCTCCCCTTTTCAAGCAGATCTGTTTGTGTTTAAGAAAAAATTAGCAGGTTTGTCTTTGGAGTTCAAAGCCTGAGATGCTGGAAAGTCAGATGGGCAGATGGAAAAACAAGAAAAGAATGAGGATTTGCACAATGCAGGGAAGGATGAAAAGAAATGATAGAATCATTAAAATGTTTGGTAATAAGTCAAATCTTTTTTAAAATTTTTAAAACGCAAAATACAACAATATTCAAAAATATCTGTCTACACAATTTTAAAAGCGAACACCCAAGGATGGAAGTATCGTGATCCAATCCCAGAAGAATGCAAAAGGAAGACGGGTTTTTCCTTCCTTCCAAGCGAGCTACAAGCAGATATGCAGAGGCCACAATAAATTCCAGAATCCAAGTCCAACCTTTCCCATGAAGAGATGGCGTGGTAAGAGGGAAAGAGAAAAGACCCAGGCTTGAGAAAAGACCCAGGCTTAAATTCTCGCAATGAGGCCAGCCTCTGCACCCCTACATGAAAAGTCGCTTCTCCACAAACCTGCAGGAGGAGGAAGTATCAATGCTATTGCTTCAAACACAAAGCAAGTGCTCAACAAATATTTTCGAATGAAGAAATCTTTTACTTATAAATGAAGAAAATCTACTTACCCCAAAATACAGAGTTCAGTAATATCACACCCTCTAAATAAAAGCATTTGCTTCCAGTAACCAGATCATAAACTAAAATGAATTCACCACTATGCACACTTAATGACAAACTGGTAAGTTATATAAATGTTAGCGTATAGTATAAGTAGTATTTTCACATAAAATCAAATCAGTGTTTGTGCTGATTGTGGTAACTGCTTTGGAGTCATGATTCTTTCATCTCTGATTCTATTGGGAATCAATTACATAACATTTTGCAAACTTACATGGACTTCTTCTTTCATTATTCTCCCTGTCTTCTGGCTGTGGATTGTAGCTCAGTTTGTAAGGGACATGATAGCGATGTATGAGGCCCTGACTTTAATGCCCAATACATACATACATTTAACACAAACACACATAAGGATATCAGTGATCCTCTTATACTGTTTTATATAGATACGAAAATACTTAATGCTGAAATTCTTAACCGAAAAATTAGGATAAAAGCTAAGACTGCCTAAATTACATGAATATTTAGTCATTATCTTATTAATAATTTATTTACTACTAATTGCAGTAAAGATGATGTCTGACACTGAATGGAGATAAACTAACAATTAAAGACACAACCTTAAACACTTACTTTTTCCCACCATTATATATATATGTATAATATTTACAATGACTTGAGTATCTTACGCACATACATATCACATCAGTATTACGGCCCTTCCCCTCCCCATTTTTGGCCCTCCAATGCCCTCTCCATCCGCCCATAACTCCCACTATCATATTCATTTGGTTGTATAGAATGCTTTTCTGCGTTTCCCCAATCAGAGAAACCACTGATATTTAACGTATTTAATCTCCTGCATTTGACTCAATTTAACACTCAAATCACCACTTATTGGTTCAGTTTCGCACCCCTACAATGGGCTGCAGTGGCCATATCTTGATGTCTCTTCTCTGGGTGCAGCAGAGCCCATTATTTGGGTGATTTGCCCAAAGCTCTGTTTTTTTTTTTTTTTTTTTGTCTGTATCTTGCTATATCTTTGTTGAGATTCTGTAATATGGCCTCACCCACCAGTCCACATAAGAAGAGAACTATAACAATGAAATTCACAAGGCTAGAAAACATAAGAAAGACAAGTTTCAAATTCCATAGCTGAGAGTTATTGAAAGGTAAATATTTTACACTCAAAAGACATTCAGGTTGTCACTGCATCAATCAGTTTTGTTCTGGATAAACTTACATCCAAGACCAAATGAGTGAACTGCTACACTGAACAAACTTAAGTCTGTATCGGATTGCTACATTAAAGGAGCTACAATCTATAACACATAGTATACTACACTTAAAACAATAGATGGTGGCATGCTTAGGTATTTCAGAATTTTTTTTTAACTTCCATAAATTATTTGCTCACATTTCACTATCAGTTTGCTAGATTTGGTTTATCATTTTACCTACCTATCCATCCCTAATTTCATGCATACTTATTTTTAAAGATTTTATATCAATTCCCTATGTTGACTATAATTACTATGTTTTGCAAATGTATATACTATTAAGAAACAGTAATTATGGAGGAAGACTCAGATTTTATGAGACAGTTAGTTGATACTGTTTTAGAAGGATACCAATCAAATGATTCAAATGCCAGTCTATTTTTTTGTTACACTTTCTCTTTAGATGCTTCGGTGTTTTTGGTACTTCTTGTCTCTCCATTTCTCTCAAAGATTCCTTCAGGTATTTTGTGCAATGCTGGGCTAGTGGTCACAAATTTCTTTAGGGATTCTTGGTATTTTTTATTTTTCATTTTAAGACAAGGTCTCGCTAAGTTGCTCACATTCCCTGGCTGGGCTGGAATTTGTTGTCCTCCTGCCTCCAAACCCCTCACCTCACCACCCCCATCAGAGTTCTGGGATTACAGGCCTGTGCCGCAAAGCCCAGTTTATTGATAATACTTACAAGGTGAGGGGGGAAACATCAGTAATTCTGTCTTTAAATCAACTCATTTTTAGCTACAAAGTATCATTTTCAAACACTCTTCCTGTATGTAAGTTTCTTCAAAGTCCTCTGTAGAAAAGTTGCAGTAGGACCAATTCCAATAATGTGCATATCTTCTTCCCTACAGACAGTATCTATTCCTTAACATACACATGTAAATTAGTCTCTGCACTTCTAAAGGATCTCTTATTTAAGTCAGCTAATCATTTTTGTAATGTCAACAAGAGAAAGGTAAAACAGGGAGGCTATGATTAACCTTTTCAATCTGCAAGTAGCACGACCTCAAAACAGCACACAAAAAAGTCAGCAACTGGGTAATCTATTGAGACAACATAACATGCTGAAATGAGAAATAATTCCCTCACCATAGTGCTAACAAGGACTGACTAATCACACACCCAAGGTTGTGCAGTCCCCGCACAGAGAAAAGCCAAGAGCTCAAATATGCAGAGAAGCATTGACAGTGCAGAAGCAAATAAATAACAGGTTCTGTTATTTGACGTGACACACACTTTCCATATTCTAGGACTTCAAAAATATTTAATGGATTTTCCTTGAAATTGCGATATACGTGATTCAAGTTAGATCGGCATGGAATTGGCTAACATGGAATTTACACTTAAGTTGAACCAGTGCAGTCTGAGCTCTGTCCTGTCCACACCACTGTGCCTGCCTCTAAGACCTTTAGGGATGGCTCTGTGAGAAAATGTTTTAAAAAAAAAATATTGAAAGTCACTTGTAAGTTACATCATAATTTTATGCATGTAACTGACAAAAGAGAAAGAAGCGAATCTGACTCTGCCTATGAAATTGAGCTATTATAACCCACATACATTTTTAAAAGCCTAAAAAAAATTAATGAGATTGGTGAATGGTTTCTCCACACTCATTTGAATGGATTAAAAAAAAATGATGTTCCATCAAAGCTTTTAAAAGATAAAAAGAGACGCAATCTGATTACACAAGAGAAGGGTCATGGACTGCATAGAACAATTTCCAACCCTGAACCCTCCGTGTCCTTCCCGACCCCCAGGTCCCGCCATCCAACGCACTTGCTTATCATGGTTTCACAATCGTCTTCTCTCGGCTAGGTCAGTGCTATCACTGGTGATACCACACTGTAGTTCCCTCAAGTAGAACACCTCAGACTTACTTCTGTTTATCTTTCTTTAACCTAGTGTATTTCACACTTGAACAAAGGATACTTCCTTCCCACATAACATTCACTAAAGGAGCAATTTGGGAAGTGCTATTTTCATGTTTAATTTCCAAGGCTTTTCTAGTTTTCAATTTCCTCATCCTTCTGTGAACCTACAGTGATCCACTCAACCTCATTTCCTGCCGCTTTCCTTTCCTCTAATGTAAACAACCCAATCTCTTTCAATGCACTTTACACCCATGTCTTTCCCAGCCCCGCGGCTCATTTCATCTCTCTCCACTTCTCTGCCTCCTCTTTTCTACTCAGTTAAATTTTGCCAGTCTTCAGAGACTGGTACAAGTCACATCTCATCCAGAAAGCTCTCCCAGTCACCGCAGCTAAACCTCACACTTTTGTCTCCTTTTCAGAAAATCAGTATGCATGCAGTGCGGACTGAATGGGTCTGTGATGGCAGAAATAGTACTGTTTACAGGATTCAACAAAACGCCTGACTCTAGTGAGCTCTCGCTTGAGGTGCACACACTAGACCATGGCACATACCTGAGAGAGAAGGTTGGTGAGATGTTTCCTGTCTGTCCTCATCATCGTCAGCCAGTAGAGTCACATGTAGCCTATTGCAACCAAAATGGCTTAGAAAACAGTTTCATATCAGGACAGGAGGAACACAGCTAAAGTACTGGACTCCGACAAGAGGAAGCAGGACAAACATAATCAAATCGTGCCTAACTAGGGATAAAGTTCAAGACGCCTGGGTCATGAGTTAAAGGATTTATCTTAAGAAAATAACCTCTATATGTTACCTAAGTATAAAACAACTATAATTCATATCAGCTTATGATTAAGGTTGTGTATTTTACAATACAATCAAAAAACTGGAAACCACAACAGGTATTTCAGCTGGTTTCAGCTGTTGGAGGACTGAAAGAGGAAACCAGCAACACTAAAGGTAACAAAAACAAAACAGCAACAATGTGTCTCAAATGTTAGTATACACTACATGTTCTTTTACATGCACATATACACATACACATATGTACATGTGAGTATATGTATATGTGGAGGGGTATAGGTGTGGGTGTGTGTCAGTTGACTGGGCATTGCCCAAAAGAAGAACAAGAAACCCTGCTTTCCTGTTTTGCCTTGTAGAAGCTTACAATAAATTCAATGAGATACGTATCAAGTTACATATCATACATATAGACATATATGTATGAAAAGTTGAGTAAAATGAACAATACCTTAAGAGAGTATGCATTTAACTGTTTCCAAATGATGCTGGAAGTAAGCCCGGAAACACCAAGTACAAAAAATCGGGAGACTAAAATTCTAGACTGGCCAATATATATTTTCCATTTGAAAGTACATAAATAAATCTCCACTGGCCCTCCAAAAAGTATACTCTAAAGAGTGACCACAAAACATTCCTTTTGTCTCTAATATCATATGGTAATAAACCAAATAATAAATACATCAGATTCCACAATGTATCCAACTGCCCCGGGAAAGGGGTTTTACCTTCAGTAATTACACTGGTGTAAGGACAAAGATGCCCAATTCAATCAGTATTTTGCACAGACATGCGCCAGGTGTTTTTGCATCTTAAATCATCAATCTGTCCTGTTTTTCCCAAAGCTATTAGGACGACCAATAGCTGCACACAAACAAATTTTTCAGAATTATTAGTAAACTTCTATGAATTTTCTTCTGAGACCTCTTTAAATTCAAACAATTCAAACTTGAATTAGCATTTCATGAAAATGTCTGTCAGAAATTCTTAAGTGTTCAAAATATTTAACAGGAGAAAACCCTTTATTATTGCTTCTGAAGGTTATAAAATATGTTAAAAGGAGGATGGCCCAGAACTTTCAATCTTCCTGCCTCAGCTTCCATTGCAGGCAAGATTACTGATGAGTGCCTCTCCAGGTGGCCAAACAAAATTTGAAATTTTTATATATATTTGTTTTATTTTCAAAGCAGGACAGGTTACATCATTATGTCATCAGCCTTCTCTGTTTAGTTCTGTATTACATGCTACGCCTTAAAAGAAAAGCTTAATTACCACAATTAGCGAGCTTGACATTTTTATATTACATCACACTATGAAGAAGGTTACAGCAACGTATCTGGAACATAATATAAAATATGAACAAATTACTTTTCTAGTTAATTTTCACTTATCATATTTCAAATTGTCATTTCTCTAATTTTTCTCTGTGTTAAAAAGAAACAACAAAATCGCTTTTAAACACAACATATTTAATGATTTGGAAATGCTATATAACAATCCCTAGGTAACAGTTTACTGAACATGTTATTGAATGTGTAAACTCTGTAGTATTTTATGATGCCAGTTTTTAAAACCTATTAAAAAATTAACTCTTAGAACTTGAGAGCCTCTGATATTTCTGATATAAATTCATCTAAGCCTCTTGGCTAAGGTCACACAGTTAATGAGGTGTACTGAGAAGAACTGAGCACCGAGAGTCAGGCGACTCGGACGCAGCGCCAAGCTCCACTTCTCCCTGGGTCATTCTGTTCCTATGACTACACCTTAGCATGTCTTCATTTCCGTAAGAAACGGCACAATGAGTATTTTATACGTGCCTGCGACAAACTAGCTCAATGGGATAGCACAGTACATACAAGGACGGTCAATTTACGTAGCCTTCCATCTCTATCAAAGAAATAGCCACATATAGTCCAAAGTTCTTACCACCTTGTCAACAACTGACCAAGATGTCATTGTTCTTGGTGAACTTGTTGGTGGCCTTTGACTCAAAATAGTTATTTCTCCACAGTTTTGAAACTCATTCCAATTACTCAAATCTTATAAATTCAAACCTGTACTTCTGCCATCTAAATAATATAAAATAGCATAATTAGATAAGTTAAAGTTTTCCATTCTACTCATTATACAGCTTTTTTCCCTAAGTGAGGTTAATATCTTTCCAATTGTAACATCTGTAATAGGGTTAATGAGCAAGCATATTTCTCTTAGTAGGTATAATGGATTGCTAGCATTTATGTTAAGGTGCATTAAAACAACTTTAAAGACAAGTAAAAATTTCTCAATGAGGATTGCCAACGGCCTTTTCTCTTGAACAACAAAAAAGAGACACAACGGTTGTCCCTTCCTTTAATTGAAAGGTATCCTTACAGCCTATAAGAACGCTTTCAATTTTATCAATTACATTTCTATTTAACCTCCCCAAATTCTCACATTACTTATATTTAAGTAATTCATTCTGCATTAGTATTAACTGATGAAGAAAAACTGGCAATGACATCCTTAGCCCTCAACATATCATAAAATTATATCTACATGGAAATAAATAGAATAAGAGAGTGACAAGAAAGCTTAAGAAACTCTTTTAAAGGTTAATTTATTGAAAGAATGAATGCATTATATATTTATTTCTCTCATTTCTTCCAAAGATCAGTAAGTTCCTTTTCTTATAATATGGTACCTATAAAAGAAGGGCCCTAAACATCTTTTGCCAGAGACTTCTGTCAATCCAAATAGAAAAC